>OX031020.1:7666268-8266268 GCA_943736025.1 Tenthredo mesomela | reverse complement strand
TGTAGATTTGTTTGTCTTGAATATCACCGTCGACCTACTCTATACCGTGATGGCTGCGCGAAAGATAATTGTTCTGAGCACAAATATTCGCCGGGAGATCGGTGAAGGCGCAGGGTGGTGTGGCTACCCAGTGCCCGATGTGGTCGCGATTCAAAGCTAACACGGAAACCTCCTTGACAGCAAAACCGTTTTGAGCGTCTCGAAAACCCTGCACATCGACCACGTAGTCCACCATATTGCTATAAACGTGTTCGCGGGTATACGGAAAACTGGATACTGCGTGTTTCGTTCGACTTTAGCGACCTTTCCTCGATACACAACGTCAGCTATTTTTTTTTTTTTCAATGGTGGGGGAGGTGGTTCAGGTTTCACCTCGCTGTCTATCCTCCAAAGTCCACTATAACCTGCCGCGCCGCGTCAATTTCCAAGACGTTGTCAAATTCCGCGTACACGATGCAATTTATCGTCGTTGCCAGGGCAGCCTCGAAGCGCACCTCGATTCTAACGCTGCCGTGTCTGACCAAATTCCGGTGCCGCTGTTTGCCGACAGATCGGGGGTGAGGTCGAAGGCCGTCAGGCAATACCCGTGGGGGAAATCTTCACGACCTATACCGTTCCCTTCGTTTAGAAAATGTATGCCTGTTCCGGAGAAAAGGGTGTGGTAGGCATCCACGAAGAGCTTGCTTCGCGTAAAGTCGGGCTGTAGCGGCTTCGAGGGGATCTGCGACCCGTCCACGTACAGCGACAGAAAGTTTATGTTGAAATGTTGAAAGTTGAAGGGATTGTAGGCTTTATCACCGTTGAAGGCCTTGTTATCGACAAAACCCACAATCATTCTTTTAGGCAGTTGACCCAGAAATACATTGTCCAACGTATCACCCTGCACACCGCTGTGAATAGTCATAGCCTTCACCTCCACTCTGGTAAGAGGATACTTTGCCGTGCCTTTACCCAGAGCTCTGGCGTGAGCCAGCAGGACGCCGGGGTTTATCGTTACGCGTCGCACGAGCAGCGAGGCCTCTAGTATGTGTACGCCGTGTGTGTTGGTGCTCTCCATGAGGCAGAAGGCGTCCCGCGAGCGCACGAGCCGTACCCGTAACTCGACACCGTTTAGCAGAAACTTCTCCTGATTAAACACGTCGCAGTGAAGATGCCCGATCAAATCCACGCTGGTTTCACCGTTTAGAAGCTTTTGCCGCTGGGCAAACCCTTTGTTAGCCGATCCGATTTCATCCATCTTCCCCGCTGTATCCCCGTACCACAGGGTGGTGGTTAGGTGTGATTGTTTCGCAGCCGAATTGTAATTCAGCAACGACTCTATGTAGGCTCGGTAAGCGTACGCGTTGTTGGCCGGTGAAACTAGCTTCTGATTAAAGAACACGTTGGCCTGGCTGAACAGAGAGTGCAGCAGGTTGTTTACAGGGGCCACGACGGCCTTTGCAGCCCCCTTTGCCGCCGGCTCCCCTCTGAGCGTTTGTAGACTCACACGCAGGCTGAGCATAGTGTGGGAGAGGTCGAGATACTCGTCGCTGAGGCCGGGCACCATAAACTCTATGGGTGAGTCATCCGTGAGCGACGACACAGGCTTGTAGTGGACCCACTGCCCGCTCTCGATCGTGGTTTGCGTCGGTGGTAGAGAGAACAAATCCAGCTCCGATTTCAGACACTCGCAGGAGTGTGTGTGCAAGTACGCCATGGTCGATGTTTATTATTTTCGTTGTTAGCGAGCTTCGAAGATATCAGCCACGCTTCTTTTTTTACCCCCGCAACAGCTTTTCTTCTTCTTCTTCTTTTTCTTCTTGAGAGTTGTTTTTTTTCTTTTTTTAATTCCGGCAAGCCCCGGTTTTTTCTTCTTTCTCGGTTTGCTTTTCTTGACACCTTTCCTACGCGACCCGATCGATCCTGCACCGCGACCCCGCAGCAACTGCCCCCTCGGTCCGCCGCGCAGCGTTTTATATCCGGACCCCTTCATCAGATTGCCCAATTTATCTGTAGCTTTTCGCCTCAGATTGTAACCCGACTCGACGACGCGTTTCTTGAGCGCCTCTTTGAAGGGTGTGTTGGCGTCCATATCTTCCACGACTCTCACACCGGTCCGCAGAGCCTCCTTCCCCAACACGCGCGCACCGCTCTTCAGAATGGGTATCACGCGCCGAAACAATCCCCCCAGAAAGCTACCGATTCCGCTACCACGCTGTAGCGGCGCACCGGAATAAACTCTGCCTATACCACCACCACCCAACTGATCGTCGTAATGTTCAAAGTAGCGAGCCATCAGTGCGACCTCTTGAAGTGCAACGTAGCCGTCAACGTCCCGCGCGTGAATGGCATGGGTCCACCCTGAGAGTCCCTTATATCGATTTCAATGGTACGGAAATTGGTGAGAAGCAGAGGTACGTAGTGCGGAGGTGCCAGGGATTTGCTTTCCGAGACACCGTTGTGAAAATTTTTGCCCACCTTCCGCACTATACACAGCAGCGGAGCGTAGACATCGCCCACTATTCTGGGCTCCGCGAGATCCGTGTAGACAAACATCTGCGAGGGTATCCCGCTGGGTAGGTTCAAAGGATGGTTGGCCACCACCCTGTCGCGTATGTTGGTCGTGAGCTTTGGAAATCCGAGTTGTTGACGAATGCCGCCGGAAAACGAGAGGTAGTGACCATCCTTGCAGCTGCATTTTCTGACCACGTCCAAACGATCGTCCGCGCTGTCGGCTCGTCCAAACTCCAAATGCTCCTTGATGGTCGGCAAACCGTTCAACGTTTGGATAATTTGCCAAATATCCGTGTAAATACCGGGTTCGATGAGGAATTTACCCTGCGCCACTCGTTTTTTCCCCCGGCAACAATGAAATATCGTGAAAATTTTCCGCGGGAGTGTCCGACCGATGCACGTGAAATCCCACCGCGTTGTAGGGTTCGTTTATGTTTTGAAGCGTCAGCGGGTAGTGGATCTCCACCAGGGCGACTTCCCACTCTCCGACAAGCTCGATCCGTCGCGGTAGCTGGGTGGTGAATCGAGCCGTCGTGTTGTGGGGAAAAAATTTCATCGAGCTGTTGCTGGGCAGCGTGATGTAAAACTGATCCTTCATGCCTGTTTTCGCACGCTGCTCGCAGCGATCCAAGAGTTGAACTTTTCCGGATAACCGCGCCAGCTGACAAACAGCTTCTTACTGGCCCCCTTTCCCCGCGTCCGTATTATTTTATCCACAGTCATAACATCGTCCTTGATCACGCGCTGCAACTCAGCCTCGTAGAACAAGCCGTCTATCTCCTCCCCCTCCAAATCAACCAGCAGGTAGACGATCGGCGCTCGGTGCAGAACGCGTCGAATCTCAAACACCTCCTCGGTTCAGTTGGCCTCGTAACCCTTCTTGAAGGCACCCTTAGCCTTACTGATGCGAACCCGCTTCCCCACTCGAAACCGTGGCTTTGCACCGGATCGCGGCGGGCCACCGCGTGCCTTTTCCATGTTGAAGCGGGCGGCTGCGGCATTTTCCAGCGTCACCATCGACGGAGCCATTTTAATGGTCGAGTGGGTGGTGGCGTTGTACGCCCCTACCAGCTGTCGCAGCACATCCAGGTAGCGATGGGTATTCTTGTGGGTGAAGTAACGCCACATTCTCTCCTTGAGAGTACGATTGAAGCGTTCCACAACGGCCGCCTTTATGTCGGGGTTTCGCGTGACTCTGTAGCGCACCCCTCTGGCAGCGAGCAGCTTCTGGAATTGAGCTCCGACAAACTCCTTGCCTTTGTCGGTCTGCAGCTGAATCGGGCAGCGTTCCGTGGAGGACAACACGCGCTCGAAAGCCCCGGCAACGGTAGCCGCGCTCTTGTCGGCGAGCGGCTCGACCCAGGCAAACTTGCTGAGCACGTCTATGATCACCAGCAGGTAGCCGTATCCGTCGTTGTACTGTTTGATCGATCTGAGATCCACCAGATCCGCTTCCCACAGATCGTCTATATTCTGCACGTTGTATCTGGCTCGGGGAAATTTCCTACGTATCGACTTGTGCAGCGTGTACGCGTCCTGCGACGCCAACCATTCGACCACCGCGGCGCGAGGTATTTTTTTTTTCCCTTTTTTCTTTCACCCGCGGATCGAGTCAAGTTCCTGGCACCCGCGTAACCCGCCTCGTTGGCCGGATCGTAGTACAGTCGTTCGAGGATCTTCATTTCAACCTGAGTCTCAACCAAGCACCGTTTCCGGTTTGCCCTGGTGGTTGTCTGTTCTTGGGTGTGGCAAATATCGAGTCCGAATCCGTATCCTCCTCCTCACCCGCCTCGTTCGTGTCAATGTCACCGTCCACACCCCAGTCCTCCTCCTCCTCGTTGATACGCCTCTGATGAGATGGGCCGGCTGTTGATCGTGACGAGGCGTGACGCGTAGGTTTTTGAGAAACGGGATTACTTATGTACTCTTGCGGCGTGTTGATCGAGTGAAGGATCCTGGCGAACTGTTCCCTCCCCCTGGCCTGCATAGATTTTCTCTCGCGTACCGCGTCGTTTATCAGATCGATGATGTTTGTCCCGGCTATCCGAGTCCCCCTTATGGCTATCGTCCCCTTGTCGTCCCACGAGATCTCGGAGCGACCGTTGGTGGTCAGATAGTTCAGCAAGAGCTCCGCTTTCCGCCGAAACTTGTCCGGCACGCTCACCACGATATCCTGTATAGCTACGCCGCTGTTACCAGCTGCATTCCCCTCAGTCACCCCGTCCATCTCTTCCGCTTCTTCTTCGCCAGCGGTATTACCACCAGCAGCCTCGCCACCCACCCCTCGTATGGAGAATTGCAAAGGTTTTCGCGACTCGGCGGTAAAAAACAAGTAACGTCTCAGCACCTGTCTGTACAGCTTCCATTTTTCCCGATCGTTTTTCCCCGGGTCGTTGAGAACAGCGTGCATCTCGCTGTCCAGACGGCTCGCGGGATCCGTATCGGGTCGACGCTGCTGGATACGTTCGGCTGTCTCCTGCGGTATCAGGACCATTTTCTTGGCCCGCTCCATTGCCTCAATTTTCTTCACCCGCCAATCAGACTGTCTATAATCGGGGCCAGCAGCAAGGGTAGAAATCCACCCCGTTGAAGCAGCAAACGCTTTTTACTTTTCCAGCTGCCCGTGTCGCAGGCCAGGCGACGTAAAGTTTTTCTGTGCTTTCTCAAACGTCTCTTCCGATCGGCGCTCAGGCTCACGTTACCCCTCAGAGTGTTCAGAGCGCACTCGCAAATGTTTTTCACCAGAGCGTCGTCGGCCGTGCGCAGCAGAGCCCGTCTCCGAGCGGGGTCCGATTTACAGATAGCGTGCAAGGCCGCGGCGTTGGAAGAGCTGAACCTGTTTGCCGAACCTCTTCTTCTTCTTCCTCCTCGTCTAGTTCCGGGCTTTATCACAGACGAAAGACTGGTGCCGCGTGCGATCCTCCACCCTTTATATCCCTGCGAGGCACGTAAACGTAGTGACGCGAATCCGAGGGAAATATATCGGTGCGAAAGCGGCAATTCTCCGGGGTGGATTGTTTCAGATCGAGGAGCAGATAGCCGTGGGGGCGCGCTGTGGCGTCGTTGTAGGCCTCCTGCAGGAAGCGAGGGTCCTCAGGGTGTACCTGACGAGCCAGGTGACGTATCTGCGCGCGATCGGGCGGATTCTTGAAGAAAACTATATAATTGGCGTTCAGCGATATATCCCTCTGCCCGCGTCCCTGGTGAAACAGATTCTGCGTGATCAGGAACACGCTCATGTTCTTGTGGTGGCAACCCTTGGTGAAGAGATCGATGACAACGCCGTTGGACGACTCGCGCATCAGATCGTCGATGACGAGCAGTTTGGGTCGCGCGTCCGCGTCGTAGTCGGCCGGTTGCGGCAAACCCTCTCGATATTCCACCGAGCTCGATTCCCCGTACAAAGGTTGCCACTCGGCGTAGTGCCAGACCACCCTCGCGAACTCCGTGTCGCACATCTCGCTCGCGTGTTGCAGAAAGTTTTTCACAAAGTTGGATTTACCGCAACCGGAAGGCCCGGCTACGATGGCGGAAAAGGGATGTTTCCAGCGCGTGTCCATCCTCGCGACTCACAACCCCGTCCTATCTGCAATCGAATATATAGATATAATCGGTTTTGCGTCTACATCCCTGTCTCGAAGGCTTAACCGCGGTGGGGGGCCCGCGGGGTGCGCGCGTTATGTACAAGCTTTTGGGAACGCGCGCGCGCGTCCGGTGACGGCCCGTCTCTCTCTCTCTAAACAGCTGCGAGAGAGAGCGAGACGGGACGCCGGCTAGAAGCAGCTCGTTAAGCGGCTGAGGCAACCCGTGTCAGCTTACTCGGGGGTTGCCTCGCGGCGTGCGGTGAGCTCAGCTTCTCAGACCGCCGCACACACGCCCCGCACCAGCCGTTTTACGCTCGGGTTGATAAGCGAATACTACCGCTACTACTGACCTACTGAGCCGATGAGTCACCGCTGCACACTTGTGCTCTTCCTGTAGTCCGGTGAGTCGAGGTTTATCTCTGTTTATGCGCGTGTCGAATAACAGAGTATAAGAGTAGGTGGAGAGAGAGAGAGAGATAGAGAGAGTCTAAGCCTCGCTGCGGCGCTCTATAGCCAAAGAGCGAGATGTACAGCGATTCAGCTGTGCGATTTGTAGCCAAAAGGAAGAGTGTCGTAGCCCGTGTCGCAGAGGCGTCTTTTCGTTTGAACGGGACGGCATATCTTGTTCACGCTGCGGGTGACGACCCGGTGCAACGCCGTACGCTGTATAGCTCTTCGCTCGACGCGAATAGGTTCGTCAGCCTCGACCACCATGCCCCGGATCGAATTAAAATTTATCCTCATTCGAGTCTGATAATTTAGAGTGACCTCCTTCACTGTGCAAACCTCAGCCACCTCCCCGTCTCCCTTTTGTACCAGGAAGGCGTAAAATTTCGGACCACCGGAAACAAAGGCTTTTATGTAACTCCCCTCGCCGTATTCCGCCAGCTCGTCCGTCAGATCGCCTAAAAAGTTACCAGTAGCCGGCTCCCATTCCCCGCTTCTCCTCACGTAAATAACAGAGTCCGTATCGTAATACAACACCCGGCGCCCGAGCCTCTCGAGATAGCTGTACAGCTTGAGGCGAGCCTGAGCGGTGGTGTAGGCGGCCAGCACAACGTTGGCCAGGGGGGACGGTACGATGCTCTCTTCCGTATTAATCCACCGCGCGTAGAGTATTTGATCCGTCACCGGCAAGATATCGACGTTGACGCTCTCTGATCACCTCGGTACGCGGGAGGTTTTCGCGCTGGCCAAATTTACCCCAGAACGAGTTCGGGCAGAGCTTGGATACGGAACGAAGGCCGGCGGTCTTTGTTATTTTCTCCCGCTCTCTCCGTACTCCGCGAGATAACGGTCGCAGGAAGCCTCGTCGGTGCACTCGCCGGGCCACATACGGACCGGCAACACAGGATGATAGAGATTCCTGGGTGGCAGGATAACGCATTTCACGAGACCCTCGAGGCCGGAGATGTCCGTGTTGTAGGGACCGGTCAACGCTCTGCACTCCCCACCTACGTAGACTCGCGGGTGGCCCACGGGGTAGCGACCGGTTTGGCACACCCAAGGGTACAGAGAGCATACGTCTACGTATCGGATCTCCTCCCCCGGGGCAGCCTCGTGATAACGCTTCGTGTTTCCCGTACGCCCTCCGAAAAACGCCTCTCGAGGATTCAACGAGTCGTGGGAGAGGACCAGCGGATGCTGTTCGACGTAATCGCGCATTTCAGGATCGGCATCCATCATCTGGTCGAACGCGCACTCCCACATCTCCGTGACCCTGTAACCCAGTTCGATCATGCGCGCCGTTTTTGCCCCAGTCTCTTGCCACCGTCTGTCCATCGTATCCCCGCACGATAACTCTTTGTCGCGATTGATCGTGTGACATCTAATACACCCGTGCCAGTAGCATCCGTGAAATTCCAACACGTGTCGCTCCCCAGCCGCGTCCGTGTAATACCCGTCGACAACCCGCCTCGTCTCGGGAATCCTGTACTCGCGACCTCGTCCGGCGTGCCTCACCTCTGTACCCAGCTCCCTCTCCATCCAAACGAGCCATTTGATCGCTTTCACCGATTGATTGTTGGCCAACCTGTACCCTGCGGCCGGCAACACTCCTATGGTGCGGGGTCTGAGGAAATTTTGTCGAAACACGACGGAACAGGCCGACGCTATGGTGGTGCTTCGCGAGAACGGGCAAACACCGCCGCAATTCAGAAAAATATCTCTAAACGCGACTAGTGATGGCGATATTTTCCAATTGTATCGATATTTCGTATCGATACGTATTGATGCTCAGTGCATCGATACACATAGAATATCGGCAGCGAAGTATCGATATCATCGGTATCGATACTTACAATGGAAATAAGAACAAACAATCAAAATGAATTCTTTATTCGGATGTGATTTTCCACAGAAGGTTATAAGGACATTGGTTATGCATAGTGAATTCTATAATATTATTATTTAGATATAATTTTTTTTTTTTCGCAATAAAAATTTATACTAATCGCATTAAACGCAACGAGTGACACAACGGTTGTATCGAACTTCGATATCTGTGGGTTGATGCTGGGTCTACACGCTATGATTATGTTGATATGATTAGCCAATCACTGAATTTCCACAACAGAAGTGACCAGTCAGCTAACAGATTTCTTATCATACCAACATAATCGTACCAACATAATCATTGCGTGTAGACCCAGCATGAGTATCGATACTTGCAAATATCGGCATATGAAATATCGATACAAAATATCGATATATCGATGGAAAAGTATCGATATTCAGAATATCGATACTGTATCGCCCATCACTAAACGCGACGCATGCTCGACGAAGGATGTCCACGTCGCTGCGGCAGTATTCCACCAGCTCGCGGTTAAAATCGAACACGTACCCGCCGGCTGTGGCTTCCCTGTACTATTTGTAGAAAGCGTCCCTGTCCGAGGTCTTCATACTGTCGGGGGAGTAGAATTCCGCGTCTGGCAACAGACCTATGTAATTCCGATTCTCCGGTGTATTGAACAGATGCGGAAAGATACCCTTGCGCGATTCCACAGGTAGGCCGAATGCCTTGGGCAGCGCGGCTAGAGCCATAGGCATGTAGGCCAAAGAGTCCAGGAAACGCGTGTGACCCGTCTCCGTCAGTATGATCTTGGTACCGTTCAGGATCACCTGCGGCGGATCTCTGTTATTTTCTACCAGGTAACGCAGTATAAATTGAGAATCGAAACCGCTGGCGTTATGCGCTATACAGAAGATCTTTTTGAACCGACAAACGTCCCGCGTGACAAACTCCACCAGCTGTTTAACGGGGTTCTCTCGGAATACGAACTCGCGCACGAGCCCGCAACTAGGACGTGGTGTACTTATGTCCGGCTCGTGTATGCAGCTGGTGCACGCCTGCTGCGCCACGCACAGATTCGGCACGTGCAGATTGACATCTCCGCTGCCGGCCACCGGGGCGCACTGCTGGGTCTCAAAGTCATAAAACACGAATATATGCTCCGCGTTTCCGGTGGGTGGCTTCAGAGGCTGCATGTAACACTCGTGGTTTACCGCCTGCACGGATCCACACGTGTTGCAGTACGCGTTGCCGCAGGAGTTACCCTTTTTAGTACGATCGACGAACAGACCGCACCCGCTGCACATCTGCAGGGTATCGCAGACGCTTCTGCGAGGATCGAACGACCCCGCGACGCGATGTCTCCGCAGACATACCTCCCCAAAGAACCACCGGCCGCAGGCAACGCACGGCATACGTACCCCCGATCTGTCGCACTGCGGAACGGTGTTGCAGCCGGGATATCTGTTGGAGCACCTGTGATCGCCTGTATAACGATAGGCTACGTTGCAGGGCTCGCAGAAGCGTCTGTTGGCTGCTGCGGCGGTAAGATTTAATATAGGTTTGTAATGACCGCCGCGTGGAAAGTACAGTATGTTCAATGTGCCGCTGGAGCATTCACCCCGCTCGGCCAGTACGCGCGTCCCGTTGTAAACGGCCTCGCCTCCGCGTCCAAAGGTATTAAAATCGTATATTACGACGGCTAGACCCAGAGGAGCCAGATATTCTTGAAATCTAACGATCTCTCGCATACCACAGCCCTCTGGGGGGACTTCGGCGCGCGCCTCTCTGCACAAAGCCAGGGCAGCCTCCCTCTGAAGTCTAGATTTCGCGTGACGCACGTCGGACCATCGAAGCGCGGGATCAGCTGCGTTACCCCCGATACCCTCTCTGTTCAGGTAGGCGCGAGCAGAAATTATAGCGCGCGGTAGACAAAGATTGTCGCGTTCGACCTCGAGAAGCGATCTCTTGCTCACCTCCTCGTGAGTGAGAGGTTTGCTCTTTCGCCCGCGACCCACCGGTACGCTGACCCGGTTAATGGTGATTCTGAACGCGTCATCCACACGAAATTCGGAGGCGCTTTGACTGAGACTGAACACGAGCCGCCATAGATCCTCGTAGCGAGAGTCCCTGACCGGTCGAAACGACAAACCGGCCGTGCCCAGAGCAAACGAGGGGGTGTCTAGGCCGAATCCTATATAATCGTTAGCGGGATCATCTACAGAGTCCGGGGCAGTGGTCGTGGCATAATTGTGAATATCCCTGACGGCTTCTTCGAGCCAGGTAACAGGGTCTACGGTTTCCGGGGGTGTGATGATTTTCAACGTCAAGACGCTCCCCGTTACGGCAAATCTACGATAATATTTACGACTCTCGTCTACAATCAGAAATCTGACACCCGGAGGACGCGCGATGTGGTCGTCCGCAGCTGTGCTAGCGGCTCTCTCTCTCTTTCCACCGCCCTGCTGTATACCGGCGTCTTCGTTGATACCTCCGGCTCGTTTCAACGCAGCGTAGACAGCGTGGCGCCGCTCTGACGGCCAAGAGTAAAGTCCCGGTTACACGAGTCGTCTTGAAAATTAAAAAAGGAGAATGCGTACTCGGGGGGGGGTGTACTCACCGGAAGATTCGTCGGAAAACACCACCTCCATCTCATCATCTGTCGAGGAATTTTCGGGAGACGGTGGCGGTGCTCTCTGTCTCTTACCCCTACCATACTGTATGCCCGATGTACCGGCACCCTCGTTGATACCACCGACGTAGACGGGTCGGCGTTGCTCTGATAACCAAGAGTTAAAGACCGGGTTACACGAGGCGTCTCAAAAATGCGTACTCGCTGGTACTCACCGGGGGAGTCGGGACACCGCGGTAGTGATTGTACCGCGATGGCAGTCGTTTTATCGCTCCGAACAGAAGGGTCATCTTGGAGCAGAGGTGTATCCGCGACAGCCTCGGCTTGCTCCGTCACCCTTATCAATTCTAGCTCTTCTTCCTCTTCCTCCCGCGCGGCAAGCTCGTAACGAGCCGCAGCGTCGTACAGGAGTTGATCTTCGTCGTCGAACTCATCCTCCTTTCCGTTCAATCACTCCGTCTCGGGTTCGTTACTCGCGTTGTCTGGTGCGAAAAAAACACCCGACAATACTATGAAGCGAGCCGTTGACAAAGAGTCCGTAGAACAGAGTTGTTACTTACCCTCGTGATCCGTGTACGCCCGTACCATTCTGGTGACTTCGGGGTATGACTGACCACCGCGTTGACGTACCACGTCGACGGCAATTTTCATACTTTCCCAAGACTCGTCAAACACATGCCGATCGTACATACGACCGATATCCGGCACTGTGCAACTCCATAAAAGACTTCTCAGGCGAAAGAGGAGCGCGGCTGCCGCAAGGTCCACCAGCTCGAGAAACCAATTTTCGTCAAACTCTCGCACGAATCGAGGGGCGAACCTCCTGGCGCAATACACCACATCGCGTATCACGGTTCGAATCACGCTGCTCCGGTAAATCGCCCTGTTAGCGCCCGTTAATTCGCGTTGAAATTTATTATCTTCCATTTTTTAGCCTGTTTATACTCAAACTGAGCAAATTGAACAGGTGCAGCCAAATTTATAGATTTCGCTGATATTACACATCTACTACGTCTGTCTCGTGTGTGTGAATCATAATCCCTCCCGTGCACGTGTGTGAGAGGCAGTGTGAATATATATATACAGGGTGGGGCATTTAAAGTGTGACAGAGCAATAGCACTCAAACTATTAATGATACTCAAAAATGTTTCATATGAAAGTTATATTGTTCGGAAAGGCCGTCATACTGGACCATCATATTATTTTTTCGGTGGAGGCGCTGAAGCTACGGCAAGGTCGACTCCACTTTTTTAAATGAAACTACGCATTTTTTATGACGTTATTTTATTCTACTTAAAAAACCAAACGACTTTCGTATGAAACATTTTTTGGTGAGACATCAATTTTTCGTGATATTCAGCTGAACAACTACAGATTTTTGAACGTTCAAGAACTTTTTACCTCTGAACTATCAAGTTTGGAGAAAAGTTGCTAGTGACAAAAAGTGCTCAATTTTATGCAAGGAATTTCGGAAAATAATTGCAGAATTTTTCCCCGTAACTTTTCATCGCTGTTTCTTCAATTGCGTAAAAAAATTAAAAATTGTTGAAAAAATTCGGAAAAAATATTCTTCAAGGTTCTTTGCATGGAATTATGGAATCTTCGTACGTTGCAATTCTTCTCAAAGCTTGATAGTTTAGAGGTGGTAGATTCTTGAACGTTTAAAGATCTGCAGTTGTTCAGCTAAATATCATGAAAAATTGGTGTCTCACCAAAAAATGTTTCATACGAAAGTCATTCGGTTTTTCAAGTAGAATGAAATAACGTAATAAAAAATACGTAGTTTCATTTAAAAAAGTGGAGTTGACCTTGCCGTAGCTTCAGCGCCTCCACCGATAAAAAAATAGGGTGATCCAGTATGACGGCCTTCTCGAACAATAAAACTTCTGTCTGAAACATTTTTGAGTATCATTAATAGTTTGAGTGCTATTGCTCTGTCACACTTTAAATGCCCCACCCTGTATATATATATATATATATATGCTCTGATGGCCGGTGTAGTTTTCATAAAAATTTTCTACATCCGAGGTATCACACACACACACACACACACACACCTATAGCAGATCCTACAGTATAGCGCAATAATTTGAATCCCCTCCATCGTCAAGTCGTACGAGCGTCTGTGTATAAATGAGAAAGAGAGAGAGAGACTACTGTATATAGGTATATATACATGTATATATATATATACTAGGGGGGCTTTGCCAACCCCCCATATTCTAATTTGTATCAGTTGTTTCTGAAATTCAAATAATCCGTGGATTTTATGTTCTTCGTATTCCTCGTTGTCCAGGTCGTTTGCCAAGTATTTCTAGTAGTCCAGGTCCTCGGCTTCGTAGTTCTCGTTGTCCAGGTCGTTCAGTGAGTATATCTCGTAGTCAAGGTCCTGGGCTTCGTAGATCTCTTAGTCCAGGTTACTCGCTAAGTATTTCTTGTAGTCCAGGTCCTCGGCCTCGTAGTTCTCGTTGCCCAGGTCCTTCGTTTCGTATTCCTCGTTGTCCAAGTCTTTCGCTAAGTATTTCCAGTGTCCAGGTCTTCGGCTTCGTAGTTCTCGTTGTCCAGGTCATTTACTGAGTATTTCTCGTAGTCCAGGTCCTCGGATTCGTATCTCTTGAAGTCGTGTGTAGAGATTATTAGGATATATCGCCGCCGCCGTGTCAGACATTTTGTGCTCTCCTCGGCTATCCTCGGCCATCCACGGCTATCTTCGGTTATCCTCGGCTATCTTCGGCTATCCTCGGCTATCTTCGGCTATCCTCGGCTCTCTCCGGTTCTCTTCGGCTCTCCTCGGCTGCCTTGGCTCTGCTTCCCCCTTTCCCTTTCCTGGGCCCTTGGACCGAGGGGAGGACCGGGTTCGGCTCCCCTTGGGTCTCCTCGGCTATCCTCGACTATCTTCGGCTATCTTCGGCTATCCTCGGCTATCTTCAGCTGTCTTCGGCCATCCTCGGCTCTCTTAGATTACCTAACCTAAGCTAACCTAACCCGACCCAACCCAACGCACTCTATCCTGACCATGGCAACCTAACCCAACCTGACCTAATCTAACCTCACCTCAAAGGTCAGGTCAGGTAAGGTTAGGGGTCAGGTACGGTTAGGTTAGGTTAGGTTACCAGCCTAACCTACTCTATCCTGACCAAGGCAACCCAACCCAACCTGACCTGAACTAACCTCACCTCAAAGGTCAGGTCAGGTAAGGTTAGGTAAGGTTAGGTTCGGTTACCAAGCTAACCTACTCTATCCTAACCAAGGCAACCTAACCTAACCCGACACAACCTAACCCATCCTAACCTAACCTAGCCCACTCTATCCTGACCATGGCAACCTAACCCAGCCTGACCTGACCTAACCTAGCCTAGTTAGGTTAGGTTACCTAACACCTAAAAGGTCAGGTCAGGTAAGGTTAGGTTAGGTTTCCAACCTAACCTACTCTATCCTGACCTACTCTATCCTGACCAAGACAACCCAACCTAACCTGACCTAACCCACTCTGTCCTGACCATGGCAACCTAACCCAACCTGACCTGACCTAACCTAGCCTAGTTAGGTTAGGTTACCTAACACCTCAAAGGTCAGGTCAGGTTAGGTGAGGTTACCAACCTAACCTACTCTATCCTGACCAAGACAACCTAACCTAACCTGACACGACCTAACCCATCCTAAGAGTTAGGGGCAGGGGAGGGGCGAAAAGAGCCGAGCGGGGTCGAAGAGGCCATGGAAAAAGGGGGGCGGGGGGGGGGGGGGGGTAGCGAGCGGGGTCGAGGAGGCCATGGAAAGTCTGACACGGCGGCGGCGGCGGCGGCGGCGGCGATATATCTTTATAATATAGAGAGACATATATATATGTATATATATATTTAAGATATAATACCCTACCGCTTATATACCAGATCTTGCCGTATCCCCCCCTACCTCCCGTGTACTTGCTATACATGCAGATGTTGTAAATATATATGTGAGGATGGTACGAGATAACAAATAACTGGGTCGGGTATATATATATATATATATATATATATATATATATATATATATACATATGAACGTGTATATATATATTTATTTGATACATTTTTTTCTTAAATTTAGATAATATAGGCTCTACATTTTTAATAAATCAATATAATATACATATGAACGTGTATATGTTTATTTGCTACATTTTTTTCTTAAATTTAGATAATATAGGTTCTACATTTTTTAATGAATCAATATATATATTTATTTGGTACATTTTTACTTAAATTTAGATAATATAGGTTCTACATTTTTAATAAATCAATATATATCGCCTCACTAAAGCCATAAGGTCGTAAGCGCCAAAAAATTATTTTTATTGTGGATATATCCAAACGATGTTATATCGCACGAAAAAGATTTTGCCACCAAAAACATGAAATTTTTATTTTTGGCACTTACGACCTTATGGCATTAGTGACGCGATATATATATATATATATACTAGGGGGGCTCCGCCCCCCTGCGCGCTACGCGCGCCAACCCCCCATATTCTAATTTGTATCAGTTGTTTCTAAATCCCGAATAATCCGTGGATTTTATGTTCTTCATATTCCTCGTTGTCCAGGTCGTTCGCCAAGTATTTCTAGTAGTCCAGGTCCTCGGCTTCGTAGTTCTCGTTGTCTAGATCGTCCAGTGAGTATTTCTCGTAGTCCGGGTCCTGGGCTTCGTAATTCTCGTAGTCCAGGTCCTCGGCTTCGTAGTTCTCGTTGTCTAGATCGTTCAGTGAGTATTTCTCGTAGTCTGGGTCCTGGGCTTCGTAATTCTCGTAGTCCAGGTCTCGTACTCCAGGTCGTTCGCCAAGTATTTCTAGTAGTCCAGGTCCTCGGCTTCGTAGTTCTCGTTGTCGAGATCGTTCAGTGAGTATTTCTCGTAGTCTGGGTCCTGGGCTTCGTAATTCTCGTAGTCCAGGTCTCGTACTCTAGGTCGTTCGCCAAGTATTTCTAGTAGTCCAGGTCCTCGGCTTCGTAGTTCTCGTTGTCTAGATCGTTCAGTGAGTATTTCTCGTAGTCTGGGTCCTGGGATTCGTAATTCTCGTAGTCCAGGTCTCGTACTCCAGGTCGTTCGCCAAGTATTTCTAGTAGTCCGGGTCCTCGGCTTTGTAGTTCTCGTTGTCCAGGTCGTTCAGTGAGTATTTCTCGTAGTCCGGGTCCTGGGCTTCGTAGTTCTCTTAGTCCAGGTCACTCGCTAAGTATTTCTCGTAGTCCAGGTCCTCGGCTTCGTAGTTCTCGTTGCCCAGGTCCTTCGCTTCGTATTCCTCGTTGTCCAGGTCGTTCGCCAAGTATTTCCAGTGTCCAAGTCTTCGGCTTCGTAGTTCTCGTTGTCCAGGTCGTTCACTGAGTATTTCTCGTAGTCCAGGTCCTCGGCTTCGTATCTCTTGAAGTCGTGTAGAAATTATTAATAATTATTATTATTTTGGGCTCTCCTCGGCTCTCCTCGGCTATCCTCGGCTATCTTCGGCTATCTTCGGCTATCTTCGGCTATCTTCGGCTATCCTCGGCTATCCTCGGCTATCCTCGGCTATCTTCGGCCGATTCGAGCGTGGTCGAGGAGGCCCAGGGCAAGAGGCCGGCGAGGGGGGGGGGGGGGGGGGGGAGGGGTGAAGAGCCGAGCGGGGTCGAGGAGGCCTTGGAATCCGACACGGCGGCGGCGGCGGCGGCGGCGGCGATTGAATTATATAATATAGAAGGATATATATATATATATATATCACATGTAAAAATTATAGCTACGGTTATTATTATTGAATTATATACTCTCTACATTTTTATTAAATCTATATTCGTGTAAAAAATTATACGTAAGGTTATTAATATTATTAAATCAACGGCGGGAGATAAATTGGGGTGAAGGTGATCGGGGGGACTCTGGGGGTTGGGACGGGGAGCGAGGTAACGAGGCGGGGGATGGAGGTGGTGGTGATGGTGATGGTGATGGCGGACGATTTGGGACCACCTGGTCTTCCTCCTCTACTTCTTCTACTTCTTCTTCTTCTTCTTCTTCTACTTCTTCTTCTTCTTCTTTTTCCTGAATGCTCAGACCGTCGTGCTCGTCCAAATTTAGCGGGTCTCTTTCCTCCTCCTCCTCCTCCTCCTCAGCGACGGTTGAAGAAATTTCTTCGCTCTGTACAGCCCCTGCAGCCTCCGCGGGGTTCGTCCCGTAGACGAAGGAATCGTTGATTTCCCACTGCCTATTGAGATGTGTGAGCATCTCATAATGTATATTATCGGTCTCGGCGACGAACCCCTCTGCGACATTGTTTGCTCGCAGGAATTGCAAGAGCGCCCTCGCGTTGGTGAGATACCTCTGTCTCATCTCCCCCCTCAGCCACAGTACTCGAGCACGTCTTGCGATCCGTTCCATTTGAATTTTTTTTAAACATTTTTTTTGTTCAGAATCCTTCGGAATTAGAGGGTTGAACGAGGGAAAGAGTCGTAAAGACATACCTTTTCTGTTGTTGCTGTCGAGAAACACTTCTTCACCGGACTATCTGTTAGTTTGTAATGCGAGTCTCTCTATTCCCTTCATAAGGTTTTCGCTAGGACTAGTATGAAAAATGGTGTGTGTGTGTGTGTGTGTGTGTGCGTGCGTGGGTGTGCATACATCGCGAATATGCAGGACACCTGGAGTGGCGTGATGTGCCATCAGCGTTTTACGACAGGCGAGGGTGACCGCTGTCGGCGTACGACTTTATTGTTGAAATATTACGAAGACCGTGTTGACGATACCTGGAAGATAACGACGTCCGTTGCGCGTCGGATTACGTGGTTATAGAAAAATCATAGCTACAGTAATCCTCGCATGATCGGTATGAGGTTACATTTTCGCTGAAGCGCGCTGCGCGATGCTGCTGCGACTGTCACGCGATTGTCACGTGGTGATGCGTATTTTTGCTGAGGTGTGCAGAATGGTGGGGTGGGTAGGCCTCGGTGAAGACTAGATCGGGTGCGGAGCTTTCAGTTGCAACCGAACAGTCAAGAACAATGGCCACACCGAAAACAGGCTCGTTGAAAGAGGGGTGTAGTCGATTGGCTAAGACCTTTGACATAGCGCTGAAGAAATCCGAGCGTAGCCCGCTACTGTCGAGGACGTACGGGCTGAACGGTTCGTGGTCGAAAAAGGTGAACGTCGGGCTTCGTCTCCGGTTGGATGGGACTTTCGAGCCTGTGGTGAAATTCGTAAATAATTACTCGAGCGGTGTATCCCTCACCGCCGAAGCATGGGAAGATCTGACTGAAAAGCTCGAGGATATCGAAAAGTATTTCGAGAAAAGCGAGCGTCCCGCCGGTAGTCTGAGTTCGTTGCTGAGTGATACCATCTCGCTAGCCGGAGGGTGTTCCTTGCGTTTAACATCGGCTCACGGTTCGAAAGTAGTTGCATTCTATGCGAGCAATCCTGACGCTGCCGAAAGTCAGCAGGGGTACGAGGAGGAGGAGGAGGGCGACAACACTGGTGAACCTGGATGGAAGAAACGAAAAACCTATTCGCCGGTAATTGTGATGCAGAAGGTTACATTTGACGGTCTGCGCCATATCGCTTGCTGTATAGACGAGTATATCATTCAACTGAAGGATATGGTAGATAATGTCGACAAGTGCAAGGAGTTGCTGGTTCGTCGCTTTGCCAGCATCGTGCGATCCAGAAAGATGACGGCCCCCACTCTGCAGCAGATCGGTGTCGTGGTGTGCGAGGAGGCTGAAGCAGCGAAGGATGCGCTCCACAGGGGCATGCTGGTTGCGGAATTTGGCAGTGACCATTTAAATGTTGTGTTTCACGAGTTGACCCGTTTGTTTTTACCTTACATCATAGCCGACATACGCCAGAGTGTTATAATTGATAAGTGAAGTGTGTGTGTGCATTATTACCGGCATATGTCGGCGCGGTTTCATTGTTAAGTGGGTATGTGTGAGAGAAATAAACTGTCAGCCCGCGTTGACCCTGGGGTTTCATCCCCGCACGATTCGAATCACGAGACTTGAGCAACCCCAAACATCGGTCATCCGTGGTGTACCGAGACGATAAATCTTCCTGCTCTCCTCCGCGCGAGGTCAGTATAGGCGTCCCGACACCATCCTGGGGTATTCATTCATGTATATGTCAAGATAGTCTCAGGACACCTGTACTGGGTTGACGCGGAGGAAGGCTGGTTGGTTCATCGTTTCGATACGTTTTCGATGACCGATGCGAGGATATGCTCTAGTCACGTGATTGCGAATGGCGGGTGATGCGAGCCCAGGGGCAGCGCGCTCTGTAGTTTAGTCTGTTCGATATAAGGGATGAATGTGAAAACTAGTCTTAATATGGACCGAAATAGATCCCAATAAGAGGTCACCGCGATCTGCAGAATCGATGAATTAGGCTGCTGTCTTCCTCTTAATGTCGGTATGACTCTCCCGACGCTAGCCTGGGGTATTCATTCATGAATAGGTTCAGCTAGCGTCAGGAGGCTTGTAGCGGGATTACGAGGAAGATCGCAGTTTCGTTTCATCGATTCTGTAGGCCTCGGATGACCTCGTATCGGGATCTGTTGCGGTCTTGTATGAATGTGACCCGTATTTCGGATCGTGTTACAGACTGGCTGAGGTAAATCGTGAGAGATCCCCAACTCAGGTTCATCATCTACCTCCTATTATAAAGTCGTTCACATGAACGGGAACCACGGGGAGGTTTACAAAAGTAAAAGTAGTTTGAATAATATACACTCTTTATTGTGAATGAAATAAATGTTCTTTATTGCATGCTTACGTTTGTTTTCCTTAATCCAATTCGATTATTTCAACAATCTTGGGCGTAGAGGGTTGGTGGTGATGGTCAGCGGGTGCGGTGTTGATAATCTGTTGGTTAAGGGTGGTTTCGTAGGTACTTATGATGCACTGTGGGCCTTGGAAGTCTACTGAGTGGTATACCGTTGTCTGAGGAGGCGTGATCAAGTATTCGTACTCCTGGTTGGTGTTAGACAGTAGTTCCTGTATGTAGTCGTGTGGTGTCACATTCCCACCTACGCACAACTTCGACCGACAACCCTGAAAACTTCTTTACCCTTTAAAGATATTGTACCATATGTTAGTATATAAGAAACTACCTTACCGACCAAAGATCACGCAAGGCTTACCATACGTAGATTCATACCACACCGAGATAATGTACCAACATATGACACAAGCATACCCTTGCCCGATCTTCGGTAGATATATTACCTATAATCACGCATTTATAATTATACCAACACTTGATCATTAACTAATATTCAAAAGTTCACATACATATATATATTCCAATGATATAATACATATTCCAACCCCTGCAAGAACTTAGTACGGACTACCCACAGAGTAAACAACCCTAAGCAACACGAGCAATGACTCATTCAACGATATCTTGTTTTCGCCCAAAACTGTTTACGCATAACTTTAACCGGTCAAAACAAGTGAGTCATGCTCGTGCAGCTGCAGGATGTTTACTCAGGATATCGAGTACCATAAATAAGATTAGGAACCAAGTAGTAAAACTGTTTATTAAAACTTGTTATTAGAAACAGCAAATACTAATATCCGGCCAAAACCTATGTGATCAAAATACAAAACAATTAGTCATACGCCGCTGCACAGAGTCCAAGCGTGAGATTGGAATGCGGGTTAAACAACAACAACCCCACCACTCTAAGTTAAGATACTATATAAACCCCTACTACTAAAGTAGTTCAGTTCTTTGGTTTAGCTCAGTTCAGTCATACGTTCGACTCAGTGCACGTCAAACCGCGTTACTTCATAAAATTAAGTCCAAGCCACTGTTCTTGCTTAATAAAACCTACGGTTAATATATTCACTAAATAATTAAGTTCAAACTACTTTTCTTGCTTAAACATAGTAGAATATATCGTGCTTGTAATAAACCGAACTCCTTGGTGAAATAACATATAAAATAAACTTTATAAACCAAGTAAAAGTGTATTAGTTGTCTTACATTGTTACAGACTGGCTGAGGAAAATCGTGAGAGATCCCCAACTCAGGTTCATCATCTACCTCCTATTATAAAGTCGTTCACATGAACGGGAACCACGGGGAGGTTTACAAAAGTAAAAGTAGTTTGAATAATATACACTCTTTATTGTGAATGAAATAAATGTTCTTTATTGCATGCTTACGTTTGTTTTCCTTAATCCAATTCGATTATTTCAACAATCTTGGGCGTAGAGGGTTGATGGTGATGGTCAGCGGGTGCGGTGTTGATAATCTGTTGGTTAAGGGTGGTTTCGTAGGTGCTTATGATGCACTGTGGGCCCTGGAAGTCTACTGAGTGGTATACCGTTGTCTGAGGAGGCGTGATCAAGTATTCGTACTCCTGGTTGGTGTTAGACAGTAGTTCCTGTATGTAGTCGTGTGGATGACCTCCTGACTGGTGGGAGTGGTTTTCAGCTGTTGGCTCCAATGGAATATCTGGATGGGTGGAGCTTAGCGTTGGTTGGCTGGTATAGTAGCCAATGGTTGAGTCTTGCTGCAGGGGCGGTTCCCTTTCGTAGATTACAGTGTCTGTACTGGAATCTGATTGGTAGGAGGTATGCCCGTAGGCCTCCTCAATGACTTCTCCTATTAATTCTGTATGTTGAGGGTTCTTTGCTAAGAGATCCTCATAGATTCGTTGATCTCTGGCGATGGCTTTCGTGATCCTCTCTCGTACCTTTTTACCTGCGCGGTGTCTCTTTTTATGACCCACAACTCCGTACATCTACGAGGAAAGGAATAGGTAGAATTAGCGTTTGGCCAGAGTAACAGGGGACTTGGCCTTGACGCTGGGGATATGTGTGTATCCCTTGGCTTGTCTAGAATGATCAGCCTGAGGTGTAAAGACTTCTACTTAGGGCTAAGAATTTATTCTAGCCTGCTAATTAGAGTATTTGATTTGGCTAGGTTTGGTAAAACCAGCCGTGTTAATCAATAAGAGTATTAATGCTGGCTTAAAAGTCTCGAAACCTTAGCCTGTTCATTAATCTCGAATAGATTTTTATGTAAGGTAATTAACTCGGCCAAGCAGTATAGTTCCAGCCTGGGTGATGGCTCGGAATCCGCAGTAGCCTTAGTTAAATATGGAATTTGGTTGATTTGGGATTAGTTAATTTGGCTGAGTTATATATTTATATGTAACTAGCCTGAATTAAAGAATATGTAGGATATGATGTATTGAGTTGCGAATTTACCTTGTTGAGGGTTTTGATGTAAGACAACTAATACACTTTTACTTGGTTTACAAAGTTTATTTTATATGTTATTTCACCAAGGAGTTCGGTTTATTACAAGCACGATATATTCTACTATGTTTAAGCAAGAACAGTAGTTTGAACTTAATTATTTAGTGAATATATTAACCGTAGGTTTTATTAAGCAAGAACAGTGGCTTGGACTTAATTTTATGAAGTAACGCGGTTTGACGTGCACTGAGTCGAACGTATGACTGAACTGAGCTAAACCAAAGAACTGAACTACTTTAGTAGTAGGGGTTTATATAGTATCTTAACTTAGAGTGGTGGGGTTGTTGTTGTTTAACCCGCATTCCAATCTCACGCTTGGACTCTGTGCAGCTGCGTATGACTAATTGTTTTGTATTTTGATCACATAGGTTTTGGCCGGATATTAGTATTTGCTGTTTCTAATAACAAGTTTTAATAAACAGTTTTACTACTTGGTTCCTAATCTTATTTATGGTACTCGATATCCTGAGTAAACATCCTGCAGCTGCATGAGCATGACTCACTTGTTTTGACCGGTTAAAGTTATGCGTAAACAGTTTTTGGTTGAAAACAAGATATCGTTGAATGAGTCATTGCTCGAGTTGCTTAGGGTTGTTTACTCTGAGGGTAGTCCGTACTAAGTTCTTGCAGGGGTTGGAATATGTATTATATCATTGGAATATATATATATATGTGAACTTTTGAATATTAGTTAATGATCAAGTGTTGGTATAATTATAAATGCGTGATTATAAGTAATATATCTACCGAAGGTCGGGCAAGGGTATGCTTGTGTCATATGTTGGTACATTATCTCGGTGTGGTATGAATCTACGTATGGTAAGCCTTGCGTGATCTTTGGTCGGTAAGGTAGTTTCTTATATACTAATATATGGTACAATATCTTTAAAGGGTAAAGAAGTTTTCAGGGTTGTTGGTCGAAGTTGTGCGTAGGTGGGAATGTGACACCTCCCCCCTGAGTTTCAAATGTGACGGCTGAGCCGTGCATTTGTCTTAGGCGGTTGGTTAGGTCTTCGATTGTTGGAGTGGGTGTTACTTCTTTACCAGTAGGTACGTTGCTTGGTGGGTTAATGGTTGATGGTGTTGTTTCTTGTCCTATCTCTGGATCTGCGGTGGATGGTGTTTTCCTTGCTAGGTGGGTTATGAGGTGAGTTGCTGAACCCCATAAAGCTCCTAAAATGTGTATGCTCCATCCGTACATATCATGGATAGTATACCCGTGTATAAGGGTATCTATGATAAATTTTATAATTCGGACGACTATAAATATTCCTAGGAATCCGGCTGAGAGTGATCCAAAGGACATGAATCCTACCCAGATCTTCTCTCCGGTTGATTCTGCGATTTTGTCTAAGGTTGCTTCATCCATTAAATTGTATATTGATATTCCTTCTTTAGTGATTGTGTGACCCGTTGCTCCTCGGGCTATAGTGTTTAACACCGCTGGTCTTTCTGCTGGGAATAGTAAATGATTTCTGAGGTTGTCTAAGTCCTTTTGTTGATAAATTCCACTTGTTCCTAGTGGACCGGCGCTGATATATTTCCAGGTCGTCCTTGTTTTTGGGCTTAGTGATTTAGGAGGAATGACATCTACAGGTGATGGTGTGAATTTGTACCATGTATCTTCAATTTTGTACATTGCTGCTAATATCGGGTTGCATTCTTGTTGTGTTCCTACCTTCACGATGAGTTTTGATTTAGGCGTCATGAATAGCGATGAGTTTCTTACAGTGACTGGTAATTCTGAATAACAGTGATTTGTTTGTCTCAATTGGCATTCTATTGGTATACATTTTATGATATGAACCACTTCTCCTGCTACAGTTGCCATATAGCCTGGGCTTTGCATGAGGTTGTGAGCAAATTCGTCCGGAGATAGTGTAGCTATTGTTAAGGCGTTTCTTATCACTTGTTTTTCCAATTCACACTTTTGGGTGATGATGTCTCTGTATAAGGTATTTAGTTGATTCTTGATGTGTCTTTCGACGTAGATAAATTTGGAATTAACGTAGGAGAATATGTCTACGTTTTCAACTTTGACTGTAGATTTCCGTATGAAGGTGTTTCCTTGCGTAGTTTCGAATATGAATAGCTTCGGGTGTTCTGTTCTGAATATGTTGTAACCACAAGTTCTTTTTTCCGTCGTTTTTACTAATGCGAAAGTTACATCGTTGGATGCTATGGAATAGATAGTCATCGCTTCGTCCATTGGGTTTGTTGTTTTTTCTGTTATTTTCGAGACTATACCTTCGTATAGGACATCGTAGTCGGTAAATCTGCAGCTGTCCTCAGGTGTGTCTGCCCAGAACGAATATCCTCCCTCTTCGTCGAAACACGTTCTTTTGTTGAGTTCGCAGGTGACTCCGTTTCTCAAGGTTAGTTTGTTTTCGTCAAGTCTCACAGTTCCCATTTGAGTTGTTAAAGAGATTTTGATTGTTGCCTGTACTATTACCTTGGGCCATTGTCCATAACCGTCGTCGAAGAATTCGCCTTCGCAGCTTCCGTCCTTATTGATGCTTCCTGCTAACGTTGCTGATGTTCTTGTAGTGGTGTTTCTCTTGATGTTGGTGATGTATTTGCCGTGTCCAATGCTGAGTTCACCTCTCTCGTGCAGATGTTGACATTCGGTATCGCTGATTTCCCTAATGTAGGCTTGTCTGCCTCCATCGGTGACTGAGGTATGCGAATGCATACCGCAATAATAAACTGTACGGTCGATTTCCACTCGGCATTGTATAACCTTGGTTTGTTTAAATTTAGACAGTTGAAATAGTTGTACGTAAGTTTCTTCTATATTTGGTTTTTCTTCAGGTATGTCGCAGTCGGTTGAATCTATTAAGCTGAGTGTCGTTATATTGAGTCCACCTCCGCCGCAATCGTATCCAATTAGCGCGTATGCTACTTTGATAATTAGAGTGAATATAAGTATATTCATGTTTGTCCGAATCTGGAACAAAAGTTCCGCTTCTTTACCCTTGTTTATATTTTATCTTAAATTTTATTAATTATTTTTATTCTTTAAAGTCGTGGGTTTGGAACAATCCCAATGAGGTACTATTTCTAAAATTTTCTACGTGTATATATGCAAGTCTTTGAATGAACGTCCTTCATTGTGGTGTATTCCAAAGTGTCGACCCTTTTAAACCTTTAATTTCTTCTTATCTTAGTCGTGCTATTTTTAGCTTATTTCTATGCACTATTCTATCTTTATTTCCTACTTTTATTTTAATATTTTGATTATCCAGGATTTCAATTATTTTGTGTGGACCCGTGTATTGATCTCCTAGTTTACCACGTTGAGGTTCCTTTAGGAGGTATACCTCATCGTTGGTAGTTAGGTGTATAGGATTGATTTTTTTGTCATAATAGTGTTTTGATCTGATTTTTGCCTTTTCCAAGTTTTCTTTGGCTAAGTTTTGAATTTCTCTAAGTTTCGAGTACAGTTCCACGAGGTAGTCTTCGTAGGTTCGATCGGTAGTTTGCTCGATGACCTCGTGATCCGATGGTAATCGTGCTAACCTGCCGAAGACTAGCTCGTGTGGTGTGTACTTGGTACCTTCATGTGTGCTGGTGTTATATGAGAACATGGCTTGTGAGAGCCATTGGTCCCAATTGTTATTTTTATCAATGAATTGTTTTAGATATTCCGTAAGGACGTGATGAGACCTTTCAATGGACCCATTTGATTGCGGGTGAAACGCAGTTGTCCTTGTTTGTTTGATTTTAAATTTCTTTGCAATTTCTCTCATGAGAGAGCTTGTTAAATTTGACCCTTGGTCTGTAAGGATTTGTTTGGGTGCTCCAAATTTACAAATTAGATGGGTGATCAAAGCGTCAGCAATAGTTATTGAGTTTGTTTCTAGTAAAGGAATGGCTAGTGAATATTTTGATAATTGATCTTGGATAGTTAGGATATACTCATTCCCGGAAGGGGTTATAGGTAATGGACCTACAATGTCCATAGAAACCTTGTCGAATGCTGTATTAGGAGTGTCTGTTAAAGTCATGGGTTGCTTAGTTTTTACTCTGGTTAATTTTTTTGTTTGACATTCTACGCATGTTGCTATTAAGTCTTGTATTTGTTTCTTCATTCCGTCCCAAAAATAGTACTGTCTGATTCTATTGTATGTTTTATTCATTCCCTTATGACCCCCTAGTGCGGATCTATGATATTCTTTAATAATATCAATCCGTTCGTCTTCTGGTGGAGTTCTTATAAGGTTGGTACATATTTGGATTTGGATTCTATATTCCTTGTTTATGTTTTTTAGTTGTGTTTCTATTTCTTTCCAGTTCAAGGAATCTATATGAGGTGTTTTCGTGATAGAGAATGCGGTTATTTCTAATTCGTTTAAAACGTCAATAAGAGAGTTTATAACTTCAGTGAATATTTCATGATCTAAGTTAGTTTTTATGGTTTCCTTTATAGGTAAAGCTATGTGAGTTCTGGATTTGACTTTGTTAACTTTAGCGCGAGCTATTGTGACGTCTGTGAAGGTGGGTAGTAAGTTTAATTCTTTTAATTCTCGTGAACCGTTATCGTATGCGTCTCCCTTGCAGGTTATGAAGTATACTAAGGTGCCTTTTTGCATTGATAATCTGTCCCTGGTCGTCATGATCCTAGGTAAGTTTTGTTCTCTTAGTTGATACTCATTTATTCCAGGTTGGAAGATTTCTTCATCGGTTTCGCTACTTTGATCACTGGTTGTATCGTCAGGTAAGTCTTCGTCTTCTGAGGAGATGTCACTGAGGTCGTCGGGTGGTGTTATTTCGTCATTATTGTCCGTATCATCGGGTAATATTGGTTCATTATAGTTTGTATCGTTGGGTGATATTAGTTCGTCATTGTTGTCCGTATCATCGGGTAGTATTGGTTCGTTATAGTTTGTATGGTGCGTGATTAGTTCGTTTTGTTTATCCGGAGGTTTTTTGGGTGTTAGTGGTGTATGATTGCAAATGAGAATTTCGAAAGGCGGTTTGAATATTTTGGTTATTGCGTTTTTTACGTGGGGCCAAAATAATTGATCCAGTCCGCAGCCAATACGAGGCATGGCTAGTTTGAATATATTTAGTGTCATGCATATATTCTTGAGGCTGTTGAGACTTGTGACCAGGTCTTCGAGTTTTGGTAATCCATTACTTTCTTCCTTGGTTACAAGGTAGAATAAATATCTATCGTTGTTTTTGATGTAGGCCACTTCTCCGATAGTTTTGTTTTGTTTTTTCAACTCTTTTACCTGATTAAATTGTTTTTTGAATTCTAATGCTATGCCTGCTCCCATTTTGAAGTCTTTTGCTACACAATGTGCCAGAGAGTAAGTTTGGTCAACTGTGAACAGGTTTTGATCTTTTTCCGTTAAATTGGTTTTATTGGGAACTGGGAAAATGTCTTCGTCGGATGATTCTGCTTCTTGAGTGAGTGTAGTTACCTTTGCTTCTTGTGGTGTTTGTCCTATTTCTTGAGGGTCTTCATTTATCGTTTCTTTATTTATTTCAGGTATTACTACCTCAGGTGGATTTCTCGATAAAGCGTCGGCGTTGGCGTTTATTGCTCCTGGTTTGTAGATCAGTTGATATTCATACTCGGCCAGTTTTAATCTCCATCTAACCAGTCTTGAAGTTGGGTCTTTTACGGAGTTTAGCCATACGAGTGGTCGGTGATCTGTTATCAAAGTGAATTTTGTGCCATAGATGTATGATCTGAAGTGAGATACGCAATAAACGATTGCCAGTAGTTCCTTCTCAATTGTAGAGTAATTTAATTCTGCTGCTTGTAAGAGTCTGGAGGTATAGGCGATTGGTAGATCTTTTCCTACTTCTCCTTGACTTAGGACTCCCCCTATTGCGTATCCGGAAGCGTCCGTGGTGATTATGAATGGTTTTGTAAAATCAGCGTACCGCAAAATTGGTTTTTCACACAGCTTGTCTCTTAGTATTTCGAAGGCTTCTTGTTGTTTCTCTGTCCATTTAAATGGTTTTGTTTTCTTTAAGAGTTCTGTCATTGGTTTTGCTATTTGTGAGAATTTTGGTATGAATCTTCTGTAATAGCCTGCGAGTCCCAAGAATTGTTTGATGGTTTTTGAATTCTTCGGTATTGGAAAGTGTTTTACGGCTTCTATCTTTTTAGGGTCTGGTTTGACACCTTCTTGGCTTATGATGTGTCCCAGGTACATAACTTCTTTCCTGAGAAATTCGCACTTATCTGGTTGTAATTGGAGATTAGCTTGTCGTAGTTTTTCCATCAGGAGTCTAAATTTGCGTTCGTGCTCTTGAAGCGAGCTTGCGTATAAGACTATATCGTCTAAGTAGACGAACAGTTCGTTACCTTGAAGTCCGGTGAGAACGTTGTCCATTAGTCTCTGGAACGTTGCTGGTGCATTTTTTAGTCCGAATGGCATTCGCGTAAACTCATAGTGTCCATATGGAGTAGAGAATGCCGTTTTTGGACCATCTATTTCTTTCATGGGTATCTGATGGAACCCGGAGGCCAGATCAAATACCGAAAAGTATTTGGCGCTTCCCAATTGATCGAGTATCTCTGTTATATTAGGTAGGGGGTAAGCGTCTCCAATTGTTTTTTCGTTCAGAGATCTGTAGTCGATGACCATACGCCATCTTTTATTTCCTTGAGAGTCTTCCTTTTTGGGCACTATCCATACTGGTGAATTGTATGGTGATAGTGAAGTTTTAATAATATCGTTTTTTGCCAATTCTGATACCTGTTTGTTTATTTCTTCGCGGTGTATGGGTGGAAACCTGTACTGTCTGGTATTTACAGGAGTATCATCGGTTGTGGATATGCCGTGTTGTATAGCGTTAGTTGATTCCAGTGGTTCATCCGGTAAGTGAAATCGGTCTGTGTTTTCCATTATGAGTGTTTCTACGTGTGTTTTCTCTTCCTGGTTTAAGTGTTCCAGTCTGAGTAGAGGCGTAATTGCCTTGAATCGTTCTGATTTCTCTTGAACATTCATTTTCGCGAGATTCACTTGTGTAGGTATGTTTAGTAAGTCGTAGTAAGGTAAGACTTCTACTTCAGGTGTCTCGAAGGTTAGTTCTTTACCTGTAGTGTTGGTTATTGGTATTGTTACCTGTTGATCCTGTACCTTGACTAAGACTTTTCCGGCGTAAATTCCATCTGTTCCTATGAGTCGTGGAATATATCCTTCACTTAAATCTGTCTTTTTTACGTCTATACGAACTAATTGTGTAGTTCTACCTCTGATTGAGAATATTTCTTTGGGAATGAAAGGTAGAGATTGGTCGTTGACTGATAGACATTCATTGTCATAGTCTATGGTTGCCTTGGTAGAGTGAAAAAATGCTGATCCCAATATCCCATCTTGTTTTATTCTGAAGTCGTTATCCACTACGTGGAAAGGTATTCTTTGTCCTTTGATGTCTATTTCAGTACTACCTAAGGATTTAATTAATTTTTCGGTTATACCTTTCATTTCGATGATGTCTGAAGTATTCACCTCTTTCCATGATTTTAGAGCCTTTGCTTTTATGATGTTAGGTTCTGCTCCCGTGTCAATCATAAGTTTGGCATCGTCGAGTAGATCTGTGGATTTAATATTTATTGTTGGGACTGACCCGATACTGAGGTTGATGGTTGCAATAGTGTTTCCTCTAGTGCTTCCAGTGGGTTTACCGCACGTGTTTGCCCTGTCTCTCGGGGTTTCGTGCCCGAACCCGAGGGGCTTGGGGCGTTTCCCTGGTTCTGAGGATTGCCTTGTTGTTCTGTCTTCCTTTGATTTTCCACCCACTTCTTCTTTCTACATTCGTCTATGTCGTGTCCGGTGTTTTTACAATATTTGCAGCTTTTATTGGGGTTGTAGTTGTTGGTTGGTTTTCTATTGTCGTAATTACCCTGTGTTTGGTTATTCTGGGGTGTTGAGGATGCGGGTTTTGGTTCTTTCTTGAGGAACCTACACTTTTCTGTTTCATGACCAATGCGTTTGCAGTTGAGGCAAGTAGGCGGCTCTGATTTTCGTACATAGGGAGTGGATTTGTCTCCCTTGTTTGCTCTTGCTCTTTCTTTATCCTTGTCGAAACGTTTTCCTATTTCGATCGCCTTTGTGGCTGCTTCGCTGAATGTATGTATACCAGCAATCTGGAGGGCGTTCCTATAGTCTGCAGGGAGACCATCGAGGAAACTTTCCAATGTTTCTATGTCGATTGCTTCGGTGTCCACGTATCCGTTGATTCTACGCTCCACCTCCAAAATGGCGGTCTTTAGGTCCTTTACTCGACTTATGTATTCGATTATGTGTTCATCTTGTTTTTTGTATATGTTAGCTAGTTCTCCCCTATAGAAGTTCGTTGACCTGGTAGGGCTAAATATCTCGAAGAGTTGGTCCAGGAATTCTTGAACTGAGTCGAACTCGCTGTCTTCTAATGCCATGGCGGCTCGAGAAGTTAGTTTTCCTTTTATTAGTTTTACTAGCGTTGTTTCTGCGTTGGGGGCGATCATCCCCTTTGCTCTTCTGCAGGCTCTTGAGAATGACATTAGTGTGGATAATTCTCCGTTATAGGTGGGTATTGTTTCAATTGCCTGTTTCATTGTAATGGTATAATCTGGAGCTGGGGTAACGTAGGGTGAGGTCCTTGTTTCACTTCGTCTACGTATTGTCTCCATTTCCCTTCTTAATGTTCGCAATTCGTTTGAGAGGGTTTGTATCGCATCTTCTCGTGTTGGTGAAAAAGGAGGGTTTGGCGGATTTGGAGGATTCGGAGGGTTTGATGAATTTAGAGGATCTGGTGGGTTTGGTGGATTTGGAGGATTTGGTGGGTTTGGTGGATTTGGATCCGTTTCATTGGTAGGCGGGACAGGTGCTTGTCTCGTGGGTATATTGTTAGTAGTAGAGACATTAAGGTTAGCCTGATCTATTACTTGTATTCGCGTTTGTGTGGTTTCTGCACGTAAGTTTTGTAATTCTTGTTCTAGTTGTTTCTGTTGTTCGTTTTGAATTTTTAATGCGTTTATTTGTTCTTGCAGAAATCTATTTCTTTCTGTCAATTCTAGTTCTTTTGCTTGTTGTTTTTGTTCCTTTGAAGAAAGATTTTTTTGTATTTTAAGGACTTCTGTTTCCCTTTGTTCTATTTGTTTTAGTTTTTCGGCTAAATCCATATTTAATTGTAAAAGTTCTTTAGGATCGAGCGGGTCGTTGTTTGCCGCTGCTGCTCTAAGTCTAGATTCCATTTTAAATATATTAAATATTAGATTTGAGTGTGTATTTGACAATGACTTTCCTTTTACTTAAACCGTGGGAAAATCCCTTAAGCTGTCACCAAAAATTTCTATGATGTTACAGACTGGCTGAGGAAAATCGTGAGAGATCCCCAACTCAGGTTCATCATCTACCTCCTATTATAAAGTCGTTCACATGAACGGGAACCACGGGGAGGTTTACAAAAGTAAAAGTAGTTTGAATAATATACACTCTTTATTGTGAATGAAATAAATGTTCTTTATTGCATGCTTACGTTTGTTTTCCTTAATCCAATTCGATTATTTCAACAATCTTGGGCGTAGAGGGTTGATGGTGATGGTCAGCGGGTGCGGTGTTGATAATCTGTTGGTTAAGGCTGGTTTCGTAGGTGCTTATGATGCACTGTGGGCCCTGGAAGTCTACTGAGTGGTATACCGTTGTCTGAGGAGGCGTGATCAAGTATTCGTACTCCTGGTTGGTGTTAGACAGTAGTTCCTGTATGTAGTCGTGTGGATGACCTCCTGACTGGTGGGAGTGGTTTTCAGCTGTTGGCTCCAATGGAATATCTGGATGGGTGGAGCTTAGCGTTGGTTGGCTGGTATAGTAGCCAATGGTTGAGTCTTGCTGCAGGGGCGGTTCCCTTTCGTAGATTACAGTGTCTGTACTGGAATCTGATTGGTAGGAGGTATGCCCGTAGGCCTCCTCAATGACTTCTCCTATTAATTCTGTATGTTGAGGGTTCTTTGCTAAGAGATCCTCATAGATTCGTTGATCTCTGGCGATGGCTTTCGTGATCCTCTCTCGTACCTTTTTACCTGCGCGGTGTCTCTTTTTATGACCCACAACTCCGTACATCTACGAGGAAAGGAATAGGTAGAATTAGCGTTTGGCCAGAGTAACAGGGGACTTGGCCTTGACGCTGGGGATATGTGTGTATCCCTTGGCTTGTCTAGAATGATCAGCCTGAGGTGTAAAGACTTCTACTTAGGGCTAAGAATTTATTCTAGCCTGCTAATTAGAGTATTTGATTTGGCTAGGTTTGGTAAAACCAGCCGTGTTAATCAATAAGAGTATTAATGCTGGCTTAAAAGTCTCGAAACCTTAGCCTGTTCATTAATCTCGAATAGATTTTTATGTAAGGTAATTAACTCGGCCAAGCAGTATAGTTCCAGCCTGGGTGATGGCTCGGAATCCGCAGTAGCCTTAGTTAAATATGGAATTTGGTTGATTTGGGATTAGTTAATTTGGCTGAGTTATATATTTATATGTAACTAGCCTGAATTAAAGAATATGTAGGATATGATGTATTGAGTTGCGAATTTACCTTGTTGAGGGTTTTGATGTAAGACAACTAATACACTTTTACTTGGTTTACAAAGTTTATTTTATATGTTATTTCACCAAGGAGTTCGGTTTATTACAAGCACGATATATTCTACTATGTTTAAGCAAGAACAGTAGTTTGAACTTAATTATTTAGTGAATATATTAACCGTAGGTTTTATTAAGCAAGAACAGTGGCTTGGACTTAATTTTATGAAGTAACGCGGTTTGACGTGCACTGAGTCGAACGTATGACTGAACTGAGCTAAACCAAAGAACTGAACTACTTTAGTAGTAGGGGTTTATATAGTATCTTAACTTAGAGTGGTGGGGTTGTTGTTGTTTAACCCGCATTCCAATCTCACGCTTGGACTCTGTGCAGCTGCGTATGACTAATTGTTTTGCATTTTGATCACATAGGTTTTGGCCGGATATTAGTATTTGCTATTTCTAATAACAAGTTTTAATAAACAGTTTTACTACTTGGTTTCTAATCTGATTTATGGTACTCGATATCCTGAGTAAACATCCTGCAGCTGCATGAGCATGACTCACTTGTTTTGACCGGTTAAAGTTATGCGTAAACAGTTTCTGGGCGAAAACAAGATATCGTTGAATGAGTCATTGCTCGAGTTGCTTAGGGTTGTTTACTCTGAAGGTAGTCCGTACTAAGTTCTTGCAGGGGTTGGAATATGTATTATATCATTGGAATATATATATGTATGTGAACTTTTGAATATTAGTTAATGATCAAGTGTTGGTATAATTATAAATGCGTGATTATAGGTAATATATCTACCGAAGGTCGGGCAAGGGTATGCTTGTGTCATATGTTGGTACATTATCTCGGTGTGGTATGAATCTACGTATGGTAAGCCTTGCGTGATCTTTGGTCGGTAAGGTAGTTTCTTATATACTAATATATGGTACAATATCTTTAAAGGGTAAAGAAGTTTTCAGGGTTGTCGGTCGAAGTTGTGCGTAGGTGGGAATGTGACAATCGTGAGACTAGATAGTACCCAAGCATCGGTCGTCCAAGATCAACCGGGCGATAAATCCGGCTGTTATCTTCCTCATAAGGCTGGTATGATTCTCCCGACTCTATCCTGGGGTACTCATAGGTGTGAATACGTCAAGATATAGTCAGGAGGATTGTACCGGAATTACGAGGAAGATCGCGGCTTGATTAATCGATTCGGTAGGTCTCGAATGACCGATGCGGGGGTGCGATCTTGTCTCACGATCGCGAATGACGGGTCGGCGCGCTCTGTTGTACCTACGTTAAAAAAAAAGATGTTTGTAAAAAACTAGATTTAATAAAATATGATTGTAAAAAAAAAAAAGTAGATCTGATAAAATATGCTTGTAAAAAACTAGATTTGATAAAATAATAATAAACGAATATTTGAAAATAATTTGTGTCAATCCCTGCATATACCCTGTCATTTTCTATCAATTTCAGCTAGTATAGATATATATATATAGGATAAGAATTTATTATTTCAGAGCCGGCATAGTAGCCATCTTGGATTTTGAGAAAAGAAATAGTAGTCATCTTGGAAAAGCCGCCATATTGGTTTGTATGGGCGGGGCCATCTTAGATCAGACATCTTGGATTTTGAAAAATAGTAGCCATATTTGATTTTGAAAAAATAGTAGCCATCTTGGATTTTGAAAAAAATTGGAAAACGGGCGCCATATTTGTTTATAATATTGCGTATGGGCGCCGCCATCTTGGATCGGACAGTCTGCTGTCTCTCATTGTTTTGACGCCAACTCCCCACTCCCTCCCGGTCACTGACCTCCGGCCAGGGTGACGTCATTTGTTATGACTCGCCATGGCTGGCACCTACTACTAATATCTTTGTCCATATTTGGCCAATATAAAATACTACGTGCCTTCGCTTTCATTTTAGAAATTCCTAGATGTCCTTCATGCAGTTTGTTTAACATGTCCTGTCTCATCACTGTTGGGATTATGACCTTATCTCCATTAAATATAGGCCAAGAGTCGGGTACTTTTTTCTACAATTTTTTACTACAGCGATTTTTTGTTGGAAGATGGTCGGGGGTGCCCCCTGAGTGTAAACCCAAGTTGCGAGACAGGGTTGGGCGAGGGGGCGGGGAGGGGGGGGGGGGGGGGGGAGGGGGGGAGCTTAAGCCGCTATCTTGGAAAACACGTTTTATTGAATATCTCGTGAACCGTGCATCGCAGGATGAAAACAATACGAACCTTTTTTGTAGACTATGAAATTTTCTACAACTTTAATCCGAAACTTTTTCTTGTATAGTGCATGGTTTTTGATTTATAGTCTGCCAAACTTTTCCAACTATGGTTATTGCCGAATAGTTAAGTCTAAGTTATTGCCAGTAGTTAAGTCTAATAAGTCGACGACTTGTCTATTGATTTTATTCACATCTAAATTTCTTGCTGCTAATACTGCATATTTTGAAGCTTCTATGTATTGTTTTCTGCTGAGTATATCTTCGTAAATATCCTTCGCTATATCGATGTATTCATTGTATGTACAATTGGAGGGTAAATTTAAATTATCAACCTCATCATTCAAATCTCCAGTTCCAACTTGCAGCAAGAAGTCAGAAAAATTCTTCTCTTCTTGTAGTGCACGCATATTGATAGTCAATTCGAATATTTCAAATAGTTGCCACAATGGACTGAATTTGATTGATAAGTTTACCGTTTCACTGCGAGTACCCCGAATATTTAACGGAAGTAATTGTCTGAAATCCCCTCCCAATGTGACTATTTTTCCTCGAAATGGTCACGTGTTATTCATTATATCCTGTAAAATTGTGTTCATTATTTCTAATGCGTAGCGCGGTGCCATTGGTGCTTCATCCCAAATGAAAACCTTTGTTTCTTTCAAAATATTCGCTTCTTTTGAAACCACTTTAATTGTTGAAGTAGAATCAACGTATAACAGAACAGGTAATCCTAATGTTTTGTGGACTGTTTTTCCATTTGGTAGTAATGTAGCAGCTATACCTGTGTAAGCCATAGTACTGATTTTTTCCTTTCGCCCAGTAAATAAATGCCATAATGTAATATACAGAAATGTTTTGCCTGATCCACCCGGTCCGTCAATAGAGAATGTTTTATGTAATGTCGAATCGTTAATACTTTGACGTATGGTATCAATTATAATTTTTTGTTGAACATTAAGTTTTTCATAGTTGGCTAATCCTATATCCATAATCTTATCGTCTTTTTTTTCATCTATTATTTAACTCATATTAATTTCCGGAGGAATTGGCATTGCCGGGAAATCAGTTCTGTTCTTTCGCAGGGAATTATGGATAATATCCCCGCCACCTCCACTCCACTCGGCTTTCCTCCCCCCTCCCCCCAGCCGCGCCTTGGGCCCTTCGATCGAGTCATGTGAATTCCTGGGGATTGCCCATAGATTTCTCGGAATTCCTGGGGATTCCCCATAGGTTTCCCAGAATTCCGGGGTATTCCCCATAGATTTTCCAGAATTCCTGGGATTTCCCATACCTCATTTCCCCCCTACCACTTGCCTAGATTTCCTGGAATTCCAAGGGAACGTTTGTTGTCACCTCTTTTAGGCCCCATAGCTAAGCTAACTAATATGCTTATATATATGCTTGTACATATATACCTACAATACTATATACCTACATATATCTCTCTATATTATAAAGATATATCGCCGCGGCCGCCAAGTCAGACTTTCCATGGCCTCCTCGACCCCGCTCGCTGCCCCCCGCCCCCCCCCCCCCCGCCCCCTCGCCTTCGGCCTTCTCGACCCCGCTCGGCTCTTTTCACCCATCCCCCGAAGCCTTAGGATGGGTTAGGTCGTGTCAGGTTAGGTTAGGTTGCCTTGGTCAGGATAGAGTAGGTGAGGTTGGTAACCTAACCTTTCCTGACCTGATCTTTGAGGTGTTAGGTAACCTAACCTAACTAAGCTAGGTTAGGTCAGGTCAGGTTGGGTGAGGTGCCATGGTCAGGATAGAGTGGGCTAGGTTAGGTTAGGATGGGTTAGGTTGTGTCAGGTTAGGTTAGGTTGCCTTGGTCAGGATAGAGTAGGTTAGGCTGGTAACCTAACCTAACTTGACCGTACCTGACCCCTAACCTTACCTGACCTGACCTTTGAAGTGAGGTTAGGTTAGGTCAGGTTGGGTTAGGTTGCCATGGTCAGGATAGAGTGCGTTGGGTTATGTCGGGTTAGGTTAGCTTAGGTTAGGTAATCTAACCTAACCTTTGTCAGTATCCCAGCGATCTCGGCTCCGCTCGGCTTATGTTTATCCCTCCCCCCCCTGCCTCTTGCCCTGGGCCACCTCGACCCCACTCGGCTCCCCCCCCCCCCCCCATGCCCTTGGCCTTCTTGACCCCGCTCGGCTGTTTTCGCCCCCTCCCCCCAGCCCATTCGGCTTCCCTATCGAAAACTATCCTGGATAGCCGAAGATAGCCGAGGACAGCCGAGGAGAGCCAAGGGGAGCTGAACCTGGTCCTCCCCTCGGTCCGAGGGCCCAGGAAAGGGAAAGGGGGAAGCAGAGCCGAGGAGAGTCGAAGAGAACCGAAGAGAGCCGAGGATGGTCGAAGACAGCCGAAGATAGCCGAGGATAGCCGAGGATAGCCGAAGATAGTCGAGGATAGCCGAGGAGAGCCAAGGGGAGCCGAACCTGGTCCTATTTCTATTTCTATGGTCATCATTTAGTTTTAATCAATCAATCTAGGATCAAGACCAAATATCATAGATCAAAATAATGTTCGGGGTCTTGCGTTAGAGAATCGCATCTCACCATTTTCAGCGGAACGTACGTATTGGTGCCTGTATGTACGGTTGTCGTCAATTTACTGACCGACGATGTTTCGAAAAGGAATGGACGGATATTAATTTTCGTTGGAGCAAACGATACGGTTTTTTGTATCTTAGAACTGATAATATTATTCTGGATTCGATCGGTAATCTATCAATCTTCTGGATTAATATGGCATGGCAGATGGCATCTGTAGAATGGTCAAGGGATTTGAAAAAAAAAAAATGTTTCAATCCAGGATTTTATATGACTCAAATGTGATAAAATTTTATAACTTATTGATCCGGTGTTTTTAATTGATTCAGTAGATGGTCCTTGAACCTTAGTTTTCAGTTGAAAATATTTTCTGCAGTATTTTTATAGCTGAAGAACAGCGAAGACATAAATTTTTCGCCGATATTACTTGTATCCATTCATTTGGATTACTGCTTAGTCAAGTATACCTATAATAAACAACGCTCTGAATCAATGATGATAGAGAATGATTTTATAAATTATTTTTTAGCTTATACAAGTTTCACCACTATTTCCTTTGATTGATTAATAATTCCGCGCAAGGTAGAAAGAAGAAAAATCACGGGGGACCTTCTATTCTGTCTTGTTCTGTGTCACCATAAAGTTCCCTGACTTTTCCCAGACCTCCCTGACAATTTTCCGAATTCCCTGACTTTTCCCTGTCTTTCCGGTTTTCCCTGACTAGTGGCCACCATAAATGTTTTTTGTTGACGTATGTTTTATATGAAAATGAAAGTTTATCTATTTTTGGTTAGGGCCACATTATAGTACATAGTTTAAAGAATGGTCACTGATAAATACGTTTGTTAACATCTATTTATGTAGAAGTTATGAATTTTCCCAAAAAGTGCGGCATCTCTCCCGACTTTACCTTATGTTTTACATTCATAGTTCGGTAACATTCGCATGCTTCTGTTTCCATTGCATCCCTCGGCCGCGGACGTCTGATCGTCGTTTCTTTGCGAGTTCGCGGTGGCGGGCCAACAATAACGGCGTAGCGGCGGCTGAGCCATTCTCGTTTCTGCCCTCGTATTGGCTTAATTCGGCTTACTTTAAACGGCTCCTACCTGAACACGGCTAGGCTTTCGACATTTCAGGATGAATAATTTTGGTCTTAGATTTTTACAAGGAATACACCGGTGTAAGGAAAGTACCGCATTCTGAATCACCCTGTATACCTACATATATATATATATATATCTCTATATTATAAAGATATATCGCCGCCGCCGCCGCCGTGTCAGACTTTGGTTACCATGGCAACCTAACCTTACCTGACCTAACCTTACCTGACCTAACCTTACCTGACCTTTTTTTTTTTTTTTTTTTGGACCGAAACTGTCGCCGAGTTGGAGTTCCTCGACCCGGGTGCAAGGTGTCCGCCGTAAGGCATTGCGTCTTACACCCGGCGTTGGACAGCCGGTGGGGGTAAGGTTAGGTACGGCTAGGCCCGTCCACTTTTCTCAACTGGGCTTCGGACCTCCGCCCAGATCTGCGCCCCATATTGCACTATGGACTGTCCCACAAGCGCATAGAGTTTTCTGTGTTGCGGTTTCGGTCCTTCAATGTTGGGCATTAGGCGACTCAACGACTCCATGACGCCGCGCGCCTTTTGAGCGGCTGCTTTAATAACGTGCTCTGTGTATCTTAGCTTCGTGTCTAACACAACTCTCAGGTACTTTATCGTGCTACGATAATCGACGGAGTGGCCGAGGACTTTAGTTCTTCTTGCTCCTGCCGTCGATCCCTTGTTTGTAAAAATTGCCGCCTCCGTCTTCTCGGGTGCAACCCGGAGTTCTTGGTGATCCAATCCACTTTTTAGTGGCCACTGCAGCTCTGTTCGCTGCTGCTTTGGGTGTCGCTCCTCCTGCAAGCAGGATACTAGTGCGGAAGGACCAAGAGAATTTGAAAAGTCATCTAGTAGTTCTATTGGTCGATGAGTTCGCGCTCTTTGTTCTGATTGGTCGTACAGCTAAGTTTGAAGGACGAATTGATGTCCTTACGGATATATATAGATATACAGATAGCGTTGGGTTGGGATGAAGGGAGGGGATCATAGTTCATTTTTATATTTAATCCTCGGAGGATCGTCCTTTTTCAACAGTTCTGCTTGTCTGATTACCGGCTGCACGTCAAGGGGTTCGGTCCGGTGAAACTTTCGACCATATGGTCGTCAGACCTACATAAAGGCAACGTTGATTCAAATTGGTATCGTTTGTTCTGAAAATTAAATTCCTCGGAGGATCGTCCTTTTTCAACAGTTCTGCTTGTCTGATTACCGGCTGCACGTCAAGGGGTTCGGTCCGGTGAAACTTTCGACCATATGGTCGTCAGACCTACATAAAGGCAACGTTGATTCAAATTGGTATCGTTTGTTCTGAAAATTAAATTCCTCGGAGGATCGTCCTTTTTCAACAGTTCTGCTTGTCTGATTACCGGCTGCACGTCAAGGGGTTCGGTCCGGTGAAACTTTCGACCATATGGTCGTCAGACCTACATAAAGGCAACGTTGATTCAAATTGGTATCGTTTGTTCTGAAAATTAAATTCCTCGGAGGATCGTCCTTTTTCAACAGTTCTGCTTGTCTGATTACCGGCTGCACGTCAAGGGGTTCGGTCCGGTGAAACTTTCGACCATATGGTCGTCAGACCTACATAAAGGCAACGTTGATTCAAATTGGTATCGTTTGTTCTGAAAATTAAATTCCTCGGAGGATCGTCCTTTTTCAACAGTTCTGCTTGTCTGATTACCGGCTGCACGTCAAGGGGTTCGGTCCGGTGAAACTTTCGACCAAGGGTTGGTCGAAGGACCGGCTTAACGGCCACCCCCACCCAAATTGGTAAGGTTGGTTCCCTTTTCAACCGTTCTCGCTGGGTGAAAGAGGAATCGGGGACTTGTAATTTTTTTCGTACGCGGCGTCTCGGGTATGCGCGTGCCGAGAACTTTCAACGGTTCTGTTTATCCGATTACCCGCGGTACGGCAACGGCTAGGGGTCCGGTGAAACTTTCGACCAAGGGTTGGTCGAAGGACCGGCTTAACGGCCACCCCCACCCAAATTGGTAAGGTTGGTTCCCTTTTCAACCGTTCTCGCTGGGTGAAAGAGGAATCGGGGACTTGTAATTTTTTTCGTACGCGGCGTCTCGGGTATGCGCGTGCCGAGAACTTTCAACGGTTCTGTTTATCCGATTACCCGCGGTACGGCAACGGCTAGGGGTCCGGTGAAACTTTCGACCAAGGGTTGGTCGAAGGACCGGCTTAACGGCCACCCCCACCCAAATTGGTAAGGTTGGTTCCCTTTTCAACCGTTCTCGCTGGGTGAAAGAGGAATCGGGGACTTGTAATTTTTTTCGTACGCGGCGTCTCGGGTATGCGCGTGCCGAGAACTTTCAACGGTTCTGTTTATCCGATTACCCGCGGTACGGCAACGGCTAGGGGTCTGGTGAAACTTTCGACAACGGTGGGTCGTAGGACCGGCTTAAATGCACCACCCACATCCAAATTGGTACCGTCGCTTATATTTCAACAGTAAATTGAAACGCTGGACTTGTAGCGATTTCGTGCGAATTCTCAACGTGCCTCCGTGGCGTAATTGGCTAGCGCGTTCGGCTGTTAACGTTGGTGGTTCGAGTCCACTCGGAGGCGGATTTTTGCAATTTTTACATCCGAAGGTCAGGGAATATTCTATAAAAGACGCGTTTTCATTCTCGGCTTCCCAGGTTGGATTTCAACCGTTCCGCTTCGTCTACAGTCGCCGAGCATCTGTTCTCCGCGTGTTCGTTTGTCTTATCGAACGGCTTTTCTTTATGATAACGCTCGAGCGAGGGCGGTTGTTTTCGTTAATCGATGACCGATTATCGCCAGTATAAAAGATATCTCGACGGCAGATATCCCCACAGTTTACTGTGAACCTTCCCTCCGAAGTGATACAGATTAGCAGCATTCGTGATGAGTATTCTCCGTGTTAAACAGAAATATGACAACCTGTGGCGTCGTCTCGTGAATGCTAAAACTCGTTGTCAACTCTGTTCTGGCATTGTTATCGCTCCGATGTTGCGTCGACATCTGACCGAACATAGCAAACGCGAATTTCGTGACACCGGACGTTCTGTCGTTTTTTGCGTTTGCGGAAAGTCCATGAGTATGGAGAAAATGAACAAGTATGCGGCATTGTTTCAAAATCACGTTCATCATTGCGCCTTCCCAAACGAACCGATCAGTCGTAGCCTTCGCTCGACCGTCAGCTCTCTTCTCAACGCTACGGACATGATTGATCCGTTCAAATTTGACAACCGTGCTTGGGATCCTTGTCAACCGGATGTCGAAGTACCGATCAATATGGATGCGACTTCGGACGCGGTCGTTGCGGGTCCCTGTACACGCAGCAAAACCAAGACGTGCACAACAGAAGAATACGCGGATTCTGTGCTTGCGGAGCCCGCGGAACCTGGTTCTTCCGATTCCGCGGACACTTTGGAAAAACTGGAGCAACGTAGCGAGATACTTCGATTAGGCGTTCGTGCTCCGATCACGGAGCAATATCTGAAAATCAACGAGGGTTTGGTTCAACGATTGAACGAGTGCATTCTCGCCAATCCGGTGCAGCCGACATCTGAACGGATGGTCTTTCAGACGCATCGTCGTCTAACCGAGGTGGTTCGTTCCTTCGTGAATCAACACGGTTACCCGAGTTTCAATTGCAAGATTTGTGACCGATTGATTCCTTCGCGTCAGTTGATCAAACATATCGGTGAACATTCCACCGACGACGTCAAGGTGTGTGTACATTGTCGAACGATGTTCGAATCATCGAAGTATACGATAATTCAACTTGAAACTAACTTCTGGGCTCACGTTATGAGATGCTCGGCTCGTAATCCTGAACTTTTGACAAATAGCGCTCAGGTGGTCCAGTTTCAACGTATTACGCTCGAGTCGTTCGTTGATAATCCGTTCGATGATAAACCGCTGAAGCCACAGGTGGACGAACTGTTGAACAGAGTCGGAGACAAGTGCTCGTCACGCGAACAATATCTTCGTATAATTGGTTCGTATGCGGTGAATAATTCCTCTTCGTCGGTTGATCTGGAACGTTTTGAACAATATGCGAAGGATATGATTGACTCCGAGCGACGTTTGTCTGACTACGAAGCTGGACGCGAGGTTAATTTGGATGCCCACCACGATCCCGACGGTCTCACAAATTGCACGCTTTGCGAGACGGAAAACGTCGACCAGTTGATAAATGTCGGTGCGTCCGAAGATATGATAAAAGAGTTCTGGGACAACGAACGTTTTTCGGACATTTTTCACCCCGACTGGTTGTTGAACATGACCGGTTATTCGGAGGCATTCGCTCCCATAACCGGTTTCAACGAATGGATGCTCGATTTGACCGCCAAGATGCCAAAAAAATATGCTAAAGAGTTTACCGGGGAAGAGTCGCTGATTCTACCCGTGTTTGCACACGTGTTCGTTTATTCGTCGGTCGCGAATTTTTTGTTGGAAAAACTAACCACAAACCCGGACAAGTACGCCGTACTGCCGCATACTTGTCTCTGCAAAGACACCTGCGTGGACGAAAAGCACGTGAACAACACACATCGTCATCTGGTCGTGGTCTTTCGCAACAAGCTGGTGTTCGACGAGTACAAATCTATGCGCCTTACGGTGCCTGAAAATTATCCCGACGAGTTCTACGATCCGATACTCAGGCGCACCGAGAAGACCAAGACTCGTTATCTGGTCGAGATAGTGGACGTGGATCATTTCTATTCGGTGCTGCGTTACGTGTCCACCGAGAAGGCATATTTCCCGAAAAATCTCTCCATGGAGGACGAGCGTCTGGACGGTGCTTTTCGCACGCGCAAACCTTGTACCAATCATGACCCGAATTTCAGACCTATTTCACGGGAGGAACGTATACGCGGACAGATCGAGTGCGACATGTTCTGGCAGATTCAGAACGACCCCTCGAAGGTGGACCCGTTGTACGATATGAACGATGCCATGGACGAGTTGCCGGGACTGGGGGACGCTGTGCTAGAGGAACCGGTGTCCAGCTCAACTCATCACGGCAACACTCACAATCATTTCTACATGTCTCGTAGCGTCTCTCCGCATTTCAAACCATTGTGTTATGCCCTTTATCCCAACGGGTTTACGGATTGGTTGCGTTCCATAACCAAGGGCAAGTACATAATTCAACGACTGTTGCTCAGCTCGATTGCCGACACTCAGTCGGTGGACGGCAAGTTGGTCACCCGGGTTTCGGTCAAACTTGCCCATTTACGCTTCACCCTGAAGAATTTTGTCGGCGGTCACGGTATACCGTTGAACGACAACGACCGCACCACCATATCACGTCTCAGCGGTAAAGGTATGACTATATGGACGAAGGATGACGGTTCAACTTTTCGCTACTTTGACGATCTGAGCGAAAAAATCATTCCGCTACCGCTCAGCATCATTCGTCGGATGCGCGATCGTGAGGAACAGAACGATCTGCAGATAAGACATAGCCGACACCTCGCACACAAGTTGGATTTGTCGGAATTTCGCTGTCTCTTGCTGACCCGAGCGCTGCGTCAACGCGAGGCTGTGATCGATTTGCTCTCTGCCGATAACCTACGACTTGTACGCATTAGTATGAAGAAGCATGATTTCTCGACCGTTTGAGTCCAATCGCTGTCAACAATAAAAGAATATGTCATAATTTGTTTGTGTATCTTGTCAACACGACCCCAATCTGTAATTTCCTATCGAATCGAAAAAAAAAACTGTCATTCATCTTATCGTTAAACTCAAACGGTTGACATCGACTAATTGAGGTCTTTGGGAGCGAGAGAATTTATGATCGTTATTTGACCTGACCGCAATCTTAGTCTTTTTTTTCCGCAGATCAATACACGGTGATTCTAGATCTTTCAAGTTCCACGTCCGTAGCAACATTCTTCGGTCTAACAGCTTTTGCATAGATCGCAAATCTGCCGCTGAAACCACCGTTATTAGCAGGTCTGTACTGATTAACCCTATCACCCGGCTTCACCGTTCTTTTCAGACAACCGCACGGCATCAGGCGTTGACTTAAATATTTAATCTACGATCATTTCTTCGTCGGGGGTTGTTTGTTGGTCCGCATGGTCGTCAGTCATACCTAGTTCACTCATGAAATTCATTTTGTCCATAAAGTGTAATGCCCGGGCGTTCATCTCCACAGATTTTGTCAACATACGTCCGCGCATCTCGGTCTCGGCAGCGAACTCCAACAGTTGTTCGCTCTTTTTCTCTGAAACTCTGTTACCCATCAAGGCTAGTTGTACCCGTATTTTCAACGCGGTCTTCAATTCATCCTCTGTCAAACTTCCGCTCATTTTGTACGGGTGCGAAGTCAGAAGAAAATTGTACGGAAATATGGTTTCGCAAATTTCGGTGCACCATTCGTCGTAGCGCATGCATTGTACGTTCCCCGTCAGCCGGGCCGTACACGTCGAACAATCGGGCACTGACGCGCGTCCCCATCCGACCGACAATTTCTCGCGGCATTCTGCGTGTTCCGCGGAACTGTAACCGCCTGTTTTCCGAAGGAAACTCATAATCTTTTGTTCGTACAAGTTCATTGTCTCGGTGGTGGCGAAGTATCGCGCGTAGTCTTTTCTGAATTCGTCTATCGAGCGCCATTGTTCGATGACCTGTGGGTTGGTCGGTTCTAGTATCACAGCGCCACCGCTACCGGGTGGTTTTCGATCCTTTGACCGTTCCATCGATATTGCCTCGATAACGGACGACAATGGTTGCATGTTCACGTATATGGCGTTCACCCTGCGTTGCGTCTCTTTGCCAACTTTCCTATAGAATTTTATCCATTTTTGCTGTTTTCTACCCTGACCGATAAGGAACGAATGCGTGTTGTCGCACACCAAACGTTCGAGAACGAATGATTTCACATCCCGTCTTTCGGGCCATTCCAACAATCTCCGGTATATTCGTCCGACGCTCTGAGCAACCAGGGTCGACACCGCGTCGTCTATACCGTACAATACCTCGTTCTCCCTCAATGGCGTGTTTCCCTGTGATTCGTATATTCTAGCCAACTCGCGGTATTTGTCAGTTTCGGTATCAACCATCATTCGTAGGGTTTGCGAGTCTTTTTCATTCACGGCTCGCAATATTGTGTAATAAGTTTCACCCTCCCACATTATGCGCGGTAGGACGCTGATCAAAAATGCTATGCTGGTGAAGCATGCGAATGCGTTATTTCCCAACTCGGCGGTATGAAGACTCTCCGCGACGACGAAAGTCAACGCCTCGCTCAGATTGTCGAATTTCGGTAAGATCAGTTCTTTCGCTCGTGACGATGAATACGAGCGAAATAACGAACCGTATGTCAACCCTATTTTCTCGTCGCTGCGTTCTCCCAGCATCCGGTAGCAACTCGCAAACATTTTACTGGTTTGTAAGAACAACGGTTTATCGACCGGATCTGTGGCGCCGAACATTTCTTTGAAATCGTCGTAAATAGCTTTCATTTCAGTTATGAGGATAGCACACTCGTCAGCGTAGCTTTGAAAATTCGGCAACGCGAACAGCACGTCATGAATATAACGTTGTTGGTCGGTCAGTGTTTCGGGTAGATAATTTTTGATAACGTCGCGCTGTGCGGATATGGCGTAAAACTGCACACGTAGTAATTGTTCTATACGTTTGCGCGACGCAGCCTTGATTCGGGTCTGAGAACGTACCAAAGCTCGATCGTTGAGCAACAGATCCGTATAACTATCGGCCGGGTCGGTTTTCGTGGATACTATCGTGATAAGATCCTCAAGTACGATGTCTACACGATCGTCCACCTTGGTGGTCTCTGCTTCGGCCGACTGCATATTCACGGATTTAGAGAAAGACGAAGTGTTACAACCACTACTGCTTAAATTGGCTACGGGCACGGTCGTCGCGCAAACGTCGCGATCCTCAGCGCAACACCCGTTCTTTCTGATGACCAAGAAGAACAAGAGCACGTATCTGTCCGGAGTGTTCTCCGGTTGCGGTGACGCTCTGTTGGTGTTCAACACGAAGAAGCTCCTTCATATCTGGCACGTGTATCATCGGGACGATTTTGCGGTTGCCTCGGTGGTCGAAGCTGTCACAAAAAATCTCACCTACGACGTAAACTCGGTGCGAGGTGATCTCTTGACTCGCAACACTCGCACTACCGCCACGAAATCTCGAACGCCGTATCTGCGACCGCTTAGCGCATGCTTCGTTCAGACGTGTGTCAAGAATTTCGGATATTTCGACGCAAATTCGCTACCCCTGTTGATGATTTCGCGCGCTTCGGATATCGACTCGCTCGTAGCTTGTTGTCGCTCGCACAGTTCGTCGCACGATTTTCCTTTTCACCTTTTACCGAGAACCGTGGTGGGACCGTTGCGTGAACTGTTGCGACCACAACCGACTTCCTAAAATAGACATTTCGCAATATCCCAAATTCGAAGTCGATTGTTCAACAAAACTGTTTCGAAAGATTTGTTGTCCTGCGTTACTTCTTCCTCCCAGCAGGACTTTTGAATAGTTTCCAACGCTTTGCAATTCGCACCCCACATATTTCTCTCGGACGTAATCTTGTCGTTCAAATCGACGGTCGTCTCTTCCGTGCATCTCACCTGACGCAAGATCTCGTTGTTCTGCAACAACGCCGCGAAAACCACACCGTCCAAAGCCATAGCGGCGATCGCGAATGCGGATAGCGCGACAATCAGTGTCAGCATTCTTACCGTCTTTGGGTATATAAACGAAGAATTTATACGCTTATTTAGTCAGTGTGCAACGTACGCTCGTATGTCTATCAATATGGAGAGCCAATCGTCCGCGTCGTCGCCCGCAGCACGAAAACGCAAGATTTCATCGAAGAAAGTTTCACCCGCAGTCTCGAGTGGTGATGAAGATGTTGCGATTCCGAATGCCGCAGTTGTCGACGAGCAGCCGGTCAACGACCGACCCAAGAAAATACCAAAATCCAGCGCATTTCAACAACTCGACAACACCAAGTTGGGTGATGTTTATTTGTTGCGCGACGAGGCGCAATCCTTTCGCGGTTCGCACGCCTATCAGATTATTCTCCGTGAACGCACCGTTCTCAAGAAGGAAAAAATTACGGAACTCAATCTCAACGGATGGATCACCGAAATACAATCGAGCGTGGTCACCTTGTGGGAATGCCCGCAATGGTATACGCGTGGGGTCCTTCTTGTGAAAGCTGATCCAAAACTGTCAAACAGCACGGAGGGCGCAAAGTTCTATCTTTGCAATCAGACCAGCAAATCTATAAATCTGGAGGCGGGACACGTGGTTGGGATGCTGCGTATTTACCGCAATGGAAACATTTTGTTTCACAATCCGTCACCAAATACAACCGACGTTTGAGTTTCTTAGCGTGGAAAGTTGTAGCATGTGAAAGTGTTGAGAGATGGAAATTTGCAATGTATTCAATAAAAAAATTACAATTTTATTATATCTGTTGTACTTTATTTATTCGTCGTACGCGACGACACAGGCTTGCACTCCCTGTCTGCACAATGGACAGAGGTTATTGGTTTCGAGTATTTTGCGCCAACATACGCAGCATTGGTATACGTGACCACAGGGTTTGTTCAACCAGGCTGTAAACATGAAACATATGCGACACTGTCCTTCCTCGGAGTTCCCAATTTTGACCTTGGCTAGACGCAAACAATCCAACAGGGTCAACTTCTCCCTCCTCTCTTTGTGTCTGCAGAACGAGTGATGACCTTTGCAGAGCGCGTATTCCAGATTCTGACGATGTTCGGTGTGCGGCTCGTTGAGTAAGTTCGAAAACGCTTGCGTGCTCATCGGTCGCCAGCTGCAATAGCGGCACTCGATGCGATTCTCGCGAATGACCATATTGTTGTTGGCCAAGGTCATTATGTTTATCAAGGTCCACAGGTGATTCTGGTTGCGGTTTGAAAATTGTGCGTACAGCTCTCTGAAACTTTTGCGAGTCGCGTCCATGGTATTAATTTGTCACAGTTCTGAATAGCACGAGGGCTCTTCGTTTGCATTCCGCACGTTTGTCTTCTATGTTGCAGCCGTCGTTCCGATCTCCGAACAACACGTCCGCAATTAATTTATCATTCGTACCGTCGTCGACCCACTTTCCGATGAATGACAAATTCAAGAAGATCGGCGGTACGTTCCTCCCTTCTTTTTCGACATGTTCGCACGCCAACGCCTTCTGTAGAAAGTCCAATTTAGTCTCCAGACGCATGAGTTTTGCGGTCAAAGGTGAAGGTTTGTCCTTCACCGTCTTCGTCTCTCGCCATATTATCAACGGCTCACCAACCAATTGTTCTCCTTTCAAACGATTGTTCCACAGCCAGATCGCGTGAAACAGATTCGCCACGTTCACCAGTCTCTTTGTGTACATTACTTTATCATCGTCGCAGTTTGGTAGAAGTTCACCGTAGTTCTCGTAGCCCTCCTCGACGATCAGTCGACCGGTGTATTTCATTCTCGTTTGTTCGTCGACGAAGCACACCGCCTCGTTATCACCATGCTGTACCGTCTGTCGCGCCTCCAAACATTGATACATGTAGGTGAGATAACTGCCCAAGAGGTAACGGAAATCTATCATATATTTGTCGAAGTTGCCGCGCAAGTCGTCCAGCAGCAAGAACTTGGACGAGGAGAGGTCCAACAGGTGTCTGTTCGCGTTATCAGCACATCGCACAACTTTGTTGGTGTTCAAAAGTTCGGAAAGTTCGAACACTTTCACGGCGTTCACACGATCGCCGGCGTTGTAACCGCGTTCGCGCAACGTTCGGTTTATGAAGTCGGACAATTCACCGTTGTCTTGGCGCGGATTCAACGGCACTTTTGTCCCAAAATCGGACATTTTCAGATCGTTAGTTCCGGTCACGCAGCCTTTCCACAGATCGTTCAGCGTGTCGAATACGGCACCCAGGAAGGCTTTGTGCGACGTCATCTTTGCGACAAAGTTTTTCACGCCAAGACGCTCGTCCCCGTACGTCATCTCGCAAAAGTTGGTGATCATACGTTTGAACAGTATCTTTATCGGCGCCGGAGCGTTACGTTCGAAACCGCGCAATTTCAGCGCACCGTTGTCCTTGAACAGGTAGTATTTTTTGGTCGAGAATATACTGACCATCACAGCATTCTCCTCCTCGCTTTCTATTCGTATGTGCCTACGGTCCAGCATTGCGTTCAATTCCTCCACCACTCGCGATTTTATGACGTTCAGAGTTCTACACATGGAGGCAACATCTTTGCCGTTGGAGTTCAGCACAACGATACATCCGTCGGTGTCTATGTACAAAACTTTCAATCGGTATTCACGTTCGTTTACCCCCAATCGTTCTAATATTTCGTTCGACTCCAATATGGCTTTGGTCCGATGAAAGGTGTTTCTCGAGAGCAAAGTCACGGCCGCCGCTGTCGCTCGTGACTTCACAACGCTGTTCTGATAATTCAGATAACCGTACGTGCTGTTCGCCAACAACTTTTCCAACAAATCCTTCGACGCGAGGATAGCGTTGTTCGGTTCTTTTTTCGCTCGCGCTTTCCACACAGCTCTGCGCTCCAAGGCGGACGTCACGAAACTCTCAATCACCGAACGATGCTTTTTCTTCACCACGATCAACAGTCTCCTTTGCAGACTTTTGCTACTCCCTATCATGTCCGTCGCGTTGAGGATTTCGATTCCCTCGTACCAGCATTCGTTGCCGAAATATTGCTTGTTGACGTAGTCGTCGAGGTCTTCGACAGCGGTATAGTCGAAGATCCGCAAGAGTTTGGCGTTCAACAATTTGTCGAGCAATTCCGGCGTACCGAGCACAAGCATAAGTTTCATCGCTGTCACGACCGCCACATTGTCGTAGTCTAGTTCGAAGTGACGTATTACGGACGGATAGAACGCGTGAAAATCCAACAAGATTGGGAACTTTGCGTGCGACGATATAGCGAAATTCATTCCACCGACGTAGTGACGTTCTCCGCTTCTCAACAGATCGTTTTCCGCTTCGCAAGTGGCGCACCATCTGTCCACCCGTACCAAATCCTCGGAGTTTCCTACTATTACACAAGCACCGTAAGTCATAGGGTATTCGGCAATTGTCAAACTTTCGCCGTCCTTCACTTTCCACAGACGCAACGTTTCTCTAATCGTTTCCCCTTCGGCGCTGTGCACAGCTATGTTGTCGTCGGCCTGGCAAACTATCACACCACGGTTGATCGTCCAACTTGTTGCCGTCAAACCGTACGGCAGTAATATCGAGTTCATGCGGTAGACAACACTGTCCAACGGCGAACCGAAAAACTTGCCTAGAGTAGTCGCATAATTGACAAAAGATATTTCGCTCATCAGTCCGCACAAAGAGAGACAATCGAACACGTTGTAGGTGAGCATTTCGGAAATGTAGTTCATCTCGGCGGTGTTCTGTGTGGTGATGTTGCGATTGTAAAGATTTCGTATGCCAACGGAATCAAAATCCAATTTTGTCACCGAACAATTGAAGTAGGTCAATACGCCTTTTAGAGAAAAGTTATTTATATGACCGAATCTACATTGGAGAAACAACATTGTATCGACGTTGTATTGTCCGTCGTGGAAGGTGAAACAATTCATAGCGTTTTGACCGTTGAACTGGTCGGATGCGAGGTTTCGCGACAACCAGTCGATCATTGCTTGTTCTCGATAGAAGATGCATCTGTTTAGAATGAAGTTGAAATCGTACCCAACCGAGTTGTGTGCGACCAAAAGGTTTGCGACATCGCCGTACATGTCCAGGTGATCCATAGATATACCCAACAACGAGTTCAGAATCAGCGTGTTGGTTATCATCACTGTGCAGAATTCGAGGATCATTTGTTTCTCGTCGCGATGCACGGACGTTGTTGGAATTTCACCGATAAGTTTGGCCAAGCCGTGATTTGTACCGTACACAATCGGTCCGCTCTCGAACGGCAGATATACCCAAACGAAGGCGTGTCGTTCCTTCTGGATTTCCGGACGTTCCACCACCACCGCCACCGATGCCAATTTCTCGTCACGACTCACACCGCGAGGAATTGTACCCTTGCCCTTCGCAATTGTCTCAATGTCCCACACGGTCTGCGGCAGCAAGACGAGTGGATTTTCGTACAATTTCTCCACAAAGTTTTCGTACAACAAGCATACGGAGTGCACCTCTTTGTGCAGTTTTTTCAACAATTTTGTGAATTGTTCTGTGTTTATGCGCGACAAGAGTCCGTTTGACGGTTCGTAAAGGCACCAATGATTCATTGCGAATACCTCGAACGGTGATTCGCTATTCTGATCCTCTTCCACACTTGTTTCACCGTTCATAAAGCTGACAAATTTTTCTTCGGCCGATTCGCGGTTTCGAACACCCGTCGAGCCGCCAAACTCGGCCCAACTCGAATTGAAGAGCAAGTGTTCGTTTTTTGCGCCACCCATACGTCTGATAGCCAACTGTCGTTCTCGGTCCATCCTCGAGTGTTCGACGTAAATTTTGTGACGCACGTAAACATCCCAGATGAATCTCAGCGCGTCGTCTCGTTGACCGATGGGTACGCTTATTCCGCAACCACCACCCGTGTTGTCTTCCAAGAATTTCAACAGATCTTTGAAAACGATCCTATCCTCCACTTTCACCGCGTACAAGTTGTTGTTCCGGTATTCGCGACAGTCGACATTTCGTACGGTGTTGCTGAACAACTGGTACGGACTACCGCACGAGACGCGTACATTCCGAAGGCAGCATTTCGCGCTCAGTGAGGTATCCGAGGCAATTCTTCTGTTGTTCGCGATCGGTTGACCATACGTTGCGTCCACACGTGCGTTCGTCTTGTTGATTTTCGCCTGCGCATAGGTTACCAAGAAGCCCGACATCAGGTTATCCAGGTTGGTGCGATGATTGGTTTCGTCGTGCGTCTCTATCGTCACATACACTTGATATTCCCATGGTATTTTCAGCGTCTTTCGGCGTAATATCAGATGACGTTTGCCGGCTGTTGTTTGTGCGACCAAATGCGACGGTTTCACAACGTCCAGAGACAGATATTCCAATTCCACCTCCGAGCTATATTTTCTGAAATGAACATTCACCGGATAAACAATTTCCACTTCTGTCATGTTTGTAAGATGGCGACGAGATGTTGAACCCCAACAGACTTTTGCTCTTGCTGTTCTTTGTGTTCAGCGTTTTGGTATTTTCGGTGTTTGCCAACTTTTTCGCGGTGATGCGTTCCGCTAACGCGTCGAACGAATCGTTATTACGTTCCGGCCGGCTGAACCCGTCCAAACGTCAGTCCACCACCACGTTCGAAACAAAGCACGGTTATTCGGCGAAGGTTCGGATGGTCGAATATCTGAATCCGGATGATCGGCGATCGTACGGCGTTGAGGCAGTCGACCCAACTCGCGCGGAATTGTCCGGTTTCTCGCGCAGTATAGCGCGCTACAAACGTTTAAATGCTATCCAAATATCCGCCGAGTCGCCCGATTCCGTACGTTGCGACAATTGGATGAGCTCGCCGGTGCCGCCTACGCTCTGTCAAGTCTCCGAGGGTGATGTCGCTTGTTATCGCTGTGTCGAGTCCAGAAAGTATCAGCGACGCTGTTTGCACGTGTCACGCGGTTTCGCTGTCACGCGGATCGACGGCACTATCTACAACATACCGACCAACCGCTCCGCCGACGAAGGTTGGTGTCTGCCAGCCAACTTTGCGAATGTCACGTTCTCTTCAGGCGACGTCGCGATGCCCGAGGAGATAGAGCGCACGTGTAACCCGAACACCGGAAACTGGTTGTTGTCGCAACTCGGCGACAACGGTCTCGGTGATTCCACCTACAACTGGATATGCAGTTGTCGCTATCCCAATCTGATGGCCAATCTCACAACTTTGGCGAGTGATTGTCTTCGACCGGTCGCTTGCGGTGGTCACGGCAATTTAGACGAAACCGCGGCTCGCGGTCTAGTCGATCCGTACGATCGCGGTTCGTGCGTGTGTGACTTCGGTTACGAATCTTCGTGGCAGGTCAACATCGGTCCAACCTGTATACCGCGCAATCTCTATTCGCTACCCCTGAACAAAGTTTACGAAATGGCCGGTCTGTCGATGGGTGCTCTGTTACCTAAAAGCCACACGTCCCGCGAGTATCTCGGGTTATTTGGCGATAGAGAGACGCTTCTTCCTGATCCCTGCGCCGTGGACGCTCTCACGAATTTACCCACAAACGGTTGTCGTCTAACGCTAGGTGAGAATGACGGTCGTTCTGTAGCGAGTTGCGAGAGCGTCGCTTTGGGACACATTGCCGTCACCACCGAAAGTGATTATCTGTTGAACAACGGTGGACAGTATCCTAACGCTTGTGTGAAATTAACCGAAGTCGACGAGAAAAATCTGTCGGATAAATGTGATCAGGAATTGTCGTTTTTCAACGGTAAGATACACCCGGACGTTGGTCTTGTGATACCAAGTTTCGGCAAGTCGCGTATTTCCGATTTGTGGCGAAGTATGAACTCGTCCACCACCGAATATGCCGATTGGCAGAAGAGAGAACTGAAGAACATTCAAATCTACGGTGACACTCGTTATCCGTTGTTCGACAACATCCACGTTCGATTGAGGCAACCGAATACCTTGGTCGTTTACGAGGATCACAAGGATCGTGGGTTATTTTATCTGACACCAAAACAGAAAGCTATTTACGCTCAATTGACGCGAGATGATCTGGAAATATCCGTGCTCATGTACGGACAGAAGGTGGACAAATTCTACTCGGCGTACGTTGGTTGGAAGAACAGATCCTACTACGAGGACAGCGCGAGTATTTACAACGATAGATCGAAAGGACGTGTCCCGGAAAACAGTGCGGTTTGGATGTCGTACCTACGCAGTATGCCACCTTCGCAAAATTGGAACACTATTCTGAAACATGCCGACGATATTCCGCTCATACTTCGCCACTACCCACCGGAACCGTTGTTATGTCCTGCTCCGTGCAGCGGTGGTCCCAATCCGATCGACCCGACAGAATTCGCCACTACCACGCAGTGGGGTTATTGGCCATACCGTTACGTAGGGAACCCTAAGTATCTCACACCCAGTAAACATTACAAACCCTTCGACGCTGTTATTACTTTCCAATTGGATCACGACCGTCTGTACATATTCAGCAATCGATATCACGGGAATTATCTCGGTTATCATCAACGCGGTCTTCAACTACCCGACTCCCTATGAATTTAAGTCGACATGTGGTCCTGTAGAAATTATCTATTCCTCACCGTCGCGATATGTCTCGCCGTTGGTTGGCTTGTCTTCCTCACTCAGCAAACGTATTCGGCGCGTCAGGCGCTCGCTATTGAGAAACTGAAGAACGACGAATTGTCGTCGAAACGAAAACGTCTGTTATGTCGTCTAGAGACGAACTCTATGCTCAACACCGACGAAAAACAGGATTCCGAACCATGCGTCGATTGTCGATCGCTCGGTATAACAATACCGGCGAAAAACAACAACAGATGTGAGTTCTGCGAAACAACGCGAAAAATTGCCAAGACAGAGGCGACGACTTCCGGAGTTGTTTCAACCGAGCCCGTTCGAGTGGATTCCACAGCTCACAAGTCGAACGCTTCTGGTACGGAAAAATCGGGATCACCAACGGTACTTGTCTCGGCGAATGATCGAACAAAGTTCGTGACTACAACCAAAGCGGAGGCATCGGCCAAAACATCAGTTTTATCGGAAAAAACTGAAGGAATCATTACTTCGAAACAATCGGCATCAACTGAAAAAACTTCTGCACAATCGAGCGACGTCGCAGAGACGACTACCATAGTATCCGAATCACCGCCTGAAAAATTGGATAAAGTAACGAAAATCGAGGCTGAAATTCATTCTACGAAAGGATCAGGTGACGTTGCCGAGAGGGAAACCAGAGTATCCGGATCGCCAGTCAAAACATCGGAAATACCTCCAACCGGAGTAGCGTCGCCTGTAAAATCAAATGAAGCACCGAAAATAGACGCTGAAATTCATACGACGAAACAATCGCGCGACGTTGTAGTCACGAGTCCCGAAAAATCTAGTCCCTCGCCGGCAAACCAGAATGTCGCGTCGCCTGAAAAATCAGATAAAGTAACGAAAATAGACGCTGAAATTCATTTGACGAAAGGATCAGGTGACGTTGTAGAGACGAGTCCCGAAAAATCTAGTTCGTCGCCGGCAAATCAGAATGTCGCGTCGCCGGAAAAATCAGATAAAGTAACGAAAATAGACGCTGAAATTCATTCGACGACGGCAACCCAGAATGTCGCGTCTCCGGAAAAATCAGATAAAGTAACGAAAATAGACGCTGAAATTCGTTCTACGGGAGGATCAGGTGACGTTGTAGAGACGAGTGCCGAAAAATCTAGTCCGTCGCCGGCGAAACTATCAAAAGTAAACGACAGTAAAATCGATGGCTCGGAAAAATCGAGTGAAGCTGATAATGCCAATACCATAGTCGAGCCACTGGTGAAACTATCAAAAGCAAACGACAGTAAAATCGATAGCTCTGAACAATCGGCTACAGCACCCGACAAGGTGAGCAACAAAGTTGATCCATCGGTCGAAGTACCCCGAATACCCGTGACTGGGAATACCAACGTTGAAACTTCAGTTGGGGTAGCGGATACACCAAAAAAACTCGGGGTCGTCGGCAAATAGTGATATCAAAATTGAACCTCTAGTTTCGGAAACGTCTCACATTGTTGAATCCGAAACATCGGCGACGAACGATAATAAAAGAACAGAAATCGAAGGCAAATCTGACAAAACAGAAAATTCTGCAGAAAAAAATCATGACATAGACTCCGCACGAGTTTCTAGAAAGGCTACAGGAAAGGTGAAATCAAAGGCGAGATAAAAGGTCAGAGAAATGATTTATTGTTCTTATGGTTAGTTACAGATCAGTCGTCAAGTTCTGCTACGTAGCCAAGCAGCTCCGTGTTTTCCAACATCCATGACACCGAGTCGTCGAACGTGATTCTGTGTGAACGAAATTTTATTTTATAATAAAAAAAAAACATGCTGATCCTTCTTGTGAAAACCAATACTCACATCAGTCTGCAAAAGTTGTATAATCTTGCAGTCTCTATCGAACCATCAGTCAATTTTTCCTGCAGATGTTCAACATTCCATATGTAGTACGATTCGGAGTGCAACAACTTGAAGTTGTTCGATCTTGATGTCGACAAAAAGTCGGTAGTTACACCAACGGTCATTCCGCTTATGTTTGTTATTCTTGTCAGATGCAATTCCGTGTTCAGAAGTATTCCGTGACTAATTCTGTTTTTCGTCTCGATTAAATCGTAAGACATGCAATAAGGACTGGCCATAACGCTGACATCCGCAAAATTTTCGTAATTTTCGTGACGCTTGTAACCGATCTCCATTTGTGGTTTCAAAACGATATCCATAGCGCCGCACAGGGAACCGTATTCATACACCCGTATGTTGACTTTCTGTTTCTCAATTTCGTCGTCATTCGCGAGTGTTTCTTCTTTTTTTTTCACATATCGGTGATACGGATTTAGACACATGGGTTTTCTACAAATGGCTATTCGTTTCAGTATTCTAACACCTAGTTCGCCGTCGACCCAAATTCTGTACAATTCGCGATGCAATTTAAACTTTCGATGTACGGTGTAAAGTATGCGATTCGCCTTGATTGGTATACAACTGTTGCTGCAGTCCGTCAGAAGTTCGCAGACTTTTTTGAAACTCTTGTCATTCGGTATCAATTTGGCAAACGAGAACAATACCTTCTCCACGAAATCGTTATATTCTACTTTCAACGGTTTCAGTGTTCTGAGTATTTCAACGCGTTCCTTTAACGTAGCCGACATTCTGTCACAGTGTATCCGCTGTACGACGTTCGACCGTATTTATAAGCCTGATTATAGACATTTTTTATTCAATCCAACAGCGGTCGACGTAGGAGGCGCCAGGCCTTATCAGCTTCTCGGTCTCCAGAGCTCGCACTTGACTTTTGATCGGAGGTTAGTAGGAATATAAAAACGATAGTTGTGCTAGATAGGCTTAAAAGTAAACCTGCCAACCACCAGAACTGTAATCCATTCTCAATCAATTTACGATAAACAAAACTGATAAATTCTTTATCCGCATCTATATTGGCTACGTCCATAGATAACTAAAGGCGCCACTCTTACAGCAGCTAGTCTAGACGACACTTGTCGCATCCGCGATAAGAGAACTTCTTTCGTTCTTTCAGATACCACCACAATCGAATCTCGAACACCAATCGTGCCGCTTTGTCTTTGCACAGCCAGAACGTCAACCAAGCCAAGCTCACTAGTATGGCAACAGCGAAATTGGACGTCGCGCACGAAGTCATAATGGAAAAATCTCGCTACGATAACGTTCGCTTGGCTTTGCTGAACGAAAACTTGAAATGGGACGAGGAACCAAGGATACACAAGTACTCGGTCGGCTCTCACCGTCGAGAGGTCGAGCTACTTGTACGTTTGGGTGATGACAGACGACTGAGAGAAAAAGATCCTGTAATTTGTCTTAACTATTCTTTATTTCAACAATATTGTCTGATGAACGGTATCGCGGTGTGCGATGAAAATCAAATATTCAAGAAAAAACATTAGCGAAATGACTTCAAGCATCCTGGCGAAATGAATCCAAGCATCCTGTTTTGAAGTACGTCTCCGCCAGACATATTTCGCAGGTGATACAAGTGTGATTTCCTCGTTGCGAGCAGTGATCCGAGGTTGGGACGTAGCTAGCGGCTTTTCTTCTGATTTTCATCTCGCAGACCCCATCTCCGCTTCGATAGGATGAACATAGTTCGTTCGATAACCACTCCATCTGTTTGCTCAACTGGTGCCATATGACCACCGGTTGTCCCGGTAGACGATGTTGGTTTATGAACGACCTGAGGGCCATAAGCATCGGTTCGTGTCGCACCTCCGCCGATGATTTACAATCGAAACCAGTTCCGTCCCGGGCGGCAAAAATTTGGGGATGGTTCGGCACGCTTTGTTTCACGAAATTTTGTTCGACCTTGTAACCGTACCAATCGTATTTTGAGTAATTAACGAGTTGGTCGAAATTTCTGTAATTATAGAACTTGTCGCGGAAAATAAACCAATTCCTCATGTTCTCGAACGTACTTTTTTTCACCCACTTCCAGGCGTATCTGTTGACCAAACCGTGGATCTCTATCGTTTTAGCTTTGTATTTTAGAGCCACAATGGTCGCGCCGCAGAATGTGTTGATCGTGACGATCGCATTGTCGAACGCGTCTTTGTATATTGCGTTCGGATTAGCGTGGGTCGCCAACAACAAAAAGTCCACTCTTTCGTATTTCTCTACTTTAGATTCGTCGGCAATCAATTCTCCGTCCTCTATCATGTTGTCCTCGTCTTCCGTACAGAGTTCTAACCAGTCTTCTTCGTCGCTTAAGACGTACGACATGTTGCGTGAGCGTTTCGAATCGATGGTCAGGAAGTACGAAGAGCGCGGTGGTCTGTATCCCGTTGTGTTTACAGGTGACACCTACGATGTGGCTCTCCTCTCAACCCACGGTCCTGACTCCGTGAAATTTTCACAGGTTCCGATTCCGATGACCTCGTTCAACGACGCTGCGTTAAATTGTTGGCTGGAGAGATTTCAGACCTATTGGCTCAAATTGGTATCGTCGATAACTGAATCAAGCGCCTCACCCGTGAGCACCTTTTATACCCGCGATCTGGACATTGTGGTATTGTTGCGTATGTTCGAGACGGACGTTGGTCCGTACGATTCGTCCGATGTGAAAAAAAGATCTTCCGTCGCGAACGTTTTCCTCTGTGAACGTGTATTACGATTCTGAAGGTCTATGTCTTTTATTTGACGTATTTCTAACCGCTCCGACGTCAGCTTGTTCTGATTCGATCGCCTTCAAAACAATCTCTTTGGAATGTTGCAGGGCTTTGTCCATGCTATCGAAAAGATGGATTATTGATTCTGGTTTTATGGTTCGCATGTAAACATTGACAAACGCTAGATATATCCTTTCGGTATTATCGATAAACCGTTCCTTGAAAGATTTTAGACCGCCGACATCGTTGTATATCATGTGGTAAATACGCTGAAATTCCTTGATGGTCTCGATGTTCTCGTTGATATACTTGACCGTTTGTTCATAGATCAACGTACGATTGAAGCGATTCAAAACGTTGTATATTCGCTTATCCAGTTCGCACTTGAATATCAAATCGTCCTGGAATAGTCTGGAGATTCTTTGCACCACGGCGTACTGTCGCAAACTATTTTCCAATTCCGTTGGGCTCTTCATTATTTCGAACAGACGCATGATATCCTCGTTGTCACCCACCAGGTACCAAATAGCAGTCTCCATGATCACCGGGCGTCAGAGCTTAGTATATTATGTGCACGGTAGTGCGTCGTGTGTAGGAAACTCGAGACAATTAGAAATCCCACGAGTACGGAAACGGACAGCAAGAGCGGAATACGCATCAAGTTGAGCAATAGAAAACTCGCACCAGCACCTAGCACCAACAAACCCGATTCGACGGCATGATTGCTCGACATATCCACCCGACGATTGTAGGTCGTCGCGTCCAAATTTCGCGATACCGCTTGTTGCGTGATATCCCGATAGGCGCTCTCGGTGAACAGATATTCCAGGTCAGAGTCAGCCAGATTGATCAACGATTCGTCGGCATAAACCGTCTGCCCTCTGGAGTTCTCCTTCAATGCACCGAAATATTGGAACCTGACTACCAACAACCACAACTCTATTTTGTCCTGTATCGCTACCCGATCCGTCTGGTTTTCGGCGTAGCAGTCGGACCACTGTGCGTTGAACCATTTGGGTATGGACGGGCTCAGATCGTCGTGTTCTATTTCAAAATCCTCTTCGCGCAGCATCGTCCCCAAAATGTCCATCGGGCCGATGTCTGTCTGACCACTGCGCTGTTTCATCACCGCAAAGTTGTCGGCCAGAAGTTTGTAATACGCCAGAGCAGTTTCGTTACCGTAATCGCCGGGGTCCCAACCCAACATCATACCTATGTCCAATATCAATACCACCAACTCGGCAAAACCTATCACCGCACCAACACCCGTGCCTATGGCACCCAGCGCTATCATCAATCGTATTGTCATGCGAGACGCAACGGCCCCGGCGAGTCGTGCAACACCCAGACGCAGACCTATTCGCAACAAGTTTTTACCGACCAGACCGGCTGTGTGCTCGGCGATGATTTTCAACACCTTCCTATATGCCAGCTTCAGTTGTTTTTTCATGATACTCGTGGCCACGTCGAACGGTATACTCATTCCATATTCTTTGATCATTTCCAAAAGTTGATTTGCGTTGATCGACTCGTCGATAGCCCCCAACACTTCTTCCAATTCTTTGGCCCCACTTGCCTCGCGCGACGATGGGTATATTATTCTCGGTTTAGCGTTGTGTGTTCGCGGTTCGCTGTTGTCCGTGCGATTGTCGTCCGTTAGGAAAGTAGTCAAATATTCCTGACTGATTGTTTCACCGAACGTCAGACGTTGTCGTCGAGCAACACCGCGATTGTCCACGTCTCGTCTGGCTCGGCGAGACAATCGTTTTACCTCGTCCATACGCGAATGCAATTTTTCATTGATTTCTGAATCGGTATTCGGCGAGACCAACAAACTATACAGATCCGGTTTTTCACCCAACGATCGCAATCGTTCGCTGATACGTGTACTTTTCAATCGCACCATGTCGACCAGTTCCTGGTCCGGAATCTCATTTTCCGTTGTGCTGTATCTCGATGAACGTTTCGTACGGTTCACACCTGCCAAATTTTCCACACTTTGGAACAGAGGCAGCACGCTGACTACACCCTCCCTGCTATTCCAATACAATCTATCACCCGTGAGACGCACCGTTATACCCAAATCGCTCAATCGCACGTTCGGCGGCGGCAAGACGAAAACCTGGTTAACATCCTCGCGCCAGGCACGATAATGTGTCTCGACACTCGACGCCGTGTAGTCGATTTCTCGTACTCGTTCGTCCTTGTTTGGCGACCAACTGTCCTCGTCGCAACCCCATCCGTGTTCTCCGGAACTGCGAGCCCAACGCAACAGCGCCTCGCCGCCGAGCGTGTAACCCAATATCGTGTCCAAAAGTTGGGTTTTGCATTCGCCGCTAACCGGATCCAGATTCTTGTAGAACGCGCGGCAGTAGGTCGTGGAGTGTGTCCCAATCAAGGATATATCGTGTGGATTGTATTCCGTTATGTATGACGGTTCGTATCCGTATATCACATCGTCACCCAGCGTAAAATTGGTCAACCGGCACACGCTGTGCGACGGGTCGCGCCACCATGGTTGCGTGATCATTCGCAGACCCATCTCGAAACCCAGGTTGCAGGTATTGAATTTTTCGTTCCACAAATAATAGCCGGATTCGACGGTATGTTTCGGCGTCTCGTCATCGTTCTCTTCGTACGGTACTCCGATGCCTATCGGTTCCCGTTTTTCGACAGTTTTCCCCCGATGATCCCACGTCACGAACGATCCGTCCACACGCTGACTTCGAGTACCGTCGGACACCAACGGGTCGAGGAGTTCGCACTCTACGCACATCTTCTCGTCGCCGGGCGCGTGCAGGGACCGATCCTTCGGCAAATTCTTGTACAACTCTAGTTTGTTCGAGCGTAGAAAGCATTGCGGTTGACACGCGTAGACATCGGTTTTGTCACCGCTCGGATACGACGTCGGCGGGTCATTTTTTGTACAAGTCCTGCCTTTCGGATACGTTCCGAAACAGGACGAATTCTTACACCCCTTGCCCGTTTTGTCCCACATAATGTCGACGATTATCGCGTCGTCCGCGAATTCTTCGTCGTAACGATAATCCACGTCATTGTCCGCTGTGCGAATCTCGATCACAGTCCAGGTGAAGATCTGTGGCCAGACGGACGCCGCGTAATTCATATCCCACAAGCGTTTTCTCTGTATCGTGTACGCGCCGCTGTCCACGATGTCACGATTGGTGAACGATGGACGTGTGTCGTCCGGTATGATCGGCATCGCGGTTTGTCCTTATTCCACATAAGTCCCTGCATGTGGACGCGCGCAGAAATTGTGAGAACCGTTTTGTGGTTCGTGGCTATGGTCTCGCTACTTTCGCTCACCCTCGTCAGCGTCAAAACCTTTCGCTCGGAGATGGATCGCGTGTGGCTGATTAATAAAGACCTGTGGAATCGTAACCAGGATCTGGTGAATCGTATGCGCCGCATGAAATGACGTTCAAGATCGTACTCGTGGCGTTCATGTTCCTGGGGACGTTTTTTCTTTTCGTCTACGCGGTAACAAAACTCCACCCTTCGCTCGAGTCGACTGTCGGTACATTCGAAGACGTTGGCGTTCGTCAACGTATCGTTACATCGTCGACGAAACTCTTGAGGGCTGTGGATTGCGGTCGAATCGAAAGATTGTGCGCAAACGACGACACCTGTAAACTGTTGTGCCTAGGCGGTGGTGCTCTGGACACGTATTGCGACGCCGCCGGTGTGTGCGTCAACAGAAGTGCCGACCAATTGCACGACAGCGGAGCTGTGAAACCTGTGGAGAACACCGGTTGCGACACGTCAGCCGGCGAATACGCGTTATTGCAGGGTTACAGCGCTTTGGGTCTCGCGCAATGGACCTGTGTGAATCTTTATCCCGGTTGGGCGGACAAAAGTAAATATTGCGAGGGAGGAATCGTCAATTTGGACGCCAGGGTCAGAGCGCCCTCGTTCCGGGATTGTGTCTGTCCCGCCGGACACACGCGTATGGTTTACGCGCGATCGTTGATCGGTCAACAGGTCTACGGACTACCCCATTGTGTTAAGTTCCCGCATCTGGTTAGCGATAGTTTCGCCGAAGTCTGAACATGTCATCGTCGAATGATTTGCGTCTGTTGACCACCGTTGTCGAACGACTGTTGGCAATCAAAATGGATAGCGACTTGTATCTGGATGGAATAACGTATGCCGTCGGTGCTGTCCTGTCGGACATCGATGGCGCCGCAAAGTCGCCGTTGGTGAAAGATTTCTTCACTCTGTCGCCGGAAGATTTCATCAACAGACACATCGACTCGTTATCTTCACTGATGTTGGAAGTCTTGGAACGTGTTTACGCGTTGAAATTCAAGCTGAATTGCGCTTTGCATTATCGTGAGAATGTACGCGAGGCTCTGAACTTTGGAAAGAAAAATGCCTGCACGCGCGCCTCCGTTGGCGCCATGTCTCTGGAAGACGTGCTCGACAATCGCGTTCGATTGGACGAGGACGGCGAGGGAAACGACACGATCACTTTACGCGCCTTCCAACACTCGTTCTCGCTCTATACAGTGGGCACGTTACAGCGGAACACAGGCGCCGATACGTCAACAGAGACGCGTCAGTCCGGTGCTCCGCCTCTACCGCACAATTGGTTGAAGTTGGTGGGAACCACGGTCGACTGTCTGCTCCCGCAGCGTCTGGCGCCGGAGCTCGAAGATAAAAGTCTACGCAGAGTGATGGGTCGAGTACAGAGCGTTGCTGACGGTCGCGAAGAATTCACCGCCGACAATCAAAGCTTGCACACTATAACGCGGGACTATCGTGTCGATCTGTCGTCGCAGGACCTCACCGAGGACGAACAACAGAAGGAATACGATAATTTCTTTCACGTATTTGCTCGGGGCTGGTCCAAACTTTCGATGATTCAACCGGCCTTGTTCTCGAATTCTTCACACAAGGTCAGACAGTGATATCATGTACGTGGACGAGCTCTGGAGCACAATTTTGGATACTTACGCTGTGAACGAAAGAGACATACGTGCGGCGTATCCCTGTTTCGACGAGGTGAACTCTCTCTATTCCGGACAAAATTTGACAACGAATACGGCAAAACAGCCTCGATCACAGGTAACCGTGCGACGAGCGATCCTGACAAACTCCGTGCCCGACACTCCCGCGAAAGTCGATACAATTCTGAGGGATTATCACTCCGGTACAGTTTACATTGTATTGGTGCTCGGTAATGCCAAACCTGTTGGGGATTCTTTCCAACAAGACGACCACCTATTGAACCTCACACGTCTCGAAGAGGAGGACGAAAATAATTACAACGAGGAAAACGCGGAAGAGTTAACATCGGAGTTTGAAGAACCCGATCGTAGAATCGAGGAAGAAGTGCAAAACGTTCCCTCAAAGGGAAAGATTCTTCGCACGCCTACAAATCCACACGCCTATATCGTTCAATTGTACAAAGATTGGTTTCGCGCGGTAATCTTCAAACTGAAGGGTGTGTCGGTCGTCGAGAGATTCCAGGCTATCCTGCTGTAAGATGTTTCCATGGATATCGCCTTCTCGTTGTTAATCTCAGTTTTGCTCGCCATCTTGGTGGTGCGATGGTTGAACGGTCGCACCGGTATCATTGCCGCGGATAATTGGCTGGTGCGAGCTAAGGACGGTCGGTTAGTTTGCGAATCGGAACTTCTCACGTTCATCAAAAGTCGTCAGACCCCTTCGAAAGACGGATCGTATCGTCACGTGTTTCTTCACACGAACATCGACGATTACGCGTTGGGTATAACTGTGAACGCCGAAGGTGTTGTTCTGTCCAGCGATTCGATCCGCGTACCCGAAAATCTCGTTTATCGTCCAACGTTGAACGGCATCGAAGTCAACACCTACCTTGACATTTTCCACGATCCCCACTCAACACCAACGTCATCTCTTGGCTATAGTTACACCGTCGGTATAAAGCGCATTCAGAGAGACAAGCTTGCGCCGGTAGTGTCGTTTGAGGATCTTTCCGACGGTAGGACTTACGAGTTTCAACTGCGCAACATCACGCTATCGACTACCTCTTTACCATCCAGGGGTACAACTATCATTGAAAAATTACCACCCAAACTATTGCGTAACGAGAAATCTTCACCGCTTGTTGAGAACTTCCATCCGTGCGACAATAGGAATGACAACATAGCTGTGAGCGCTGAAATTTACAACACCTATTATATGCACGGTCTGACCAGAGTGTCGGAAGACAACACCACGTTGAGCCGTCTTTATTACAATTGTTCCGGTACCGTTCCGCAATTGAAAATTTGTCCGGAAGGTGAATATTTCTCATCCGAGAATCTTGGTTGTAGAAAGACATGATAGTCGACAAGAAATCGTTGGACCGTTTCATCCCCATATACAATACGTCTGTCAATCTTTGCACCAAAACCAACTCCGACAAATACGCTTTTATTTTGTTGTTCAACGAGGTGAAAAATGGCGACGACGAGGATGTGCTTCGTTTGTGGGCAATTCGGATATTCAGGGATTACGAGACAAATTGTGTGAATGATATTCTTGGGTCTCTGTACGATCGCTCCGCTCAATGGATCGATAGATTGTCGAAAAGCACCAAGATACTGCTGCCAAAATTGTACTGTTACATCTGCAAACCGTCAAAGATGTCGTCGGGGTGTATTTCGGAAGCTACAAACGTCTCGCCTTCGGGAGAAGTTTACACAACACCCGATGCACCCCCGCTCGAAGACGACGAATATCCTGAAGGCGAAACGACGAAAGGTGATCTTCGCGCGCTCCGTCAAACGATGAAGTTGGATTCGTTCTTCGAGAACACCGATGAGGGAAGCACGAAAACCGGTCGTGTCGATTATGATTCCTATGTTCGAAATTATCCCAACGGTGGCCACACCCTCTCCGAGGCTTTGACGTTCTGCGACAATTATTTGTTCAGTAGCGCTCGTTTGCGCCGCGACGAAACCGATCCTGCGAAGTGCGCCAAGCTGTCTTCAGCTCTCGCACATTTCGTAGTTCGCAACAAGGTGAACAATGTGGCGCATTACCTGTGCGCACTCGACGAAGACGATGCACCACTGTTGAGGATATCGCGAAATTATGACTCGTGTTGTCAATGGGAGAAATACTGTGATGTAACCTTGGTGCAGAACAGTTGCGTCCTAGAAGCAACATCCGATCTCGAGTGGTTGAAAAATACGCTCTGCGATCGCGACACTGTGCAATTTTCTCAGTCGAACGACTCTTACGGACTATTGAGAATCGTCGCCAATCTCGGCGCAAACAACCATATCGTCAACAACAGACCCCGGTCCTCGTACCATAGAAAACGCACTGTTCATCGCGGTGTGAAACGCCGCAAAAGCAGAGCTCTCACTTTGTCATTCTTCGCACCCAAGAAACCTCACGTCGAGGTGTCGAGTGTGGTGAAACGGTGGTCCGTCTTCGCCGGAGAGTCTACACACGGTGAGGATGGTGATTTATCTCAAGAAGAATCCCAACAATGCGCGTCCATAGACTTGACTCGTTTGCACTCGAAACAACGAGATTACATCAAACGCTTGTCGACAGTCAAATCGAGATCCGTCAAACGCACGCTGACTATCCCCGAATTTCTTCGTTTGCAAGCGAACGATTCCGAACTACCACAGCCGCCTCCGTGTCGCGCAACAACGGAGTACACGAAACACGATATGGTCGGTAAATTTACGGAACAATATCCACAAACTCCCCAATCCAGCGAACAGACACAACTTTTGGAGGTCGTGCAATCATGTTTGACGTCAAAATTCAGCGTTATGGTGTGTGGAAATCCAGGATCGGGTAAAAGTACCGTACACATGTTCTTGGCCAAATTGTACGGTCCTCGAGCGATATCCATGCTCCCTACGAAAAATCTGCGAGAGAAATTCGCGAATCAGGTCGGGTCTGCGGAGCATCCCGTTTTGACGTTCAGCGCCTTGTTGAGACGACTGTTGTGTTACACCACCAGCCCCGAAATTTACAGTCGTGTCATAGAACTTCATCTGGATCGAGAACTGTCTCGTGTTCGGGCTATAGTGAGACCCTACCACTATTCACCCGTGTTCGTCTACTCGAGCCAACGTCTGGAGTCGAACGATATTCCGCGTGTATTTCTCATCGACGAGTACAACCTGATCAATTGGACCCAACATTTGCTCGTTTCAGAGTCGACCAAGTTGTTGAATATCGGCCGCCTGTTGTTCGGCGATTCGGGACAAAGTTCACCGATCAACAGCAATAATGATAATTCCGAAATGATAGCTCTCAAGTGTGACATTATCGTACAATTCTTGGAGAATCGACGACTGTCGGACGTTGGCAATCTCTCCGAAACGCTGTGTGACCCGATATGGAATTGGCGCAACAATGACTCATCACGTTTCGTCGTGGATAAAGTCCGACAGCTCATCGACGATCGACTGATAAAACCTGAGAACGAGTTGTTCACCAGCGGTACTATACGATTGAATCTGACCGATTGGTTGAGGGGAATTGCTACCAATGCAGATCTCCTTGCAGCTGAAAAGGACCTCGAGGCGATTTTGTCCGTGAACCTTCCACCGGTGCCTCTGCCCTGCGTGATCTCGAAATCCAACCGAGTCGGCGATCGTCTGAATTTTTTCATATCTCGGGCAATTGAGGAGAAATTGCGGAACAGCGGACTCGAACGGGTTTACAAGTGGTCGAAACGTCGGGCTATCGTTTCTACCGAGCAAGAGATACTGGACGCCCAGAACGACGGTCACGCACGCTCCTTGGGAAATCGGGTGGTCATAGACGACGATCCCTGGTGCTCGGAATTGTTTCTAGCACCAGGTCTCGTTTATCGTTACATCGGCCAGTCGCGAATCATTGAGCGCGACACGATTCTCCGCCTGCTTTGTATATACAAAGATAAATTGCTCATGTGTCGTAACGATGTGGAAGTGCCGACAACCGCCGATTGCTACCACCTACAAGAGTCACCGTACACCCTTTCGCGTTGTAGCAGCCTGTGGACGCGAAATATTTACACGAATCGAGCACCGCGCGGCAACATGAAACTTTACGGCTACCCACTCGCGCTGAATTGCGCGACCACGGCGTGGCGTGTACAGGGTGCCACGATATCAGAACAAGACGTATATGTCGATCTGGACGGTATGAGTAAAGAGAACGCGCTCGTCGCCTTATCTCGAGTGCGACGTCAACACCAGCTGCGCGGCGTGATTAATATCGCTACATTCGGCGAATTGTGAAAGGTGGTGAATGTTCAGCGGGTGGGGATAACGGGTATATAAAGTCCGCTGAACGACGAGCGCTCACAGAGAGCGCCTGGAGCCATGACACGTCAACTCTACATAGTGAACCGTCCGGTTAAGACAACGGCTCGTTGCAAGCATTGCAAAAAACGTCTGGAACTCAACGTCGTGCGCATCGGGAAGATACTCTCTCGTCAGGACGGCGAGAAGAAAGTGAAAAAAGTCTACACCGCTTGGTTTCATATCGACTGTTTTTTCGAACAACTTCCCATACACCGTACGGGCATACTGTGCGAACCGAGTCTGGAGATCAGAAATTGGGATTGGTTTCCTCTGAAAACTGAATTTCTGGAGAAATTGGAATCGTATCGCCGGAAGAGGGAAGCGCGCATTTTGGATAAGGCGGCGAGTCGACCGACGAAAACCTTGAACACGGAACGTTTCGCCAAAATTGACAAGGATCTTGGATCGACAACTTTTGAGAATTGGGACGTTGACTCGTTCAAGTCTTTTCAAGATCTGGTGCGACTGGTGCAGCAACACGACAACAAGCATAGCCGACAGTTTATCGTGCAACGTTGGTTGCGCGTGGACGACAAATTTCCGGGAGACAAAGAGGCCTGGCTCAGACTGTTGGTGCCCACCACAAAGCCTCGGGTATACGGTGTGAAGACGAAACAACAGGTGTGCATACTCGGTGAAATATTCGCCTCGATGATTCCGGCCGAACTCTACGAGTCTGCCTCTGGTCCGCGGGACGAATACTACGAGCTCATGTCAAAACATTTCCGCGAGGGTAAGATAAAACCGGCCGAGGTCAGTACACTGACCATCGCCGACGTGGAACTGTTCCTGGACGAGATCTGTAAACTCACGAAACAGGACGAACGAACAGAATTGTTCACTGCCCTCGTGGAGAAATGCACAGTCGACGACCTGCTGTGTGTTCTGAAGATAATGAACAATCACCTATGCCTGAAATTGAGCGCAAAGGCACTCTCGGACGTTGGCTTCTATCTCGCCGCTGTAGAGTATTTGGAGAACGATTCTGCGGTCATTGAGGACGACGACGACGACGACGACAGGGATGATGGCGACGCCGACGACGACGACGATGGAGACGATGGAGACAAACCCACAATCGATATCGTCGACGGGGTTGCAATATCGGCCTACACCCAAGATCCGTCGGCCCACAACGAGGAGGAGAATATCGCGACAAACCTCGTCGCAGTCGAACCCCCGGCCAAAGAGATTGTCCCCGAGCCGTCCGTGAAGGAGTCAACAAGCGACAACAACACCGAGGGAAACATCGAACCACGTGCGATCAATGAGATCGTTGCGATCGAGCCGGCGACCCACAACCCGAAGAAACGCAAAAATGTCAAAACCTCGAGACGTCCCAGAAAACTTGTCAAGAGCAACCAATTTGTACCCGAAATATCCGAATAAATTGATATAATAAGCATGCCATCCTCATTTTTTCTTCAATCCCGCATTATTGATAATATTAGGTCTAAGAGTAGGATTTCGTACGATGAGACAATAAAGTTGGATTCGTTGGACGAGAATCATTTGTTGTCGCTGTTCTCACGAGTATTCAACGCGGAGCTGAGGGATGAGGCCGAAAGAGATCCGTTGGGTACTTTGTTCTCGTCCGTGTGGACTCTGTGCACCGGTTCGCTCGGTGGTCATCTCTACGACGAGGTTTCGTTGCTGCCATCGTTCTATCCGCTCTCGTTGCTCACCCGCTACATGGAACATCTTCAGTTCAATGTCGCGGGCAGTTCGAAACCCGTTCAATTGTTCGAAATTTCGCAGCTGGTCGAGATATGTCGGAATCTGAGGGAAATATTCGCAAGTTACGAATCCGCCGCCGAGCGCTCCGACCTCGAATCGAGGTTTGTGGGATCTTCGCTCTTTGCGGAGATGTTGCGCGACAATCCCTTTTCGGCGGTAATTATAGATCGCGAGGCGCAGACGGCACGCGTTACGAGAGACTGTACCTTCGATCCCCTGTTGTTCAGCTCGTCCTTCGAGCGTCTGGAAATGCTTGAAACGTTGCGCGCTCAGGTGGAGAGACGTTTGCGCGAGAAATTCGACGTGTATCATCGACGCTACGGTCTGAAATTGAAAACATATCTGTTCTGCGGTGTACGCCAAACGAATGGTTCCGTGTTGCGCTACTGGCAATTTCAGGCCAGCTCTCTGCTCTGGTTCGTGTTACACTCGCTTTTTGCCCTCAACGATATGGTCGAGAACGATCTCCTGACCACGGATCTGTTGGATTTTGTCTCCAAATATCTCACACGTTTCATAGATTGTGGTTTCTGTGCCCAACACTGGAGTCAGGTGGGCAAAAAAATATGGCTTTCGACATTCGACGAATTCATGCTGTTCGCGGAGACACGCTCCGGCGGACAAAATTCAATTTCTAGGCTGTTCACTGCCGAGTCGATTTCACCGCTGGACTTGCGAATGATCAAGACCCACAATACGGTGACCCGACAGTTGGACGCCAGGCGCGCGATCACCGACGCCGCTTTGCTCGCCTTGCGTAACGATTACGCTCTCTACGCTGTGTCATTGGTGGGGTGTTTGGTCGAGCAAAACACGTCGGGCAAAACTTTCCGCTGCCCTGTTTACGACAAACAGCGCGATGACGTTATCAGCGAAGAGAACGGACTCTTTGTCCCGTTAATGCTGACCCAGATACCGTACGAAGATAACGCACCAATGGTCGCCCGGTGCCTGAACACGTTACAGACGCGTGCTTTGCACAGACTCGGACACGGTGGCTACGTCTAATAATCGTATTCGCTGTCCTCGTCACCGTTATCAACATCGCGCTCTTCAGCCACCGCCGCCAATTCACCGGCATCCTGCGCGATGCCAAGCTGTCGACGTATGTTCAACAATTCTCTGTCCGTGTCGGCTATCTTCTGTACGGTGAACTCGTTCTCGTACAATCTGTCCATTGTCTCGACCCGTTCGGTGACAATCGGTTTCTCGGAAGGTGATGGTAGTGGCGGTGGTTGCGGCGGGGCAGATAACAACGACGGACGTGTCGACTCGAGCGTCGTCGTCCTCGTTTCGAAGAAACCGATCTTGTTGGCGGGCGGTTGATGGTCACCCGTAGATTTCATCATCTCCGTGTTTATGCTCTCGAGATCGACCGCCTCGTCAACCGACTCGCTGCGAGCTCGTTTCGTCTTTTTTTCCGACAACAACAGCGACTGAATTTCCATGCGCGCCTCGTTTGTAGCCTCGAGATATTCTTTGGTGACAGATTTTCCACCTTCCGGGCTGTCTTCGTCCACCCAGGACGGCACCGATTCCGCGAACATCTTCTCGCTGAGACCGGTGCTCATGTTCAGATGTTTCTGACAATAAATTCGTAACGCTTGTTTCAACACCTGAGCCGCATATGTAACGTATGAGTTCTGTTTCTTCAACTCGTCATCTTCCTCGAACATGTCGAATTTCGTTCCCGATCCCACACGTTTCGTAACACTGATGCGATTCATAACGGAACGCATCACGTCCTTGTCGCGCACCGGTGTCTCCTCCACGGCGATCATCACCAGCGGCCCGGTATACGGGGTGACGAACGCCGCCACCATTCGATATATATCGCGCGTAAACACCAATTTTGTTCGCTCGGCGTGCCAGTAATGAAAGATATGATTGAACAGATTTATCACGTCGATGTTCGTCTGATTGTCCGGATCGGTCTGTTGCTTGCGCAAAGCGTCCCTGTAGATCAGCAACAGACGACTGGGAATTTTTGTGTCTTCGCATAACAATATTGTCGACAGGTATGCCGAGGCGAGATTCGTGAGTCTCGGTTGTTCCTCGACGACCGGTTCCTCCTGTCCGTTCTTTTTTGCTTCGCGATCGAAATCGCGGCAAGCGTTGTTGAACACAACGAAGGGATCCATACTTCCACGTACGGCTTAAATAAAACCGGACGTGCCAGATGATACATCGTACCTATGCAGATGGTACGAACTCGACACATATTTAGTTGAAACCACGACAAGCTAAAAGAATTGAAAAACCTAATGCGCAACTATAGTTGAGAAGTTGTGCCTTCTGGAGGTTATAACAAAAATTTAACAGCGTCAAAGTCCAATTGCTTGTGGAACGTTGACAACCTCGAGGTCAAGTTCTTTCACGATAACCTTTCTCACATGTCGCGCGACGGATGTCATTCGCGGAATGGAAAGAAACAGAACGGATGTGTGGCACGGTTAAAGATAAACTCTTCACACCGAATACAAGGTCGAAAAACATACTCGAGTGGACGGTTGAAAGATAAGCTCCGGCATCTGTTGAAAAAAAAGCGACTGACACGTGGCGTCCAAATCGTCTACAACAACTCTCGAAATACACCTGAAGACAAGTTGAAAATATCCGATCTCACTTGACTCCGAGGTGCGTAGAATGAGCAAATAAGGTTTTGACCATGGTGCAAATAAGACGAAAACCTTATTTGCTCACCACAAATTGCGTACGAATAAGGCTTTTTCGGCCAAAAACGCTTATTTGTACGTGATTTTCGGCGAGCAAATAAGGTTTTGACACATGATTTTCGGTGTGCAAATAAGGTTTTGACATCAAACGTATGTGTTTTCTGGTTTGCGGGTATGTTGAAAAGACGACCTACCGTGGCGTCCAAATCGTTTACAACAACTCTCGAAATACACCTGAAGACAAGTTGAAAATATCCGATCTCACTTGACTCCGAGGTGCGTAGAATGAGCAAATAAGGTTTTGACCATGGTGCAAATAAGACGAAAACCTTATTTGCTCACCACAAATTGCGTACGAATAAGGCTTTTTCGGCCAAAAACGCTTATTTGTACGTGATTTTCGGCGAGCAAATAAGGTTTTGACACATGATTTTCGGTGTGCAAATAAGGTTTTGACATCAAACGTATGTGTTTTCTGGTTTGCGGGTAGGTTGAAAAGACGACCTACCGTGGCGTCCAAATCGTTTACAACAACTCTCGAAATACACCTGAAGACAAGTTGAAAATATCCGATCTCACTTGACTCCGAGGTGCGTAGAATGAGCAAATAAGGTTTTGACCATGGTGCAAATAAGACGAAAACCTTATTTGCTCACCACAAATTGCGTACGAATAAGGCTTTTTCGGCCAAAAACGCTTATTTGTACGTGATTTTCGGCGAGCAAATAAGGTTTTGACACATGATTTTCGGTGTGCAAATAAGGTTTTGACATCAAACGTATGTGTTTTCTGGTTTGCGGGTATGTTGAAAAGACGACCTACCGTGGCGTCCAAATCGTTTACAACAACTCTCGAAATACACCTGAAGACAAGTTGAAAATATCCGATCTCACTTGACTCCGAGGTGCGTAGAATGAGCAAATAAGGTTTTGACCATGGTGCAAATAAGACGAAAACCTTATTTGCTCACCACAAATTGCGTACGAATAAGGCTTTTTCGGCCAAAAACGCTTATTTGTACGTGATTTTCGGCGAGCAAATAAGGTTTTGACACATGATTTTCGGTGTGCAAATAAGGTTTTGACATCAAACGTATGTGTTTTCTGGTTTGCGGGTATGTTGAAAAGACGACCTACCGTGGCGTCCAAATCGTTTACAACAACTCTCGAAATACACCTGAAGACAAGTTGAAAATATCCGATCTCACTTGACTCCGAGGTGCGTAGAATGAGCAAATAAGGTTTTGACCATGGTGCAAATAAGACGAAAACCTTATTTGCTCACCACAAATTGCGTACGAATAAGGCTTTTTCGGCCAAAAACGCTTATTTGTACGTGATTTTCGGCGAGCAAATAAGGTTTTGACACATGATTTTCGGTGTGCAAATAAGGTTTTGACATCAAACGTATGTGTTTTCTGGTTTGCGGGTATGTTGAAAAGACGACCTACCGTGGCGTCCAAATCGTTTACAACAACTCTCGAAATACACCTGAAGACAAGTTGAAAATATCCGATCTCACTTGACTCCGAGGTGCGTAGAATGAGCAAATAAGGTTTTGACCATGGTGCAAATAAGACGAAAACCTTATTTGCTCACCACAAATTGCGTACGAATAAGGCTTTTTCGGCCAAAAACGCTTATTTGTACGTGATTTTCGGCGAGCAAATAAGGTTTTGACACATGATTTTCGGTGTGCAAATAAGGTTTTGACATCAAACGTATGTGTTTTCTGGTTTGCGGGTATGTTGAAAAGACGACCTACCGTGGCGTCCAATCGGTTACAACAACTCCCGTCATACACCTGAAGAAGTTGAAAATATCTGATCTCACTTGACGCCCCTTAATCTTAGAGGCTTATCTGTTTATCATTATTTATCAATTCTAAGAATCAGATGATAAAGAACAAACAAACAATGTTTTTTTTTTCATTTCTTTTTATTGATAGTCAGGGTATAGTCAATATTTCATCAAACTGCCAATTTCAACGGGATACTTGGATGTGGAACGTAGCCTATTAGTTCAAAATCCTCGGCCTTGAATGCGTCGATTTCTCTCACTGGCCTACGTATTTTGATCTGTGGAAATCCACGAGGTTTGCGGCATATTTGGATCTTCAAAGAATCGACATGGTTGAGATAAACGTGACAATCCCCCATAGTGTGTACAAACTCGCCGGGCTGAAAAGTAGATAAATTCGGCGATCTGATATATCCTTGTACGGTGATTTATATATCTACCTCCAAATTGGTAACATGCGCCAACATAATGGTCAACAGAGAATAGCTCGCAATGTTGAATGGTACGCCCAATCCCATATCAGCGCTGCGTTGATATAGCTGACAGGAGAGTTTACCGTCGGAAACATAAAACTGTACCAAACAGTGGCAGGGTGGTAAAACCATTTTCGGAATATCCAACGGATTCCACGAGCAAATGATCAAGCGTCTGTCGTCGGGTGAATTTTTCAGTTTACGTACTATCTCTTTGAGTTGATCGATACCTGTACGACAAGAAGACATTAATGGTCTGAAATTGGGATTAGAATATCTACACACCTTGTCCGATGTAATCGGTGTTCATGTCTTTGTATTCGGCGCCGTAATGTCTCCATTGGAATCCGTAAACTGGTCCCAAATCACCTATTTCGCGACCGTCGAAGCCAGCGGTGTCTAAAAATGTTCTCGAACCGTTGGCATTCCAAATGTTCACCCCCTTCGCGGCCAATATATTGGCGTTCGTCGATCCGCTGACAAACCACAACAGTTCCTCGACAATACCTCGCCAGAACATTCGTTTTGTGGTCAACAATGGCAACGTACCTGTGTGTGAAAAAAAATATCAAACAAGACGGAAATCTGGTTTTTCGTTCTTCCGATTCTTTTACCATTTCGAAGATCGAATCTCATTTGTGGGCCGAATAGGGATAAAGTCCCGACACCGGTACGATCTTCCTTCCGCGTACCCTGTTCTATAACGCTCTGTAAGAGACACAGATATTGATGTTCCTGATGCAATTGCGATTCCTCAGAGCTCAAATGTTCGAAGAACTTCGCCATATCGTCGCGTCCGGGTACTTGTGGGAAACTGTTCGTTGTGTGTGTTATGTTTACTATATTTATACGTTTCGAAATCAATCTAAAAGTATTTCGTCGATCTCCAACCACGTGCCTTTGATGTTCTCGACTTTTTCCTGCATGTCTTTGTCGGACTCCAACTCGGTTAGGTAGGTTTTCAACCAGTCGCTTTGGACGAAATCTTTTATCCTCGGCGAATCGTCGGCTTTCTCGTATATCTCGCCGAATTTCATTTCGGCGTGAATCGACAGATATGGCGCACCCGGAATCTGTTTCAATAAATTTTCCACATTGTGACAGTCGGATTCCAACTTCGATCTCAATTCTTCGGTTCGAGCATCGTTTCTATCGGCAGAGCCGTTCTTCATGCATTCCACGGTCGTGTTTTCGAATTTCACGTATGACTTTTGAATGAACCGCAACAATCTGTACAACTCCACGTAAGACATTTGGAAATTCAACACAGATTCCAGGATACTGTCGATCACCGTGTATCGTTTGTTGTCTTTTGTACGCAGACCGTCCAAACCGGTCACGATCCGATCGTTTATAATTCTGTAATCGTTCTGACGATTAATACTGACAGAGTACATGGCCGGAAAGGGATATTTGTGCGATCGTCTTGTATCCTCTAGAAGCTCTTCCGCCGTTCGAGTGTTCCGCACCGTGAGCTTGTTTATCTGATCGCGCAATATTTCTGCCGAACCCGCCAATTCCCTGGGATCCATGGTCTCTTAACTCATGTTCCTTCTAGAGAAATCTCTTTACGTAGTTGAGGGTAGAGGATGACGCCATAATCGGATTACCGTAGATCGGCACGTTGGTCATCAGACAACGGGGTCGTGTCGTCTCCGTGGAAACGGGATCGCCGTCAATCAGACCGCACGGTAAAAGTATGCCTTTGTCGTTTTGCAGTTCACCCTTGTACGTGGCGAGCATATTGGGATAGTCGGACAGCGAGAAACACGGCCGTGGGAACAGATGCGTCTTGAGCGAACGGTCGTCGAACCGTGGCGGACAGGCGGTACATTTTCCAGTGGTGGTGTCCAGGCCGTAAGGTTGCGGACAATTGCACGTTCCGTCGCTGAAATTCGGGAGTGCCTCGGTTTTGGCGAACGGTATACTGGACACACAATGATTGCGCGTCAGATGCAAACGGCCGTACGGTGGTTTCACGTACAAATTCTCAAAGTCGTCGCGCAGGTTCGCCACACATTCGAACCTGAACGAACCGTCCGACAATCTGTCGCTGTACACGTCGTTGAATATCAAATTCGAGGGTATGAATTTCTCGTACGTTTTGTTCAGTCCACGATCATACAGGTTACCGTCGCACACCGCGATCTGATTGCCACCTTCGCCCACAAAAGCATCGGTTCTCGGTATGCACAACCAACCGGAGTAACTGTAAACGATGCTGGTCGTGTTGAGGTTACAGGTGGAAACTTTCGTCGGCAGACACCAGGCTCCGGGTTTAAGATTTTCAATGCCGTCGAACATCTGTTGGTTTTCGGTTATGTACACGTACTGCACCGTCTCGTCCGTGGAAACATTGCAAACAGTCTTGCAGTCCGTGTACTTATTCGTCGCACCCAGATAGTAACCCCGCGTCAAGCAGGCCTGTCGAATTTGTAGTATTTCCGCTTGTTCGTCGTCAACGGTCGGCGCGTAATCTCCATAATCGACTTTCACCTGCGGCAACGCGTCCACGTCCAGTCCCGGACGGACGTACTGTTCGCTCATATTCTCGGTGACGGAGTAAAAGTCTTTCGGGAAACGCACCGTTAGACGATTCAATAACAGACCGACGCAAAATATCGCCAATATACCTACAAACATCGCCACGAGCGGCGCATTCATTGTCTCAATTGTCTTATTAACGTTGGGGCCTACCAAGTGTATTTCGGCTTGTCGTCGGCGTAGCTTAGCATCTCCACGAGCAACGGTCGCGCCACGTACAATTCCGAGTTCAGCGAATTTTTGTCGATGTTGAATTCAGAGGCCATGCGTAACAGTTGTAAACGCACATCCGCGAGTTTGTCCTCTTTGCGAAAAACTTCGAATACAGGGGTGCCGACGAACGCCTCGATATCTCTGAACGAGTACCACATCGTTAGTTGATCGTCGGTATCGTCTGTCTGATCACGCGTGTAAATGTATTGGAACTTGAACGGTTCGCCGTTGATATCCACTTCACCGTAATTGACTTCCATGTCGGCTTAAATACAACCGACAGTCTGGCGACCATGTGTAGATAACGATATCCATATCTATAGATATACATCGTTAGTCAGCGGATTGAATAAATAGACAGTGTCGTTTTCACTGTGCGTTCAGTCTGTCCGTAACACGGCTGAGAAATCATAGCGCTAGCAAAGATGCCCGAAGTGTGCAAAGACGACGGCATGTTCGAGGAGCTGGAACCACGGCGACTAACCAAACGAATTCGGGAGCTTGGTCGTGACCTCAAATCAATTGACCCGGATATGTTGACAGAAAAGATTGTGGCTTATGTGCGTACGGATGTGACGCTCAGAGATTTGGACGATCATACGTCGCGAGTGGCCGCGGAACTTACCCTCGAACATCCGGAATACGCGTTATTGGCCGGTCGTGTCTGGTTGGATCGTCTGGAGAAAACTGTACCGCCCAACTTCAGTGACGCCATGCGTTTTATGTATCTCAACGGAATCATAGGGGATGAACTTTTCACTCGCGTGCTCAGACGAGAAAATTATTTCGATAACTTGGCGCGTGAACCACACTACGACATTGATTATTTCGGTATACAAACGTTGGCGCGTTCGTATCTGGTCCGAGTGAAGGTCGCTGGTCGTAATGGTACTTTTGACGGATTGTGCGAGACTCCGAGTTACATGTGGCTGCGTGTAGCTCTTTCGCTGAATCCCGGAGACGACGAACGTGCGGAGTTGGTTTACCACAGTATGCGGCGCGGTTTGTACACGCACGCCTCGCCTACGTTGTTCAACGCTGGAACCTTGAGTCGCGGCCTGGCCAGTTGTTACCTGTTGCAGTTGAACGATCCCGGACTCGTCGAGACCTCGGCGGTGGTGAACCGGTGCCAACAACTGAGCAAACACGGGGGCGGAGTGGGTCTGTCGTTGAGCCGTCTGCCGGCCGAAAACTCTACCAACTCGTCGGACGATTGCGAAAAGTCACCCGGTATTGTGGCGTTCATGAAATTTCTCAACGAGGGTCTGCACTATGTGAACAGATACGGTGGTAAACGTGCGGGCGCCTTCGCCGTGTACCTGGAGATCTGGCACGCCGACGTCGAGGATTTCATCGGTTCCAGCTCGAAGGTGGGCGATGAGAGCAAACTCACCCGCGATCTCTTCCAAGGTCTGTGGGTCTGCGATCTGTTCATGAGACGTGCTTTGGGTAACGACGAGAATGCCGTATGGTCGCTGATGTGTCCCTCCGTATGTCCCGACCTCGTTGACCTGTACGGTGTCGCTTTCGAAAGGGCCTACGAACGTTACGAGCAGATGGGACTGTACAAGAAACAGATATCGGCACGTGGACTGCTCGCAAAATTGATGAGCCAACAGATCGAGACCGGTGTACCGTACTTTCTGTTCAAAGACACCGTGAACATTCGATCAAATCAACGCCACCGCGGTACCGTGGTCGGTTCGAATCTCTGCACCGAAATCACTCTGCCTACGGTCGGCGATGAGATAGCCGTCTGCAATCTGGCCTCGTTGTCGCTTCCGAGTTTCGTCATCATCGACTCGTCGGACAAAGGATGTAACTGCCAACGTCCGGCACTCGATCCCGATTGTCCCGCCTGTCAGGGTGGTTTCGATTACGTGGCCTTTCGCGACGCCGTGTGCGAGTTGGTGGAAAATCTGGACAATTCGATCGACGTGAGCAGTTATTGTCTGAAACAGGCCAGCGACTCGAACCGGGCACATCGTCCGTTGGGTATCGGTGTTCAGGGTTTCGCACATCTGTTGCAGAAACTCGGCTTGCGCTGGGAGGACGATGCCGCGCGTGTTCTAAATCGTCGTATATTCGAGGTCATGTATCGCGCCTCGCTCGAACAGAGTTGCCGCTTGGCCCAAGAACGAGGTACGTACTCGTCGTACAACGGTAGTCCGGCCTCCGAAGGAAAACTCACTCCCGACCTGTGGAACGAGTGGTGCGATCTGGAGGCCGGGCGAAACGACCTGAAAATCCTGCTGAGCGACGACGATTGGATAGCCAAACACGCCCGGTCGTGGAAACAACGAGGAGCGACGTTTCCGAATTGGACCGAACTACGAGCTATGGTGAAACGATACGGACTCAGAAATTCCGAGCGTACGACCATCATGCCGACTGCTAGCACATCGCAGATTTTGGGGAATTCAGAGTCCATCGAACCGTTGGCGAGCAACATTTTTCAACGACGAGTAGCTTCGGGTGAATTTATCGTAGTCAACAAGCAAATGGTACGCGATTTGGGAGATGGTTGGAACAAGACGACGCGGAACGAGATATTGTCCGCACGCGGTTCGGTACGTTCGCTAGGATTTCTCAACGAGCGAGCAAAGGACGTGTACGCGACCGCGTCTGAATTGAGTCCGTACCTGCTCATAGACTACATGTCAGAGCGTCAACCCTGGTTGGATCAGTCCGCGTCCAACAACATCTTTCTCACGGATCCCGACTCGCTCACCCAGGCGAGGATATTGAATCGTGCGTGGAAGAAGGGTTTGAAGACGGGTTCGTATTACACTCGCACGTCACCGGCCTCGGAACCGTTGACCGGACTCGCTATGGATACTTATAGCGAGAATGTGGAAAAAGTCGAGATCTACGGTCGCAGTCCACACCGCCCGTGGTACATGTTGTTGACGGCGGTGAGCTATTTATCCGGTCTGATATGGGCACCTAGACGCTTGGGCGCGGTTCGCAACGATCACACGTACGCGAGAAGCGTGCAACGAGATCGGGAAGACTGCCTGGCGTGTTCGTCGTGAGAACTTTGTACAATTGAATAAAAGAAATGTATGAATATGTATTGAATTATCATTACTCTCTTTCCCATCACGAATCCCTTTCCTATTCGTTATGCGATCACGTGAAAGTTTTGGACACGAAAGATCGCAAACAACCGACCGTTGCAAACTCTGCGATGACCTCTACCCTCTGGTAGTGATGTTTAAAAATTGTAATGTAGCGCTGATCTGGGAGCTATCACAACATTCCACAAAACCGGCTCTGCAACGCTTCTGGAAGAGTATATGTAAAACTCTCTCGGAGAAGTACGACATGGTTATAGATTCAACGTTCGACAATTCCGATGGAAACTAGTCATCACTGCGATCACGTGATCGAGGATTACCCCTACCATCCACTCGTGATGTTGATAAACTTTTATCTGGCGTTGATGGTATAAAAGTCGACCGCTCGTCGCCGATTCTCTCAAAGTATCGTGCAAGTTCATAGAATAAAAGTAAAATCCCTGAACGTGATGGCTCGTAATCGTGCAAGCATAAACTATTGTAAGTAGAGCCCGGTGTCTTCATATGATATTATTTCACAAATGCTGAGTTAATCTTGTGTTCTATTCAAGACGTTTTCTCACGATACAATTGGGCAACCCCTGTGGAGTGGGGCAATGATTCTGATCTCGGTGCGTTGATCAACACGCAACTGGAACCGTATGTAGACAGACGACGTGTGGATCGCGCCGTAGTAAAAATCAACGGCATCCAGGCTGCCCTGCGAATAGACGACAATATTCGCTGTTGGTGGTTCAAGAGGGTGGATCATTATCGAGATTACCCTAATCCTGAAGATTATGCAATCGCCAAGGTTCTTCGGTATCGAATAGACGAGATTATGGGAAAAGATATCGATGTGCTGGCTCATAATTCCTCAAACATCCGCAATCGTAAGTAGAGCCCGATATCTGGATACAATATTACTGTTTTAGAATTGCTAAGTTGATTATGTGTTTTGTTCAAGGAATTCACACACGATATCATTGGGTGACTCCTGTGGAATGGGGTAATAATACACCTCATCTCGACGAATTGGTTGATCCACAGCTGAAGCCATATATAGCCAGGCGTTGTGTTGATGGTGCCGTGATAACGATTAATGGTGTCCAGGCGAAGCTTCAGATAGACCACGATATTCGCTGTTGGTGGTTTAAGAAGGCACGCGATGAATATGATTACCCGAATTCCGAGGATTATGCAGTCCCTATGGTACTTCGGGATCGAATAGACGAGAGACTGTATAACGGTAGCGACAGCGAATATGATCAAGATATAGAGAATGCATTCGAAGAAGAATGGTGTGTATGATTTGTCATCGAGGAATCATTACGACACATCTAAGCTTCCTTTTTTTTCTATTTTCAGATCCATATGGACTGACGATGAATACAACAGATGAGGGATAAATGTTACGGCCATTGTTATAATTATGAAATTGTTGTATTTTAGAATAGATTAGACTTGAGACATAATAAATAAACACATATATATATATATATATATATTGTTAGATAAATCGCGTTATTGACTGTATAACACCCTGTCACTCTTCAGCTAGTATAATTCGTACAGTCAACGAGATATTGTCAGAGCTGAAAATCTCCTCTCTCGAACAACCTGAAATAATCGTCTCGTTGGGGCTTGTCGGATAGGTTGAAAATCATACGACCGAAACGTTTGAATTCTTGACTATAATGGACACCGACGAGACCACTTGGGCGAAGAAAATAAGAAGTTTTATGGAAACTTTATGGCCCATACAGAGTCCGTGTCGAGTACGCCCGAGCACACAGTCCGGATGTACCCATCCAGACATGATTTTCATAAATAAAACTGCTTTATGGGAGCTATCCAATTGAAATCCATAGAAAACTGAATGTTTAAAATAAAACTTGCAATAATAAAAAAAATTCAAACTAAATTTACTAGCATGCATTGTTATGTTCTATTGCACCTTTTCACCCGAAACAGAGACACGATAGGTAGACAGCTTTTACGCTCAACCAGCGACCTCTTTTCCTCATTTTGAAGCAGTAGAGCGTTTTGTCGACGTAGCGCTTCGCACTCTCGTTGCGTCGACAACAAACGTTCGCGCAGCTCGTTATTACATTTTATCCTATCGACGTACAATCGTTTCAACGTGATATTGTCGCTCTCGAGACGATCGTACCGTTTCTCGTCCACGATGGGTTGTTTACCGCCCGACGACTGTCGTCGCAGTTGTCTCGTCAATCGTTCGTTCTGCTCGGCGTAACGCACCGCTCGATAAAGATTCAACTTTGACAGGTCGTACAATCGGCGCATGTCGTCAAACGACGACGGTCCTGTACTCAATTGTTCCATGTAACGTTTCTCCATAGTCAACAGAGTGGCGAATTGAGCACGCAATTCCGCCAGCTCGTGGTTCGTCGGTTCCATCATTTTTCTGTCTAACTCTCTACATTAAATATTAACACTACTGTCGAGGGAGGAGTGGTGGGTTAAAATAAATTTTGTTCGATCATGGTTAATTTTCTTTATTTTCAATATTAGATTACGACCGGTCTTATATTTCAATCGCTCATCGTTGATCTCGAGTCGTCCGACGAGTCGGAATAGTCGGACTCGTCGACGACGCACATCTTGTCCAGAAATTCGGCCATGGTGGATACACTCTCGAGCATCTGCGCCACCACGTCGCGTCGATATTGCGTGCTGTCGTCGTTGCGGGTGAAGGCGTAATTCGCGAGATCGCACACGCGTCTCATCGTGCGCAACAATTGATATGCGGATTTCGTCAGATTTCGTTCAATCTCTTGGTTGTCCGGCTCACGGTGGTTCTTGGTCACGACGTTTCCCGTTCCCGAATTCATCGTGCGCAGGACTTAATATATCGGCGATGTCGAGCGTTCACTTCTTTTCTTTCTCGAATTGGAGAAACTTCGCCCGTTCTCCGGGCCACACTTTTTCGCCCAGAAAATCTAAAACCAGGAACGACCCGACTCTGAGTTGTTGCAACGGCGATGTCACGTCTGTACCCGCGAAATAAGTCGGTTGCCACTTGATGAATTGCATGCCAACCAAGTACACGCTTGCGGCCAACACCAAAAAAACCATGAATAGACCAAAACCCATTCCGCCCGCTTATTCATTGTCGTTGTGGTCATCGATGACGAACTTCACCAACGGCATCACGGGCACATGGTCTATCTGGTGGGTGTTACTGTCGGGTGGAAAAGACACCAACATCAGGTCCCGCACAACCATTGCGGGGAAAGTCTTCTCGAACAACACGCGATACATGTTCAACTGCATCACGTAACGCCAATAGTTGCCCTGTGGAAAGTTGCGTATCAGTTCGTGGGCGTCCTTGTTGAATTGGGGGTAGCGTCCGTAGTTGAGTTTCGTGCGTTTCCAGTCGATGAGAACCACCTGTTCGGGACGCGAGACGTCCGGCATGTAGACGGCGTCTATGGTCCCAGCCAACGAACCGTCGAGATCCCACACGACCAGTTCGTTGGCCACCAACAACCAACCGGCGTGATCCAGCTCTTTGCGAAATTTAGCGTAGGCGAGTGCGGCCGGCTCGTCTCCCGGCAGCGGTATTTTTTGGGTGAATTTCGGCATCAATGGACGTCGCATTTCGTGTTGAACCCAATTACGCGCGATATCCATCATCGCGGAGGAACACGACGCGACAGTTTTCGTTTCGGGTGTGTCGGGTTCGTTCGCCTTTGGTTCGTAGCGCGGTTCGTCCGTAACCGTGTCGTTGTCCTGCACCCATTTGTGGAATTCGGTACCCTTGACACGAGCTTCTTCCCAGCCCTCGCGCAAACTCGCCCCTATCTGTTCGGCGTCGCGCTGCTGGCCTCGTGCGTCGAAATTCAACTGTTGGTAGAGGTGATTTCGCTTCCAGGCACGCGACGTCACCATCTTTCGAGACTGCGCCCCGGCGTCGAATTTCCCGAACACCGCGTCCAATTTTTCGGAAACACTGGCGCGTACGGACACCAACGCACCGTCCGCCTTTACGATCGCGTACTTGTGCTCGGACGGATCGAATTTCACCGCGCGTATCTTCTCGTCCATACGTTGAAGGAATTCGGCGACGAAACGACACACACCCGCCAACGAGGTGGGTCTCGCTACCGACATCTCCGAAACGAGGCGGCATATGGTGGTGAGGTCGCTGCTCTTTGTCTGTTCGAAGAGACGCGACGTGGCGTAAGCCAGGAAATCCGACAATCTGTAACAACCGGCCTGCAGCGCTTCGCGTACGATCTCGCGAACGTCCGGATCGTCGGTGGGACGGTACGTCAACAACCAGTCCTTGTCGCTGGTTGCTCGTTTGTGACACTTCACCCGCAAATCGTAGTCGCTGACGTATGGAGATTCTTTGTTCACCGGACGACTTTTGAACAAGGGCTGCGGAGCTTCGATAGCGATACATTTCACACCGGTCAAACGTTCTCCCATCCCCGACACGGTGCCAGATGATATGTTGCGTAGGAAATCTTCGTCGTCGTCGGCGTCGTGGTTGCGGCGTTGGCTTTTATGGTTATTGTTGATGCGGGGTCGCGGCATCTCGAGCGGTGACGCTGAGATTCCAGCGAGACGGTGTGATTTGTCCGGTAAGACTGTCGCGACACTGATACTTGCCGAATTGCGTCACAAATCGCTCCCAGAATTCCGTGGGATTTAAGCGGAATCGCGTCTCGCTGCAAGCTCTGTTGTGATTTTCCACAAACGTCTGCACTCGTTTCAACAGACTGGACTGCGTCACCACCAGCTCCGGCACGTATTCAATCGTGTGTGAGATGAGAAATCGCACGTAAGGGTCGATTGCCGAATGCAGCTCGTTGTTCAAAAAGTTCTGTATGTACGGTCTGCTGTTGATATCTACGGGCGAATTTGTACCCTTGTCGTCGTACACCTCGGCTGTCGGCAAGTCCACACCGTTGTTGAGCAGGAGGAGATTGTCATACAGAGTCGCGACACCTTCTGGTTGTGTCAGACATCTCGCGTGCCTTTTAAACTCGGCCGCTTGGTCGCGTCGGTTCGTCTTTGTCGCCTCGAACGCCAATCGGCCGAGAGTGAGTACGTCGTTCTCGTCCGCGTACTCGACCAGACTCCTCTCGTCGCTGTACATTTTCAATATTGAGTTGCGCAACGGGTCGTTGGGTAGATTGTCGCCGCACGACGAAGCCGAGATCCTCGTGGAATCGATTTGCGTCAACAGGACGCGCAACACGGAACCACCGGCATCCAACGACCGGCGCCAGAGTTCGTTGCCGCGACGCGCCAATTGACGATCGTCGGTCGCGTTCGGTGTGACACGCGACAATTCCAACAAATCGGGAACACGACCGACGCGCACACGCCCGGCAAGCTGAGCCATCACCCGATCGCACAGCGAAAAATGAATCTCGGAATATGTCACGTGGAAGCAGGACCAATGCGTGAGAACGTAGAACATTCCCGTGACATAGTTGTGTCGTTCAACGCCCAACGGGAATACCCGCTCGGTGAATTGGTACGAGACGTTCCACGACGCACCGCGATCCTTGCAAGTTTTGTCCGTGTCCGGTTGCACGAGAGCCGAGTGTCGATGCGTGAGACGAAAAGTGGTCTTGAGGCGTTCCAAGACACCGTCGTCCGCCGCTATGCGAAACATCTGATTCAACGTGATGCAGATCTTGGCCGTGATTTGTGCCGGTTGCGCCTCCTGCGAATGAAACGAGCGCACGGGTAACGGTGTCTCCGAGGCGAAGATTTTCAGCGTCTCGGTTCGCGCGTCCTTCGGCTCGTCTATCTGACACACAAAGTTCTCCAACAGCGGTAGGACCGCGGTGCCGATGGCGTCACCCGAACGTGCCAACGAATCGCAGCTCAACGTGCCCGTCGCACCGTTGAAATACTCGCGTATCATCGAGATCAAACCTGATTTGCCGCTGTTCGCGGCACCCTGCACCACTACAATGTTTTTACCCTCGGCACCGGGGAACAAGAACGACATTTTCATCTGTAGCATAAACAGGGTCACGCCGAGATCGCAATTGCAGTAAATGTAGACAGCGGTGACAAAGTAGGCTATGCTCTGTTTTGTACGTAGTGAAATTTCGTCACCCGACGAGCGTTCGTCCGACGTGGCGGTCGGTTCGTTCGGCGACTTCTCGTCGCGTAGCAATTGGAATTGCTCCAGCAGCCGGTCGAAGGATTCGGTGTCTTGACGAGAGGAGTCTGTGCGCGTCATTACACTGTCCGATGTGGTGCGATCCAACCATTCGACAAGCCCGTCGCTCAGGTCGCGAGTACCCGTCGACACGACATACAATTGAGGATAGTCCAACCTCAACGCCAGCAAAGTTTCACGCGAATCGGCCATCAGTCGTTTCGCAAGCGTGCGTTCCGTCGCACAGATTCGCGACGAATCGTTGTTCTTTTGCGCAGCTATTCTCAGCGTGTAGAGATACACGGCGAACAAATCGCGAACCAAGTCGTGATCCATACAAGCTAGATCTGCCAATGTCACGCCGGAGACGAGAGACCATTCGTAGAAATCTCGGTCGGACAATATGTCCACCAAGAGGGTGAACATTTCGTTTTGCGCAACCACACTGGCCAGTAGAGACTGTTGTTGCTGTTCGTTCTGCTCGTCGAGGGTGAATACGGTAGTCCAACGATGCGCCGCGCTACCGCCGGTGTCGTTCGTTGTACCGACACGATGCACCGCCGACGGTTCGTCCGACGCTGCGACCTTTTTGCGCGACAGAAAATTCGCCAGCTTGGTGTTGTCGCCGACGTTTTCTTTCAGCCGCAGACACATCATGTCGCGAAAAGTTTTCACAGGTTCGTCCGTGTCCGTCTTCTCGCTGTTCTCGCTCTCGCGTGTGGCGGCCGAAGTGAAAAGAGCTTTCGACAATATTTCGCCGAAATCACGACGTCGCACAAATGCGGTGTACTCACGTTTGGCCAACAATTGAACAACGCTCAATGCCAGCGATACGAAATGATCGCCCGATCGCGAGAGACAACGTTCGAAGAATCTCAACAACCAGCGACGATCGATATTCTGACAGAGACGAAAGAATTCCGCTCGATCGATGACAAATTCAACGTAAGGGGTCGCGCGTTCGTCGAGCACACGGTTGGCCCGCTTGGCTGTCGGCGGTGGTGCTTGAGTGTCGAAATCTTCGCACGCGATGTCCGATGATGACTCGGGTGTAGTCTCGTTCAGGGATTTGGCGCGGATCAAACGCGTGTAGAGAACCATGGAAAGAGAATCGTTGGATACCACACCGTCCACAAAACGCTCCACATTGTTCAACAGACGTGTCACATAGTCGCGATAATGTCTGTTCAGTTGGTTGGGATAGGCGTCGACTTCCGTCAGATGCCAATCGCCGCCGTCCAGTGTCAACAGGTACATGAGCGACGGTGCGGCCGGTTCGTGGCGTCGAATGTACACGTTGTACATCACGTAGCCACCGCGACCCTGATGACGCAGCCGTACGTACGTCGAGTTTATGTCCGAGGTCGGGTTCGCGGCCATGGAATTGCCCACGATCTTCGACGGGTAGCTGTCGCGCGAGTTTCGATAGACGTGATCCTTCAATTGCTCGAGATTCACCCCGCTGATCAATTTACCATATATGGTCAACACGTTGTCGTTCTCCCATTTCTGTTGTGTTTTCTGCATCGCCTCGTTGAAGTGGGCGACGCGGAACGCTTGTTTGTTGTAGGCCGACGAAAGGTGTGCGGCTCCTCCGTTCCACATCAGACAGATGTCGTTCAACAGGGCGAAACATAGTTGCGCGATACGTTGCAGACGAGGTGTCCGACTGACCACGCAGTCGCGGACAAAATTCATCTTTTCGTGGTTCACCTCGTGGCGCTTCAAAACTTTGTCGTAGGCATCCTCGGGTGTCATCTTTTTACGCCCGACTATAGAACGAAAATCCGGCATCGCGGCGGCGAATCTGTCGAAGGCGTTGAACGGCGCGTTCGGATCTAGTTTCTCGGTGATCATAAAACGAAAGAAATCCCCGACCAAAGTTGCGGTGAAATCCATGGCATTGACGTACACCATACCGTTGTAGAGTTGTTCGTACAACATGAACCAGTTGAAGTTTTGTATTTCACCGCTCTTGCCGATATATTCGCGAACTATTTTCACCTTCTCGGACAGATCGCCACTCTTCTGAAATACCAACAGGTAGAATAGTATGCATTCGGACTCGTAGAGTGCGTTGAAATGTTGTCCGAGTTTGGACTCGCTGAAAGACCGCATTCGCCACAGTATCGAGTTGCCGTATACGAGATACCACGGATCCTCCCAACACAACCATTCCGCGTAATCGAGCACATCGTGAGTAGTGATTTCCATCACCGTGCACAACGGAACAACAAATTTCGCCAATTGAGCGACAAACGACGAGGGTGAAAGTGATGCGCAATGTCCCAGCACGGATCGCCAAAAATCGGGATCTCTGATGGTCGAGCTGTCGTTGGAAAACATGCCCTGACCGAGGAGAGCGCGGTTGGCCAAATAGATGAAAAATTGCGCAGAGTCGCGACACAGCTCGGTGTCGGCTACCGGGCGTACCGTGAACTTCACACGAGCCGACGGTAGAATGTGAAAATATCTCCTGATGAAATACAACACGACAAAGTGATGTATCGCCAGACTTTTGGTCTTTCGACAGGTCAATTGAATTGCCGACAACATGTGCTCGTAGTCCAGCTTGCGTTCCATGAACGCGTAACAATCGTTGATTTTCTGTCGTTCCGACAATTCCGTCTCGAGCGGCGTCAAGAAGAAATTGTTCACATAGTCCCAGTCGTTGATCAGAGTGTAACCGGGATGTGCGGTGAACAAACGACGATACGAGTTGATAATTTCAACGCAAAGTTGTTCGACGTTCGTTTTTTGATCGCCGGAACCGGTTGTCTGGTACCAATGAATAGTTCGCATCAATATGAGAATATGCCTGGCGTCCAAAGCCGACAATCGTACTTTTGCCATAGCGCGTGAATGATCGCGACCCTCGTCTCGTATCTTTTTCAACAATTTACCACACCGTTCAGAGTATGTGCCGTACATCGCGCGCAGATTGTTTTCCGCGAGAACGGTCAGGGACCTCAGTTCCCCGGTCGTCCGAAAATGTGCCACATCCATGCACATCAGCTCCTCGCCGAACGAGGAGTTCAATAGATCGGATATCGACCGTATTCCCTCGACCAACGAGACGAACCATTGCGGTTGGTAAATGCGTGGAAACGTCGCCTCGCGCAAAAAGAATCGTGGAATCAGATCAAACAGTCGGTCGGTGACGCTCATACCATTTTCACCAAACTCGTCGCACGACAGTATCTTGTAGGCGTGTTGCACATTAAGGCACGTCATGTCTCAGAATGATGTGTTCAGCGCGACGGCCGCTTGGGTCGATTTTTGTCTCGTGGCCGATGATCTGGCGTTGAGCGTGTGTAACGCTAAAACAGGTGACGATCCCTGCGACGTGGTGAAGTACGACGCACTGGTGTTGTCCGACGATCACTGTCGAATGTGGAATCTACCGTCGAATGAACTGTCCGAGTTCAACAGTCGTCGTCTCAGCGAGCGAGAGAAACAGTTCTGGCTCGATTCCAGGGGTGGAGTTCACCTCGTACCGGACAATATGTACCACGAATTACGCGGTGTCGTGAACTTGTGCCCGTCTGTGGAAAAGTCTGCTAGTAGTTCGATAGACAGCTTCAGAATAGTTCCGCAACACCGGTTGAGACAGATACTAAATATCAATCCTCGTGCCAAATTACTAGTGGTTGACAATTATGTCGATTTTGTCGATCAGACGTACAGCCGCAACTCCGAAATACACTGGGTGTTTACCGGTGCGCCGACAAAAGGTATACTCACCGACGAACAAGAGACGCGATTTTGGAAATCGCTGAACGATACGGAGAGAATTCTCGAAGGTAGCACTTCCGTGGATCGAAATTGTGCCGTTGTGTGGGACGCTTACACGGAGGAATCCGCGGTGCTATCCACCAAAGGCTCCGTCAAAGTTGTAATTAGCTGGTTGTTCAATCCGGCCGACTCGTTGTTTTGGCGACAGGTGGTCACAAATCTGAACGGTTACAAACTGGACGGTTACGACTACTTGTGCTTTCAACTGCGTTGCGATGGCGACGTGAGTAACAAAATGAAATCACCGGGAGGTCGACACTCTATTCTGCTGCGTTTCAAACGATACGCCGCGTTTTTGGTGCGCGTGACCGAGCTCGCCTCGGCCACCCGTCTAGGCGTAAAATGGTGCGCTTACAGGTCTGAAAGTCTGGCTGTCGTGCGCTACTGCTACAGGGAGTTGATGCGCGAGGCCGGCAAAGGTATAAAAAACAATTTGTCGCGACCCGATCGATATGTCGATTGGTTGGTCGAACAAGTGGAGTGTAAATTTGACACCGTGGGACAGAGCGACGACAACACACTAGATATTTTCCAAGGTATGCTGATGAAGAACAGTTTTCTCTCCGATCGTCGTTACGGACTGAACGATTCGGCTGTCGTATTGACGCGAGACGACGTCGATCTGCCGATATATAAGTTCGGTGACAAGCGATACAAGTCATGAACCACCGAGGCAAGCTATTTATAGCTTTTATGCTGATATCGCTAGTTCGAGCAGATAACACGACCACGGCAAGCGATACGTCGGTGGAAAGCGATAAGGCGACCGCCACCACCACCGAGAGTCGTGAAGCCGTATCAACGGAGGTGGTATATGAAGATCGAGATAACACGACGGATCACGCTCCGACAACCGTGAACAATCCCGCCGAGCGTAACGACGCGACTGATCCGGCGACAACAACCACCACCACCACCACCACCACCACCACCCCGGAGACAATCACGAATGGACCAACAACCGCTAAGACGACCACTACGACTGCTCAGGCAACATCTGCGACCACATCCGCTACGACGGAAAAACCGGAAAATGTAACGACCGAAAGTTCAACCAGCAGTACGGTCAGCGAAGAACCCGTTTTGGAGTTCATAGCAAACGGTTCACGTCTGACGAGCATCACCGCGAACGACCGTACTGTCTCGTGCCGCGACAACAAATTCCAGTCGCGGTGTTGGGTGAACGGCAAAGTTTCACCGGTAGGTCACAACGACACCTTCTTGGAATGCACCGATTATCGTAATCTGACGGATCACGGTTTCGTTTGGTGGCAAAATATTCGATCGAACGCGTTCTTTGAGCCGGATCGGTTCACCTATACTGTAGATTATCAGGGACCCCAGTGTGTCTATGACCGAAATATCGATTTCTATGTGCACGAGGCGAACGTGTTGTCCGAAAAATTCATAGACATGACACGTGGTCGAAGATTGCGTTACCAAGAATCCCGTGCGAATATCGCGCACTTTTGTTTCAACACCGAACACGGTATAATAATACACGACATAATTCGCGCGACGTTGCGAGGTATTTTGCGCTGCATACGTGACTACGGTGCTTGAAAACTTACAGGCGATCATATGTTCACAGGTGTGCGACTATCGGGTGTGGGGCAGTTTTAATTTTAACAGCCTGAAGAATGGCGAGCACGTAATGGACGTCGTCGCACTCACCTCCATGAAAATGATGGATTGCCTCGATCGTAGGTGCGACGGCGGGAAATATGACATATTCGTCAACTATGACACCAGAGAGGTCGAGATATTCGGACCAGCGTCTTGGATGAATTTCGTCGAACAAACGGTCACGATAGGTCGACAGCTCGGTTCGGTAGACGAAGAGACGGCCACACAAGTCGTGGCCGATCTATACTTGCATTTGGTAAGGGAGTATGAATGATAGCATGGCGACGAATGTCGTAAAACTGGTGGACGATATCATCGCAAATACCGAGATTTTCAGAAATGCCTTCAAAGACAATGTTGGAAAATTTTCAGGTGATGACAGTTTTTCTCTAGCCGTGGAGCATTTCTGCACAAACACCATAAGAAATGCGGAAAAGATACGCAAGGTGCTGCAGTTCAACATCAAAGATGACAGAGAGAGATTGATACCGTTGATCAACGACAACGAACTGCAGAAAGAGGGCTTGGAAAAATATCGCGGTCAGGTGTTGAGACGTCCGTACGAAAGATCCTACGACTACGATCCCGACCGAGCGTCGGCCAAACGATCGCGTACTTTCATCATGAACGGCAAAAAAATGAACGGTCAATTGTTCGACGACAGTCAAGACTACGACATACGAGATCTGTTGAATTTCGACGATTTCAAACTCGCGTTGATGGAACGTTATCTGAGCGACGAGGATACGGAACGAGTGCCGTTCGATCTGATTTTCAATCCCACGCGTGTGATCGAATACCATCCGCAATTGTTGGCCGTGCAATTGGTGCGCGACAAGTCAGCCGCCAACCTGGACGTCGTCATGCGCGCGATGCAACAGGACGTCGGGCTCCTAGCCGCTCTCACCGAGAACAAACTGAAAGATCTCCGTGCCCGTAAAATGCGGCGAACAATGCTGGCCGAAAGCAAGTTGTGGTCAGAACCGGAAATCAAACAGATGGTCGCGGAGAAGAACTATTCCGAGCAACGTGTGCAAATGTTCGAGAAGACGCTCACCCAACTGAACGATCTCGACGGATTGGTGAAATTTTTCACCGAACGCGAACGCTCGTACTTGATGAGTTTGTGGGAGAATACCGGACGGAATATGGTATACAAATTTCTGATACCAGGCGAATTGACGAACGTCGATGAGAACGAGTTGACGGCAGTCTCGCTGGAGGAAGCCCACATGACTCGCAAACGATTCGACGCGTACCGCCACTTCTTTGCGCGCGCGCTCAACGTAATTCGACGTAAGGATTCGTGAGCACCATACGTCGCAACGTATCAACAAGTACACCGCGCGAAATCGACGTGGGAATTCTACCCGTGTCCACATCCGACGCGTTCGACAGCCCCGCGAGATCCCATTTTTTTCCGATTGCCTTTGACGCGTCGATGTGCGAACACATGCTCAACACCAGTACGTTGTGCACGTCGTCGGAGTTGGCGTTCGCGCTAATCACGCCCGTATACGAGCGAATGATTTTTGAAACATGATCCGTCGGCTTCGATGACGAGTCGTAAGTCTCGTCGGTCATGTTTCAGCGGGTGAAGAGTTCAAACGCCAAGTGGCATCTTACTAGGGTTGGGGAACAGAAATTGTGCGGACGGTTGTGCGTGTTGGCCAACAGATTGGACGAGGATGCGGTCGCGGTTACAAACGAATGGTTGGCACGTGTGTCAACTCGGCGATTGTCCAAATTGGAGAAATTCAGCGAGGCGGACAGTTTGACGCTGAAGGTGTTGACGGGGCTGCGGGTTGTCGCCAATCGTCCATGCGCCGAGGTCTGGATGCGAGATTTGGCCGAGGTGAGCGACAAGATACGAAAAATAGCCCACGAATTGAATCTGATGCCGAAAATGATTCAGACGAACAAACAGAGCGTGAAGTGCGATTCGAACGCGTCGTCGTTCGTCGTGCAAGACCTCGCACCGATTATCGTCCGATGCGTGTCGCTGGTCGAAATTCTCAATCACAGTCGCATGAATCTGTATAGTTCGGGTACGGCCGGCGTCGAATTGATGGCCGACTTGAACGAACGTATAGCGAACGTGTGCGATCGCATCAAGACGGCAAGATCGTACGTTTTGGCCGCAGCAATCACCATGCTGCAACATTGGGGCGATCGTTACGCCGAGATCAACGAGGCTTTTCGCGATCTGCCGGGACTCTCCGGCGGACTATCGCGTATCGTGCGAACGGAACTGACCGGTTACGACGTATTGCGAACATTGGAAATAATAGCCTGTTACAATTTGAATTGCATAGACGCGGTTGAGGAGGTGTACAACACCGTTTGCGAATACCTGATCACGGATCAACGTCGCTCGCACGAGACACGAATCGACGAGAATCGACGGAACGACGACGACGGTCGTCACGCACTCGGAAGGTTCATGAATTGCGTGTGGAATATCGAGCACAATTTCACCCACATGCGTTACGACCACGTGGAGAAACTGTTGCGCGAACTAGTAGTCTCATTTTACAACCTTCAGCGTGCCGTTATTCGCGGCGTGTCCAGCGGTTTCGGCAACATATTCGATCTGAAGGATTTCGATCGAGACGGGAATCGCGTTCGCTTGCTACCCGGTATAGCGAACGTGGTGCGGGACGCGGTGAATTTCCTCGAGACACACGGAAACGGCGATGTGGACACGTTGAAGACACAATGGTGTGTACAGAACGGGTTGTACGGCTACACGGTTCGCGGGGCCGGCGAATGGGTGACACAAGTACATAACAATCAGGATATTTTCGAGATATCGTATATTCGTCAATCCATAGAGCACGTAGTGTTGGACGCAATTACCACTCAACGTACCAGCACCTCTTCGGACAGTCGTATGGTTAGCGAGACGTTGAAGACTTGCGACAAACATTTTCGCATCAATGAGAGCAAATGGTTGAGCGAGGTGCACGACTGGCCGTACTCAAAATGCGATCCACTCGGTTTCACGCACACCGCCGCCTGGCTCGGACAGATTGACGACACCGACACGTTGCGAACGGTGGCCGAAACCTTGTTGGCGTACGCACACGCGCTATCGGTGAAACTTCAGACATTGACGTTGATTGCGCTGCCTGAAATTGACGTGGCCAACGAAACGACGGAACCTCTGGATACCCGGTCGGCGACAATCGTTGAAGAGCAGATAGAATCGATAACAGCACCCAACAATACCGTCGACGAACCCTTGCTCGCCGAATATCCTCGTACGGTTGAAAAACGGCGCAACGATGATGACCTTGGTCAGAGTGCGAGAGCAAAACGTCGATTAGATACGAACGACACCGATACCGCAGCGAATATGGGTACGGTTGAGAAACGGCGCAACGAGGATGACGTTGGTCAGAATGGGAGAGCAAAACGTCGATTACCCACGAACGACGCCGATACCGCCGCGAATATGGACCTCGACGAAGATGATGAGGAAAATTTCGTCTACACGACCCTGCCCAAAGAATCATCGGGATATCCGACGAATGACGCTACTACGGACGCACGGTCAACTCAATGGCGACCGATCAGAAGAAGTACGGGACTGTATCGCCGACAACGTCGACGTGTGAATTTCAACGGTGTGCCGTCCGTGCAACAGGTGATAAGTAGCAACAGGTCACGTCGCTCGGAATACGAGAAACAGACGAAAATAGTCAACACCGAACTGGAACATCTAAGAGCCTTCGTGCGTAAAAGAAACGCTTGAATATGCTCGACGTGGAAGTTCGTGAAAAGATCTACCTGTACGAGCGAGCGGTGCGCCAGAAATGGAATCTGTGCGACAAATTCGAGCGATTTTTCGTCGAGGTGTTGGCAGAGAGACGGGAAATGAGCGAGATACAACCGTTCTCGTCATCCTCGGAGGTTTCTGTCGTTAGCGAGGAATTTGTCAAGTTGGCGGTACGACAGGGTGACGTGCGCCACGTGAAAAGAACGATGATGGACAAGGACGTAGAAAAATATCTTCGCGAACGTCACGAGTTGGACGTCGTACTCGCGACATGCGGCGTCGACGATCTCAACGAAATTCTACACTCGTTGGACAATTTGGAGAAATCGACCGTTTGGCTCGTGGCAAACTATTGGGAGCACAATTTTGTGGACATTGGTGTGCCGCGCGAGATATTGACGACAATCTCGCGGATATACTACGAATTATTGAGATTCTAGACAACCGCCGCCGTGGTCGGGACCGTGCGAACAGTACAAAATATCGCCGTGCCACACAGTCTCGCTCGGTTGGCACAGAGCGACACCGAGGTGAAACAAGAATAGTGGAACGTTCAACATCAGAAGGGGGAGAGAAGCGATCGCAAAGCTTGCCAATTTCAAGGTCTGGCGTCCGTTGTTGAGCACGTGATCGCAATTGTTCGCCAATAGATCGAAACCGCGACAATCCTGCCACAGTTTTGACAGAAAAATGTCGGCGCAACGTCGACAGACGACAATTGCGGTCTCGAGGCGATCGTCGGTGCAGCGATCCGTCCAAGCCGGAATTATCAATTTCTGTTCCGAACCCGGATGAATTTCCAACAGATCCTCGTAACGAGCGTAATAGTGTCGCACGGCGTACAAAAACTTTGACACGCCGAACGAGCGCACCTCGAACCGATGATCGACACCTCGTCTCACCAGCGAATCGGCCCGCGAACAAAAATCACGTACTTTCGCCACAAAATCTTCGGGTGTCGCGGACTCCTGCAGATAGCGACAGAAACTCATCGCTTTCGCAGCCTCGCAGACCTCGCGTAAATTTAAAATATTCTCCACCGGACGATAATACTTCATCCCAAGAGCTCCAGCTTATCTTTGAATCGAGACTGTATGTAGAGCAACGAGTGCAATCGTTCGAGTTTCTGCGACAAGTCGACATTGGACAGACGTATTTTGCGACGATTTTCATTCAACACCACGGTGATCTCGGCCAGGTGAGAAATCACACTGCTCACGGTGGCGGTGGATTTGTAAATTATACTGGCTGGTGGAAACGAATAGGGATCGCGCAACGGTTTCTCCACCACGGTTGACGGCATATCGTCCGTCGCCTCTATGAAATTTTCCTTGTAAAACTTTTCATTCAATTTGTCCATTATGCTGAAAAGATCGTCCAAACTTTTAGGTTGAAGGGAGATGTAGTCGGACAAGGTTTTGGGTTGTCTGGAGCCGCGCAATTCACGATTCACGCGTGCCAATGTCGATCTGAGATTAAACTCGTCGCTGTGCAACCATAATGTCGGTTTCTCACCACCGCCGAGCAACAGCGGCCGAAAATACCAGGACCAATTCTCCAACAACAATCGGTACTCCTCGGGAGTGCCTTGGGATTTGGCGAGGGTGAAAATATTAGACATACTTATATGGATACGTTCTGGTGATTTTTTTTTATTTTCACAAAGAAAGAAAATCTACAAAATTAACGTATTATAGACGCGTTCACGTATATCGTGAGTTGGAGGGTGTAACGTCCGTTGCTCCCACCCTCGATCGACAAATGTCCCAGATTGCCGACGAGCAGGTAGGTCTTCGATTGACTGGATGCGAGAGCGTTCACGCTCAACGTCTTTGGCGGTTTCACGATTCTGACGAACAAATTCGGTCCCACCTGTCCGAGGAACTGCTTCATCTCGGGCTGAGTTCTCAACCAGGCGTTGAACTTGTCGTGTATTATGGATTTCGAGGGTTCCATCAGCTCCGGTTGATCGTACGTGGCACCCAGTTTCGTCTGATTCTGTTTGTCGTGGCAGACGACGACAAAGGCACCCTCGCAGAAAACAAGCCGCGAGTCGTTGTTGTCCGCATCGTCGGCGCCGAGCTTCGGATTCACCGTCAACTTCCAAGTACTGAAATAACTCGAGTCGAAAGCCTCGTTGTAAGTTCCGAACGGATGCAAGAGAGGAGCGTGAAACATCGAGGACGAACGGATCGCCGAAATTTTGCCAATGGCGCGCAACACGGTGCTCGTGTGGCGCACCAGGGCAATCCAGTTCTCCGCGGAAATCGGCAATTCGACGTTGCCGTTGACCGCGGTCTCCAACTTATCCAGGTCCAGCTTCACATTCTCATCCGTAGACTCGCGCAATTCGGCGATACTTTTACCATGATCACTCTCCATCTTCCGTACGAATTGGGAATCCGTTAAAATGTGATCGTTCAGTATCGCCCTCATAGCGTTAAAGCGGGTCAACATCTTCGGTCTGTCGCGTGTTTCGAACATATTCAGCAATACGTCGTACTTCAAGGTTTTGAACATTAGCCAGCCGCTCTCGTTGCGCTTGACGACAATGGACGTCAATAGTTCGTTGTCTTCCTCGACGTTGAAATCGAAACATGGCCTCTTCTCCGCAGAATCCTCATCCAACTCGAGCGGTCTCTTTGCAACTTTATTCTCCATCGCGCGGTCGGTGTTGTTACAGCCAAGAACGTAGCTCTACTGTGTGTGAGATACGGGCGCGAGCGATATTTATACCACGCCGCCTTGGTGAAGCGTTATAGTAAGGGAGCCACGATATGGAATTATTTGGAAAAACGGTCGATATCTGGGTTATCTTGGCGGGCGTAGCTCTTATCGGGTTCGTGTTGTGGCTTGTGTGGAAAAGCGGTAAGAGTACATCGATCAACAGCAGTGTCACGCAACCCACCGCCAATATGATGAACTGGCTCGGTAATCTAGTGTCACGTCAACAACCACCCACCGCAGAAACGTCGACCAAACCGGCGCCGCTGGCGTGATCGTAAGCATGTTTTAAGTGCTCAGGCGTAATGTCGACAAACACGCGTAATCGCGAGGCACAGAGCCGTCTGGCTTTCGGCAGTGCGGGCGGTGACGAACAACGATTTGTCGACTTTACCGAGGATGACATGGACATGGAAAATGAGAATGTACAACAGAGGCGTGAAGCCGGCGTCGGTGAACTGATGTTGCCCGACTGGTTGGTATCGAGTCAATTGCTTCTGAACAAAAAACAGACCACCGCCGCCGTGAGCGTGTGCCTTTGGGAACCTCTCGGCTACTGTACGAAAGGAAAATTGGTGAACGGGTGGTGCGACTGGCATCGGCAGATCATGCTGAATTTGTCGGTGGTCGAGATGTCGTCGTTGGTCGCCACCGGTGAGGGTAAATTCGAACACGTGAAAGCCGTGCGTAGACTGGCGCGTCTACCCTTCCCCATACGAACGTCCTTCGTGGCGATGATGACTCTGCCGGAACTTTGCGAGACGATCGAACAATTCGAGAAGACGCTTCGCCTTGACCTGATGGCGTTGATATTGAAAAATATGAAATACGACGCCGACGCTGTCGCCAAAATTGTCACCGAGCACAAGTTGTATCTCGTTCGAATAATGAAAATTTTCAGCACCGCCCAGACGGCTTTCATAGGCGAAGATGTGACTATAGCGAGGGTGTTCGACGCTTGGCGTCAAATGGCCTCCTCGCTGTTGAACAAAACTCAATACGGCGGTAAATTGATCATGTTGAAGAACAAACAACTGCAGTGGATACAGTTGAACGATTGCACCGTTTTCACCCAGATGTTAGCGCTGTTGTTCGAAAATCCGTACGTAAAAAGTCCCACGCTGAAAGACGAATATCTGGCGAATCCACCGGCGATCATACCCTTTGAGCGGGCCTTGAGCGTGGACTGTACAAAAGTGGTGTTGGGAACGGCGATGAACGAAGCGACACCCATATACGGTTCGCCGTTCACACTTTCGTACGTGCGTACCGATGGTAAAGAGGGATCGGTATTCCAGGCGCTAAACTACGATCCAAATACCTACCTGTGCGCGGACAATCGTCTGGATCGAAAATCGTTCAGATCGCGAGCGCTCAAGAGACCGGATGCCGTGACGAGACCGAGAACCGAAACAACAACAACAACAACGACGGTACCAGGGCAACCGCAACCAACGACGAGCGCGGCGCAGAATCAACAGTTCATACTGCCAGGTGTGGATTAGACAACGTTGCAACAATCGACGCACAAGTTTACAAGCGTCGGAGCCTCGTCCGCGGCGCGACGCTGTTCGTAAACTCTGCGCAAATTGCTATGCGTGCATCTCACGTAACCGGTGTTGAACAATTCGGCGAGTATGTTTTTTTTTTCATGGAACAAAGCGCTCAACGAGAGTCTCTTGCGCGACGAGCGTGGTTTATGCGTCAACCGGTACGCGCCGACAGTTGACGATTTGACGCATTGCCTTTTCTCGTCATGCGACGACCGATACAAGGCCCGAACGTAATCCTCCGGATGATGTACGTGTGCCACGTAGGCTGTCTTTTTGCCGTACTGGGTGTTGATATTTTTCAACCAATAATTCATGTCCGGAAAATCGTTCACCAGCTTCACGTACGAGAGTTTTCCCGCGTACGACCGACCCGAGGTGGCGATATAACCCGACGGTGGCAACGACTTTGTGGAATATACTCGATACGAGTCGCGAACAAAGAGATTGAATATCACCACGCACGGACAGACGCCGGGCGCCGAGGTCTTCACGGAGTTGTAGAACTCGGCGATATTTTTCCGCATAGTTGAACCAAGAGCGCAGGAATAATCTGTGTGCGTGGAACGCGCGAAAACAAAACGAGCCAACGGTACGAAACTCTCGGCACTGTGATTCCCATGATTGCACAGGTTCGCATCGACATCGTGGCGATAGATCGTTTGTAGGGAGACGAGAGTTATGTTGGTAGATCGAACCGAGACGATACCCACGGAGGTGGACTTTGCGGTGTGCTTCTCGTTGTACGACAGACAGTCGGGCGAGAGTATGTCGATTTGAGTGCGCGAACGCACGCTCTGTATAGATTTCGTCAACTCTGCGAGATTCGACAGCGATGCGAAATCCTCGAGACTCATCTCGGGATGATAAATCGGACAGGGGACACGCGTCAAAGCCCACAACCAACAATGCTCGGCGAGACGTTCGTTTTCGTTTATCAGCGACTCTTGTCCGGCGGCACAAAAACGCAAATACGTGTCGTACACATAGTTGAAGAACAGGTTGCAAATCTGTGGCGGTATGTCGCTAAATGTGGGAAAATCGTGCGGATCGAGTAGCTCCAGCGTCGAGTCGAAATATATCCGCAGAGCGGACTCGACGCGACGCAACAATGCTACGAGCGTCATGACCCGTACGGTTCACCACCCACCCCTAAGACGAATATGTGTTGGTTGGGGGTATTTCTTTGTCCGCTATTGTTCGCGTCGGTTGTTTACGCCTGTTTAAGTCGAAACTCCAGAGTCTTGGACAAGTGGCGAATGATACGCAGAGGGTTACGCGACAGAGAATTCGATCGTTCGCATAGATACTATCGTTACGACACGTCGGCGGGTAACGAGAGCCGTGCAAAATGACCAACGACCGGGACAACTGCGTGATCCACGAAAATATTTATCGACTGTCGCACCGATTTGCCAAACTCGGTGGCAATTCGCGCACCGTGGTTTTTCGTTTTGTGGACGAGAACCTACCCGAACGTCACGCTTTATACTTCCTGTTGCGCGAAATCTATGAAAAATTGAATTCCGTCAAAGTACTCGACGGTATAAGCCCGAACGAGGAGGGTATCAGTTCGATCTTTGTGACGGCACGCGATTATTCGCAATACGTCGAACCCCCGGTGAACAACGAAAACGATGGGGACTGCGGACCGACGCGGAAGAAACGTGCGAAGCAGACCGCACGACGAAATGCGTACAAACTTGTGCACTCGTCGTCGGATCGAGCGATAGAAAATTACTACCAGAACCACTTGTCCGGGGAGCTGAATTTCTGGACATTTTGTGAGACCGAGAGACGCAATAATCGTCAGCCGGACAAATGGTTCAGCCACACCGTCCACGGATTGTGCTGTAACAATGCCGTGCATACGGAGGAGAACGACGAGCCGACACGATTGTTCGTCTACGAATTTGCGCGACCTGGCGTGTGGCCGGAAGAACGAGAAAACGATACACATCCACCCGACGAGTACAACTTGACGCTCAATGTCGTTCGCGACTCGTACTCGGGCAAAGAACGGGCGAGATCGGCAACTGCCGACCTCTACAAACATTTGGACCGTCTTCGTTCGCGTATCGACGAAGTGTGCGACCTCGTCGAGATATGTGAGAGGGACGACGTTCTACGCACAACGCATTTACGCCAAATGTTATCCCGACACCTTGGCTCGGGTCGCGACGAGGTTAAAGCGCTCTGCGAGTTACAAGATTTAGCGTACCTGGTTCGATATCTCACCCATCCCGCGACTCTCAGTCTCGTGAAGTTGCAGGACGCGGTGTTCTTCAACGAGGCCGAGGTGTGGTCGTTCCTAGCCGAAGTTATGGATCATTCGATCGGAATTTACAACGAAACGAATTATTATCCGACACAGGACTCCCTTACGAGTCTGGGATTCTTACGGCGCGATGCCACGAACGACGTACTCGGTCAGACGATATGGTTGAACGGACCCACCTCGAAACGTGGCGGTATCGTGCAATTCGTACAGGCGTTCAGACGACTGTTGCGCATACTCGTGACAACGTCGTGTTGTTGGTTCATGAATCGCCGCGCAGAGAACTCAAGATCGCACGTCAAAGCGCACGATTGTCATTTTGCGAAAGCCACAAAAGGTGTGTACTTTCAACTCTTTATGCGAATGCAATACGGACACGAATTGATTTGCCTACTGGTCGTGGAGACCGACAGTCAGGCGAAAAATTGGCTGGAAACGTACCGTCAGTTGTTGAAAAATCTGTGGATCAAGAAGAGCATCAGACCGCCGAATTTGTTGGAGCAACATTTGCGCGAGATGGGTGGCACAAAGTCGAGTTTTGCGAGGCTCGACGAATCCGAAGCGCAGAACGAATCGGGATCGGATCTAGAGTATGATTTCTCGTCGTATGGTCGTGCGACAGAGATTTAAGTCAACCCAAATAATGTCGTCGAAAATCCGGTACGCCCAACGGGCACAGTTCGACGAGGTGAGAATATTGGGGGATATGCTTCGAATACCTTCCTATATTGTATTCGGGAAGGGAGTGAAGTTGATGTTGCCGCCGGAGAGCCTTTTGCCGTTGAACGGCGAGACGAACGAAGAACGATGCGTGATGCGAATGTCACAACTGCAAGTGCACCCGTGGATGTCGATTTTCGTGACACCGAACAGTTCGTTTCTGCAGCGCGCCGGTGTGCCGATCCAACCGGTGGAGGGATTGGAATGGATTATCGAACAACACGACAACACGGTGGTGAACTACAGCGACAAGCATTACGGGGCGTACGTCGATACGACGGTGAGTCGTACGGACGTGGGAAGATACTTTGCCCTCGACGAGACAGAGTTGCCTTCGAACAACGACAAGGCGCTCACCTTCAATCCCGATCAGAGAGATCGCTTGCTGCTGGCGAACGACAACGTGTCGGAGATCATGTGCATGCAGGACGTGCCTTTCCGCATGGAGCTGGTGTCCAAAGTGAACTTTACACAGGGCGATGATATAAAAGAAAAGAATGTTATGACCCGCAAGCGATTGTTGGCGGACAGCATGGGGCAGATAGGTGCGCACGAAGACGTTACCAACGCGTCCCGGCCCGCCAACATCGACAACGAGTTCGACAAATGGTTCAACATGCGTGCACCGTCAACAAAAATTATTCGCAAGGAGAACGTCAATTAGATTCTCGACCGTCAGACTCGGTGCGTTGGGGTGCTTTTTTTTGTCGAAATAGTCCGAAACGTCGAGTGAGACGTGGCGTGCCGAAGAGTCGAAAATACGAACGAGTTGATCGACGGTATAATGTATACAGTTGTAACTCAACAGATCTTGGGTTTCCGTAGCGTTGGCGGCAACCTCGTCGCACGTCGCCAATCTGAACTTTATCGCCGCGAGACACGTGTCCACCGGACAATTCAGGTCAGGCGGTCGATTGGCGGTGATGAAATTGAAATTAAATCCGTCGTTCGTGTGAATCATCCAATTCTGCACCTTGGCGATGATCAAACGTTCGTTGTAGCCGGATACAGACGACTCGTCGTCGTCGTAACGTTCGTAGATGTCGACGGTCATGGGACCGGTGAGCGGAAAGTTGACGCTCTCGTCCAATACTTGAGTGAATCCGTCACGCCAACCGATCTCCAACGAATTAGCGAAGAAATCCCCAAACACGTGCGAACAATTAAACGAAATCAACAATATCAGACTCACGCAATGAAACATCAACAACAGCCAGATCATAACGAGTCGAGGGATGCTGGAAAATATGGAGAAAATAAATAACCACACTTATATACCTTGTGGGAATGATTTTTATTTCTTTCAGCCAGAGGTCAATACATTGAAACATGATTTTTGCGAAACGTTCAAACTGTTGAACAGAGAGACCAGCAACATGACGCTCATCAGCAGATACAACAGTGTGTTGTTCGCGTGATAGTAGTACATGAAGATAAACAGGACGACTACAAAGGCCATTAGGTAGGCACCGCTCACCGCGCGTTTCATAGCGGCCGCGCAATCCGACCAATTGCTCATGAACTCTTTGGCCCCGTTTGCAACGGGAGTGCCAAATCTGCGCGAAAACTCGTCGAATATAGATGTGGTCGGCGTTGTCGACATCCTGCGGGCTTAATTAATCGTCATAGCGGCTAAATGTAGAGAATGGCCAATTGTTTGGCGTCCAACAGGAAGCGCAACGGTTGACACATGGGTGCGCTATGTTTGAACATGGGACCCATGAAGGCGGGGACCACGAGTTGAACTACCTGTCGCGAATCCGGTTGTTTGTTGTCCGCGGCCAGACGACTATGCACCGAAAGTTGTATCTCGACCAACCAGCGTGTCAGCAGGACGACGAGCGTCTGAAATATGTACAAACGTCGATGATACTCGGAGCCGGTAATGTCCATGGATTTCAGCAGGCTGCTGACAGATTTCTCACTGTCCAGCGTCAAATGTCGCAATTTGAACATCTCCGTGGTGCATACGTCGACGGAATTGTGACACAACCAGAATCGTGAATTTACCACCACGTACGGATAGACCGAGTACTCGATCTTGTGCGTCGACGGGCCCGATTCCGAGACGTATATTCGATAGGGCGAGCGACAACACGCACAACTCGCGGTGTTCGGTATATTCACGCGCATCACCGACAGCTTGCTCTCCTGTTTGCGAATCATGGCCGCGCAGAGTTTGTGCAGACGATCGATATTCTCGACGGGCAATGAGTCCTCGTCGTTCTGACATTTCTCACCGAACAGCAAGTCGCTGAGTTTGGCGGTATTGCCGCAAACCGACACAGAGGTGGAAAATTTGCAATTAGTGCCGGGTAGAGTTTGGTTGGCAAAGTCTCTGGGTCGGTTGGAGCCGATGAGCCGGCCGAACATCGGTGTGAACACCTCGTCTCGCATCCGATTGAGAGTTTTGCGCGGATCGTAATTCTCGAGAAATTTACGTATCTCGACGTATATCGAGGTGTGCGGATCGAACCCGAAAATTGGCGGATGAATCAGCTTGCCGTCCAACTTGTTCGTAGTTCTCACGTAGTCCGCGAGACCGATCGTTTGGGGCGACACGGGGTCAGGCGCGATCAACTTCTTCTTTCCCACAGTGGTCGATGCCGCCGCGACGACTCTTTTGCGACGAAACAGATCGCTGAATTTCTCCATTTAAGCGGACGCCGGACAATGTGGACAAACGAGGGTCGTTCGATGCGGGAAATATTAGCGCAAACGGCGCAGAAGTCGGACGATGGCGAGGCTCCGTCGACGATCGAGAAACGACTGTCCGCCCTGATTGTTCTGTTACTGGCGTCTCAATTGCTCGGCGGTCTGTTCACCCTTGTATTTATCATGCGCGAGTTGCGCAACAACGGGAACATTTCGCGCAACTCGGCTTATCTGCTAACGATCGGACAGACGCTGGGTTTTGCTCTCAACGCCGCTTTCGTCGCGACTCAGCGACAATGGAAGTGAACTGTCTAGACCGCGAGCGCTAAGCTCCACGTGATCCATACACCGCTTGCGATAAATCGTATTCAACTGGTTGTGAGCATAGAATTGGCGGTTGTAGAAATGATAAACCGTGAGACAGTCGCCAACATTCAACGGAGTACCGGATATGGGATTACAGCGAAAATTCACCTGGTCGGCAGCTCGCATGTGAGCGCAAGTGGATAAATTATTGCCGATCAACGCCTGATAAGTCATGCCGCACATTCGAGTAGAATTGTTGCCAAAGTTCGCGCTCGAGACGATCACGTTGTCGTGCGGTGAATCGAAAGAGAAATAAAAATCACCCATACCGCACCAACCGATGGGCTCCTTACCGCCCGAACGCGAATAAACTCTCTCCAGGCAGCGTTCGTCGGCCGTGAGCGAGCCGAGGGTGCCGGCGTGCGAACGTTGCTCGAGTATCTGCGACAACAGCTGACGTCCGGGGAGACTGTACGCGGACACGACACAATGAATGGGTTCGCCTTTGGCCGTCGTCAGATCGTCGAGATTGGTGTACGTGCCGACACCCTTGTTGCCGCAATTGTTTTGCCATTTTTGCACGCTGCGAACACCACGCAGGGTAATAGTGATTTTCACTTGTTTCCCGGTAACAACGCTGTTCCAACTTATACGACCGTTGCGATTTTCGCGTTCGTGCACGTAATAGGCTCGTGTCATCTGATTAGAGGTGAGACGTTTGGCGCCTACGGCCGAATTCGGCGGAGAACAAAGTTCCTCGCGGGTACTCACCGTGCCGTGCGGAGCGTCAAAGAAACCCGCGTCCTCGTTGAGAAACGACGAGTTGTTGGTATAGTAGAAAGAGTACGACCAAAGTCGTTCGCGCACACGTTTCTTTTTTACTTCGACGAACGTGCTGCCGAACGAGAGCGGAGATTCCGACAACAATTCACCCAAATAGAATACATTCGTATAATTGTTGTAATGGGTGACGCTTGGTTGAAAAACGAAACGAGTCTGACGCATGTTGGCCGGCGAACGATCCACCCTATAGAAATTCAATCGCAGGTGAATAACAGTGTCGAACAACGGACGACATTTTTCATTTATCACGTAAGCGTCCTCACAGTTGCGACCGTGCCAATCTCCGAACATGAAGCGACAACGCACCGCGTTTAATTTCGGCAGTTCGGTCACACCGTTGACCGTGTCCGGCCAGGATTTCAACAACATGCGGGTGTTCTGATCGACCAAGGTCTCCAGTTGACCGCACGCGGTATTGATGGATGACCTCAGTCGGCGTCGCGACGCGTTCACAGACACGGTCAACTTGCTGATGTGTATCGCGTCGCAAAATTTCGAATTCATGAAAAAACCGTGACAACCGATCTCGTAGTAATAGGCCTCGCACATGGCCGAGGTGAATATACTCGGGTCCAAGTTCGTAAAGTCGAAACGATCGAGTAAAGTTCGATGATAGTCGAGGTCGCTCACCGACATCCACGTATGCTCGGTGCATGGTCTGGTGAAACCGATCAGCAACGATCCGGGTTCGGGTATCCGCTTTTTCGCCAACAAATCTTCCGTACGCGAATCCACGTAATACAACAGTGTCGACAATTCGACGGGATGTTGAGGATAATGAACTTGACAATTTTCGCACCAGATCCATCGTTCGTCGTCCAACAGTCTCGGGTTGTTAGGGGCAAGCGGCGGAAGTTGACGTCGCCTCACAAATATCGTCGGCACCATGATGACACCGCTGATAATGGTGAAGACTAGAATCGCTGGTGATTTTCTCGACATTTGAACACCCGGGCATTTGATCTTGGTCGCGTAGAATATACTGGACTCGTAGTAACGATCCACACGCAACTTCGGACAGGGGATTTCGTTTATCAACACGTCGCTGAAACATTGTGTACAAGCGTGAAGCGAGTGAGATTTACAGAGGGGATCGACACCTGCGAGCGATGCGTACAACACGGTCAACCAGTCGAGGAACTCGAGACACAGATTGCGCGACAGACCGCAGAACAAGGTGACACGGTCGCGTTGACAAATGTTCATCGTACGACCGGCCGACGACAAATTACCAATATTGTAATAGCTTAGAAACTTTGTACACTTGCGAGGCATTAGGGCGCACTTGGCCGAGTTCTGTTGATTCGTCACCTGCGGTCGTTTCACGCACTCGAACACATACTCCAAGTCGGAGAAATGGGACGCGGCCACATTCTGCAACATGCTCATATTGTCGAATGTGACGGTTTGACGGACATTCACCTCGCCGCGTTCGCAACCCGACAGCATAACGCTTGTGTCGCTCAGCCACACGTTGCACGTGTTGGACGGTGACATCTGCTGCCTGACCACAAAATCACACTTTTCGTTCGTGTCGTTTGCGTTGATGCTCGTCAGTGCGGCATGATTGAACATTGGATAATTTTCGCGCGGTGGTCGATTACCGGCCGCCGCCGCCGTCTCCGACGAATTCATCTTTTCGCGCTTTATGGTCAACTTGAGGCTACGTTTCGTGTCGTTGGACGAATCCGTGCGGATGTTCGTCTTGGACGATATCAACACGTACAGATTGCCGCTGAGACCCAATCGTCGATAACTGGCCACGAGATTTGCCACATTGGCGTGCAACAGCTCGTTCCTATCGGTCTTTGCCAACTTGTCGCGCAACTGACCCAACAGCGTGTAGTACAGGTACGGCCCGTCGAAGACACACTTGTTGCACAAATTGTCAATGTCCTCGTTGAGGTGCACCACTTGACGCATATACACGAATAAAACGAACAAGCGTCGACAAGTTTGCGCGTAATCCGTATCCGTGTCGAAGAAACATTTGTCGCTGAGTTCCTCGAACTCGCTGAAATTGTAGTACAACAGGCAGGACGTGCGATTGCCTATCGTCTGGCGATTCAAACAGGTATAGTCGTGTTCCAGTTCGCGTACACCGCAGTCGCACAACAGCCGACTATTTTTGTTACGTTGCACGCTCACGGGCAGAAGAACACCCAACGATCGCGTGCGATAACCGAGATTGAACTGAAATTTGGCAAGATCGATCGACAGGTAATCGTTCATTTCGGCACCGTGAACACGGAGACAACCGTACAGGTCGGCACAGGGAATCGAGCATACGGATCCGTGGACGTCCAACAGCGTTTGAAGCGCCACGCGATCACACGTGTTGCGAAGTATATCTTCGATCGTGTTCCGATGCCGCGCAACATCGAGACCGGCGGCAAGACAAAAACGTCGAGCCAAGAGATGCTCGCGTTGAAAGCAATTGCGCAGGTGAAGCTCTTCCACGATGATGACGGTCGGACGGGAAGTACATACTTCACCGGCGGTACAACTCGCGCACTCCCCGACAAACAAATATTGATCAAAGTAGATCATATTACCGCGAAAATCCGAACTGTAGAAGTATAGTCGCGAGGAGAGATTCTCCGTTTTGTTGCTATCCAGATAGATGTGGGCCACGCGAGGATTCGTGGCTATATTCTGAACGAAATTGTACAGGTTGCGGTTCAACACCAACATACCCTGTTTACAGAGATCATCGTGAATGGTGTTGGCGTCACCCGACCAGAACAAATGTCGCAGACGACGATCCAACCGCGTGCCCAACACCACGGGAAGTATATCGCAAATGTGCCGCGTGATACCGCGATCGGTGAAATTCACGCAGGCTGTATAACGTTCGGAGAGACAGACGAGCGATGCGTCCGAACTGGCGAGCGACACACCGAAATAGTCCGCCCAAGCGGCCTCGCGTCTCTCGCAATATTCGGCCGAGAAGGTCTCGTACAGGTGGTCCCATCTGGCGAGACTGTGACGCGTGCGATTATCACCGTGGCGACAATGCTCCAGGAATTCGGACGTCGACAACGAGGACATGTCGAAAGAGACTAAGGTGCGCCGTACGGTTATGGGTTGGTTTTATAACGAGGTGCGATTGTACTCGGCTCTCCTTGTGATCATGTTGTGCATCGGCGAAATCATCTCGACGTTGAGGATCGTCGGTGTGGATCGTCACTGTAGCAGCGCGAATTTCGAGAACCAACTCGAGATGGAAATAGCGGCAAACGCAACGGTGTTTTCGACCGCAACGACCAAAAATCTAGATCTGACGAACGTGACACGGTCCGCGGAAGATTGCGCCGGAGCACAGAAACTGAACGACGAGGTCTTGGAACGACTCGAGGTTGAAACTATCCGACGTCGCGACGACCTGGACCTGATGACCGTTAGGGTGGTCGAGGGAACGACGAGTCGGACGTCACTGACCGAACGTTACAACGACAATACGAAACGCTACCGCGACAGCGACGACAAACTAAAGGTTTACGAACGCGATGTGGCCTCGGCGGAAGAATACACTAGCAATGTGCTCGTCGACGAGTTGTCTGCCAAACACGACGCGCTGACCCATCAATTGAACGACTCTGTGGATGTGGCACGACTGACGAAAAACTATCAGACAACACTGAAAACAATGGACGATTTGAACACGGACGTTTTAGCGGCTAATAGAAAAGAGGCTGTAACCGACATTGAGGAGAGAATAAGAAAGTTGCTCAAACATGAGTGAACTTGGTGAAATATCTATAATCATAGTATTACTGGTTGTTCACCTGCTGGTCTGTTTGGCGCTAAATCGCCTGTTCGATCGAAACCAGACGTCGGACAACGGTGATGAACGGAGATCATTGGATGAGTGCGTCGAGACGAATCGTGCTAACGATATTTTATTAGCGAGTCTGAGCAATCGTCTGGAGAGCGCGAGAAAAGCGTTGATCAAAATTGTCGGCGACCAGGAGAAAATCGGGAAAGGTATCACCGACCTGGAGAACACGACACAATCGGACTACGCACAGAGTGCGAACCGTGTTGCGAAATTCTTGACTGAGATGGACGAGGGTCTGGAGAAACTGAACGAACGGGTCGACGATTTCCAATGGGACGAAAGCAAGTACCAGTTGGACGACGTACAACAATCGTCGTCGTTGGCTAAGAAGGCGGCTGTGCTATTGCTGCAGAAATACAACAATTTCGTCGACTTGTTCCAGACGTTGAACGTTGATTCGATCGTGGACCTCTACGAAAGCAAGAGTGAGAGATTGAAATCGTGGGCGGACGAGTTGAAAGATCTGTTGAACAGATATAGCGACAACGTGGAGAAAGAATTTCCCGAACTTGCCTGGTACGAGACACATTGGTTCGCGACCAACGAAATCGAAAACCCCGAAACGTTGGTAATCTTGACGAATTTCAAAAGATCATCTCGAGATGTCGGTAAAACCATAAATGATGTGATAGTTGAATATCTACCGGGTTACGAGACGATTGTCATTCAAGGCACCGACTACGATCTCCAACCCATCGACGTACGTCGCAAAAAATACAAGGACGGTACGCAGGACGGACTATACTGCGATCGACACGTGAAAAGCAAAAACTACGAGTTCGGTACGGAAGTCGAATTTGTGACAAAGAACGACTATAGGATGACGGTTAGAATGGAACGCGACGTCGATCTGAAGCTGAATTTCGTGGCGATCGGTGAGAAAAAGTTCCAACTGTCGATTGTCAACGCGAACGTACCACTCGTCGACAAGGTGTTCAGCGATCACAGAGTATACGCGATAGAAACTCTCGAAAATACCGAGGTGTTCCCGCCGTCGGAATGTTTCGTGTTGAAGGTCAGACGATTGCACGCGTGAAGTAAGTGATCGATGATAAAATGCGGACGCAACAAATGTATGCGGGTGGTCTGTTGACGTTCGGCCTGGCATTGGTCGTCTACGTCTATAGACTGGCGTCGAGTAGGAAGGGCTGCGAGACGACTGAATCGGTGAGCGACGAGGCGAAAGAACGCTTGTCGATACTGCTGAAAAACACGCGCCTCACACGCGATCTGGTGACTCTACTGGGCGACAAGTTGTCGTCGCTGAACGACAAATTGGTGGGAATGCGCGAAACGAACAATACGCAGAACAAATCGTTGTCGGTGAGAATTCGCGAGTACAAGCGATTGTACGACGATTTAAATCAATTGTCCATCAATCTCGACCACGAGGTGATGCAATTGGAGAAATTGTTGTCCGGCAACGAACAAATGGACGACTTTGGTGAAAGAATCGCCCAACTTGACGAGCGCATCGGCGCCGCAATACTAGTCATGAACGAATGCACGGATAAGATAGCATATCTGGAGAAGAACGATCTCCGACGAACGTACGAAGGAAAGTCTACGGCACTGCGAGATTTTGAACGCGATCTCACCGCGATGGAACAACGAGCCGAAACCTTGCGAGGCGATTTCCGTTCCATGTACACGACCGACGAAGCTGTCCGTATGTACGCTATGCTGATGAAAAAATTGAACAGATACGGTCGTATAGTGACCGTGTTCTTTACGTTACGTAGCGATCAAACGACACCGCGGTATGTCGCCGACTACGGAGTGTGTCTGAACGTTGATACGGCGGACGAAATGATTATTTACAATTATCGCAAAGGCGCCAAAGAACTGCCGTCGAAAGAATTGGACGACGGGTTATTTTTGCGTGAAATAACATACGCTCTGAAAGGCGTGATCAAAGAAGAGATGTACTTCGTGACCGGCACGGAACTGTACAAAGATCGTCAACAAGACCTCAAACGCTCGTTGACAAAAGAGATTGGGAAAATTCAGGCGGGATGCGAGGTTACAATAATCACCGACGGCTACGAATCGTTGGAATTGAGACAAAAGTTTATTGAACTGATGAACGATACATTGGTGTTACATTGTAATCAGAACGGCGACTATTCGTGGTTTTCTACGATGCCATGCGTGTCCGTAGGCAAAGTTTCGGATTGCGACCTGTACGATCTGCAACACTCCGAATCGTATTGATCGCGAAGCAAGCTGCTTCCGCGAATAAGATTCAGAACCTCGTCGTCGGTTATGTATTGATCGGTCCATCGGACCGTGTAACGGTTCGTTGGCAACAGTTCGCAAAACCAACTGAACATGGCCATCTGATCAAGCGTGTAGTTTAATCCGTCGAAATGCGAGTCGAACAAGCCTCGTTTGCGTAGGGAGACTCGACACACCTCTGGATCCCAGGGCTTCACGAAAATCACGTACATATCCAGCTCGTTCATCAGACCGGCAAAGGTACTTATCACACCAGCCGTTTCGATGAATTTCCGACGAATATCGGCTGGCAGGCGGGGTGAATTGTTTTTGTAAAGTTGCAACGCCTCGTCACATCTCATATCGTCGTACGAATTGATTTCGAACAACAAATTGTACAACAGATTGGTGACGCTTGTACGATCCACCAGGGTTACACTCGAGACGCCACTTCCGTGCAACACTCTGCCAAGATGAGTGAGGCTGTACGACATCTCCTCACACCAGAGTTTTTTTTCGGAAAATTCGGGTCGTATAGCGCACATCTCGGTAAAGTCGAGAAACCGCGTCCGAAAGCCACGATCCGACAATCGGTGCAACACCGTTGTTTACACCCATACAGGCAACACCGTCCAAAAAGACTGTGGACAGAACAAAAGAGATTATTTTTTAGATGAACGATTTCGGATGGTACAATTTTCAACTTACTCGTTTTCATCGTGGCTGGCACACAAGTGGTTGGTATCGCGACGAAACGATCGAGTTTTATACCCTATCACCCTACTTGTGTTATTTTTTTTTCTTACCAATGATAAGACTCGCGGCGCGGTGAAGAAAGTAGGTGGTCGGTGTTTCGAGATAAAGACCGCAGTATAAATCGTCCGAGACGCAAGAGGCACCGGCAGGCTCGCTCGCGTCAACATGGATGTGATATCGTCGGACAGCAACTACGACACGGACTCGGCTTCGTCGAACAACCTTCGGGATCCGTTCGAGGAATTCTTGGATTTGGTTAGGGTGGGCGGCAAATGGCCGGAATTGTCTCGGTGGCTGTTGACTCATCCGGACGCTCCACGGGGATGGAAAATACGATTGAAGACAGTGAAAAACATACTTCGCGAGTCTGTGGACTCGAAGATATTTCAATTTTTCGAGACGCACAGATGCCACTACAAAGGTGCTGTCAGACGATACATACTGAAAAACGCGTCGAACGTTGAGATCGTGGAATACTTTTATATTCTCAATACGGCGAGGGGCGAGAGTTTTCACAGATTGGTCACGTACGGTTCGAGTCTGGCTGTGGTGGTAGCCTTGTCCAACGGAGCCTCGACAAAAAACCAAGATCAATTAGGTGACGTAGCATTACATTCGGCCATACGTTGGAACAGACTGGAGATCGTCCGGATATTGATCAATTGCGATCCGGACAGCCTCTCTATACGAAACAATGCTGGGAATACACCGCTACGTTTGGCAATGTATTACGACCAAGAGTTTGCGATCGGTATATTGGATATTTGCAGAGATAACGACACCGTGCTTCGATTGGACAAGCATTTCGACAGCGTCGCGGACGTATTCGCACAGAGTTTGGCGTTGAAACGTGACCGAAAATTCTACAACCGGTTGATCGACCTGTACGGGCTGCCCGACTGTCCAATGGAACTTGAACCAACGGCCAACTTGGACGACGAGACTCTGGAATATCTGCTGTCGGCCGGTGTACGGTTCACGGAAAATTCGGTACGACGTTTGTTGCGAGAACCAACGACTATGCGTACGGTGGCCGCCATACAGAAAGCAGGTAAAATAATCTTCGATATGTAAATCTGAGGCGGTGAATTTTAAACCTTTTCTTTTTTTTTCGTTCATCCACAGCCGCCGAATCTATAGATTGGGAAGAGTCCAACATACACGTCACCCGCATGTTGACCAGTTTGGCGAAAGTGGCAAGTCGTACCGAGATCGACTATCAAGACGTCGACGCTCAGCTGTGTACATTTTTTACGGAGAATTTCCATCTGTTCGAACTCGGTACAACCATAGAGACGCATCGCTGCCGCGTCCTGGGTGCTCTGATTGCTGCCACCCTTCTGGACATGGACCTTTTTTTGTTAAGATCTGGCGCCGAGTTGGACGAGAAAGATGTCTCCCGGGCGATGATCATCAGGTCTGGATATCAGTTCATGATCGACGAATACGGAGACTTTCCAGCCAACAACGAAAAAAACACACTGTTGGGCGAAAATTTCGACTATTTTGAGAAAATGAACACATTGACGTCGCTGGACGAGGCGTTGGCCTCCGTGAAAACCTATCATCACCCCGAGACTGTAGGTATACACAGACCCAAACACATACCCGAAACCCATCACTGGTGGCTGAATGATCAAGAGGAATCGACCACCTCCTTCTGACCCAACTGTACTATTTACGATTTATAAGAATAAATGTAAATCTCAATAAAGCATGTTTCGCAAATAAACTGTCGAACAATATATACCACATCGTGTGAAATCTATTTATTCAATTCAAATCCACCGTATTGTCAATTAGTACGTATATGGGATAGCCCGGGTGTTGTATGTTGTACAGAAGAGCGCTGGTGACGAGACGACCGCGTCTGAGTTGAGCGTTCAGTTCCGGATGCGCAACGAACAAAGAGTTCCATAACACCTCGATGGAGTTTCGAAGGTCACCGATCAACGGTAAATTGGGCGAGACTGAATTAATTCCGGCCAGACGGTGAACCGTCTCCCAGAGATCCATCAACTCGCCGACAAGTTGACCGTTGACACGTGCGTTGCGCAACATATCCCACAACGGATGTTTTCGCACAACAAGTCGACTCGGATCAACGATCAATAGTTCGCCGTCGCAGCTATCGTCCATGGCGCCGACAGTCTGTAAAAAACACCATTCGAAAAACACTTGAAATAGTTTATCTAAACGTATGTCGATGATTACAAGAAATGTAAAATACTTTATCTAATCGTACGTTGATAATTGCAACCGTCGAGATTGTTGAAATATTAACCTTCATCCAGCGTTGAACAAACAGATAAGATCAAGCACTTACGGCGTGTGGTGTACGACTGTGGTATAAAAGCTTCCGCGCCCGCAGTCCGGTAGTTCATTAGCAGTCACAGACGTGTGTCATAGATAGGTGTCTAGCTCATTAGCAGTCACAGACGTCGATATGTGTAACAGTATAACTCACCTCGGTAAAAAATTCCACTACGTCTTTGATATGCATAAACAAAGATGGTGGAAATTGATGGACTGGTGTATCGCGTACACAAACGTGAGTCCGCCAAACTTTCATCGAATGGTTCGAAAGATGGGATTGGGTACCAAAACTTACCGACAAATTTCCATCGACCCCACGCGGGTACCCGTCAACTTCGTTTCCGACAAAGAACTACGCAAATTGTTCTCTATACTTATTAATCGTTTCGGAGGGGATCCGGAGATATTCGTCGAATTGTTGGACCGCCTGAAAATGGAACAACTACCGCCTACGAGACTACTGATGAGCCGCTATCAATCGAACGACGGTCAGGGACACGTGGCTGTCTTGTACGACAAAGAAGAACACAAAGTATGGATAGAAGCGTCCAAACTGTTTGGTATCCTGGGGTTTAAGAAACGTGAAAAAAGTTTCAAACAATATCGGTTGTCGGAATTGGTCAAACGATACGGACCCGCAAAGCTGAATAAATACGACGACTTGGTGAACCCGATATCCTACTTTGTCAGCCATAAGGATTTGCGACGGGTGCCAGGGGTGTCCGGAGATCAGATAGAAAAGGTATGGCGTGAGATACGTGGACATCTGATCGAACAATATCACCTCGAGAGTTCGCCGTTCTCGGCTGTGGGAGCACCGGTGGTATCTGTCCCGGACTCGAGCGTGAAAAATCACCATCGCCAAACGGTGCAGAAAATCAAGGTACAGACCTACGGATTCGACCTAAATCTACATCGCGACTGTGATCACAAGGTGCTGATGTTCGTCTATCATCCAAGGAGCAGAAAATACCGCGTGTACCGCGAAGAGCCGACAGACGTGAGTTTTTATGTACCGCTCGACGGTGGTCTATTCCGATTGAACGATCGGCCTGAAGTAGTGGTTACATCGCTACCGAACGGAGCCCCCTACCTGGCGATAAAGTACTATTTCGAAAATTCCATCAAAATATGGAACATTCTGAAGAAGTGCACACCGGCACTGAAGTACGGTGTGGTGATGAAGAACTGCGAGGAGACGGTCTTCGAAGCCAGGACAAAAGAGTCGCTGGAGAACTTGTACCCGTTGTTCAAATTCCAAGCCAGACGGGAGAAGTTGGTTGGGAACGATAACACCGATATACCGTCCCGGGAAACGTTTGTGGGCGAACTACTGATCAAAGAACCGTCGGACCTGATGCGGAACATCGAAAATCAACTGAGGGAGATGAACACGCGAGAAGCATCGAAATCCTAACGAAATTTCCGGGCTTATTAACCACTATTGAATTTTTCATTCATATCAACTCGTATGTAAAATAAAGCGACAAAAGCAAACAATCCTTCTTAGACACTGCAAATAAAATTAATGAAAAAAAAAGAACAATGATTCAAAACATTTATCCTCCCATTCCCCCTACTGAACCCGATCTCAGACGCGAACGAAAAATCTAGATCATCATTCCACTCGAGCCGCCTACCACCGTTGTTGTCGTCGTATCGACCGCGACGATTGGCGACGAGAAGATTAAAATTCTGTCTAATCGCGTCTTCCGTGGCGCTTAAAAGTACGATCGCCGATCGCTCGCCGGCACAATCATGGAGGGACGCGAACCGATGAACGCCGCGTTCAAATGGATTCGGACGAAATTCCGCGATTATTGGAATTATCATATGAAGAAGATCTCGTTGAAATGCAGTTTATGTGGAATCGAGTTCGGCGTCTCGTCGCTGAGGTCGCATTTGAACGCGCACGCGGTGCAATACGAGCATACCCACGGTGTAAAAGTTCTAATGTGCTTATGCGGCAAGACTTTGGATAGTAACAGAGTGAAGACGCACGGCACATTGTTCCTCCTACATATGCACAAATGTGTCACCGGTGGAGACGTGATGAGCGATACTCTCGACCGTCATCTCCGCCTAGCGTCGAAGAACATGGACGCTCCAGATCCGCAAAACGTAGCTGAATGGGATCCGTCGGACCCGGATAGAATAATTTACAAACCGCAACCGCCCTCGACATCGTCGGGTGAAAATCAGTCAACCGACACGCCGAAGAGGCGACTGAGAGCGAACGAAAACCACGAATCGGTCAAACCCAAAAGAACCAAAATATTGGAAGCGGCGTTGTCCAAACCGCCGATAGACACACCGATGTATACGATGACGAGAACGCGCTTGGAACTGGTATCGGTGGTGAAGAGTTTTCTGCGCAAACACGCGTTCGCCGGCGTCTACAATTGCCACGTGTGCAACAACGAAGAGACGACCACAAATGCACTGGCGCACTCGTTCAAGCATTCAAACGACGCGGTCAAGATATGCACGAAGTGTGGCAAAGAGTTCGACATCAATGTGCACCGGGCGTTGGGATTGTGGCCGAACTTTCTCGCGCACGTGATGTATTGTTTCGCCGTCGGCACGACTCGGATGCGCAACAGCGAACATTACAGGAACTTCCAGACAATTTGCATACGTGCCGGAGTTATCAATCCGTTCGACACGTTGCCGGGTCTGGGCGGCGAAAACGTCGAGGCTGACCCGTTCACAACATCGCAACGTCGTCGTCTCGACGAGGCAAACTTACTACCCGAAGAATTTGGCGAATTATTGAACACCTTTCCCGTTTATCGCGACACGTCGCACGGAGATTTGGAGCTGTTCGTCGAGTTGGCGGAAAATACGAAAACCGAGATCGAGAATCACGAGCTGGTGAAAATTCAGAACGAAGGGCTGGACAATTATCGAGAGAACGGCACACTGCCGAGCGGTTGCGAGGATTGCGAAGAGTCCACCGTGGAGTTGAACGACGGCGCCGACCAAGGTCTCATCGACGCGTTCCTCGACAATTCGAGATTCCGGACACAATTTCCACCCGAATGGTTGGTGAATTACAAACGAGACGACTATCGCGAGCATTTCGCCACGGAAACTACGGGTTTCCGCGAATGGATGCTCGACGCGGCGACCCGTCTCCCATACAAACACTCGTCGAATTTCGACCGTGACGAGTGCGCGAACCAGCCGATTTTCATACACATGTTCGTCTATTCGAGCGTGTCGAGGAGACTGCTCGACGAACTGTTCGCCGGACCGCAGAAATATTTCGTACTGCCGCACACGTGTTTGTGTCGCGACATGACCGTGGATCAACACGAGCCGAACAACACGCATCGCCACGTGATCGTGGTGTTTCGGTCGAGGGAAGTCATGGTGGCGTTCGGCCGACGTAACTACGACGAACCCAACGTCGAGACGTCGAGGCAACGCAAAACCCGGCACAGCGTGGAGATAATGGTACCGGCGCATTTCTACAACGTGCTCAAGTACGTGAGCAGCGTGAAGGGTAACGCGAGCTCGTCGATGGACCCCGTCTGGAATTTCGGGGCGAACAAACGAAAGGACAACGAGGAGGCGGAACGAGCGCAACGCTACGACCGAGAGTATCGCAGTCTAGCCGCACTTGGGAACGTTGAACAAACGGAACTGCACGAAGAATTGAACGAGTTGGGGGCGACGGTCGCCTTGGACGTTGGCGAGGAAAAGAAAGAAGCAGAGGACGAAGACGACACGGTGCATCGCGAATGCGAACACTTCTACATCGCCGAGAAAGTCTGCGTTCACTGGAATCCGCTCTTCTTCGCGATGTATACGGGCGGACTCACCGACTGGATAAAGATCGCCTCCAGCCGTAAGACCGTGTTCCAGAGTTTGTTGGCCTACTCGTCGACACACGACGACTCGTCGCCCGACGGACGTACGGGCATCAAAATGTCGATAAGATTCGACAAGATATGCTCCCAACTGGGCAAATTTATGGACAAACATTACATACCGCTCGTGGTGCACGGTGACGAGACACGACTCGAGGTCGTCAATTCTTTGGCCGCGAAAGGTATGCAAATACATTACAAACCGGACGATGAACCATTCTACTTCTTCAAGGACTTGGGACTGCGCGAAGTACCGCTCCACGCAGCGCTGATGCGAAAACTCACGAAACGTCGCGAGGAGAACGCCTTTCAATTCGTTCACATACGAAAGTTGACGGCCGACAACGATCAATTGAAGAGCATGCAACTGGTGATGCGCTACAAAATCGACGAACTGTCCGAACTCACGAAAACTCAAGCGACGAAATTGAACGACCTGGAGAGGACGATGAACGAGGCGATATGCGCGGAACAAGAGAAACTACGGATAATCGAGACACGATATCAGTGCGAAATTGCCGACCTGCAGCTCCAACTCGCCCAACGAATCGTCGAGATGCAACACACGGCGGAAGACAAAGAAAAGGAAATCAGAGCGTTAGCGAGCAAGGCGAACGAACGGGAACAGACACTACGTAATGGATTGAAAGAAAAAATTGAACAGGTGGAACGGCTAGAAATACAAATAAATGAACTGAAATACGCACTTATGGAGAAAAATTAAAATACAATTGTACACATATATTTCTTTAATAAACGAATTCTAATGTAATGTTTATATTTCCTTCATTGATATACATAGTAAATATGATAGATTAACGTTGAAGTTTAATCTGCAAATAGTCAGTCATTGACACCAAATCAGCACTAGTCGTACTGGTTGAAGGTTGGAGATTGAGATCCTCAGGGGATACATTATTCGGTTGATTTTTCTCCCTCACATAAACATTGTCAAACGTTGAATCTATCACCATATCATACTTCTGCGATAGAGTTTCACATATACTATCCCAAAAGCGTTGCAGTGCCTGTTTTGTGGAATGTTTCGATAACTGCCACACAGCAGTTTTATTTATGAAAATCATATCGGGATGGGTAAGTCCGGAGAGTGTGCTCGGCACACCCTTGTGAATGACCATAAAATCCCCATAAAATCTCTTATTTTTTTCGCTCACGTGGTCTCGTACGGCTTGTTTCCCATCGACGTAATCGAAAAACTTACAGAATTTGCCGCCTTCGATCCACACCTCATTTTTTATGGTGTCCATTATCGTCAGAAATTCAGTTGTTTGCGTCGTTTGATTATCAACCCACTCGAAAGGTTCGAGCGAGACAATAATTTCAGGATTTTCCAGCGGTGAAAGTTTCAATTCTGACAATATCTCGTTTACTATTGCGAGTTTCACCTGATGTTTGTTGATGACAAAGCGGCAAAGTTCTCGCAGTGAATTATCGTCCAAGTAATTAGTTTTCGGTTGTATATTGTATATAGTTTCAGAAGATAAGTCTAGTTCTGCGATTGTATGAGGAATAATTTTCGACTTTGATAGAGATCTGATAAAATTTTCTCTCTTTACACTTGTCAAATTGTTGCACCAATCGTTCACCTTCCACCACCTCTTCTGATCAACGTCGACCAGGTACTGGTACTCATGGACACCGTGTTTGAATACTTTTGACATGTTGGCCGAGTGGTTCACTACTGCAAAATGATGAATTAGGCAACCGTCGTCTGACTTTTATACCATCGACGCGACATTAAAATTTCGAAAACATCCTTAATGGAGGGTAGAGGTCATCACAGAGTTTTCATCGGGCGGTCGTTTGTCTTCATTTCAAAAACTTAACACTACAGCTGTCACGTGCATCTCGGTCGGCTCAATTAGCCCAACGATGTCGGCTTGTTTGTTACAAAGTTCTAATTATGAGAGATAAGAAGGAAAATTAAAATCGCAATTATGTTCACATACATTTCGTTAATTCAAGTGTAATGTTTATGTTTATTTCAATGATCTACATGATTAACAGAATAATGGTAGAAATAACAAGTATGGTACGAGCACAAGAACAGATAATTTGAGGAAAGAATAATAAAAATCATAATCGAGCAGTAGTAAGAACAATATCAGACGTCACATAATATACGGCCGAGGCGTAAAAGTCGGTTCTCGGCCAACGCCAACAGGTAGTTATATTTCACGTGCGCGTGTCTACGCATATTATTCAGAAACAAAATCACTTCGTCGTCGCGGTGAAAACTGATAATCGTATCCCAATCGTTGTCCTGAAGCGGATTCTGAACCAATGGGTAAAATTCGGTCCCGGGAATGATTCCTAGTAGGACGTCCGTGGTGTCGACGATCGCCAGAAATTTCTGATACAACCAGTAGCCAAGCTGAAGAGCACCCACGTCCGGTTGCAACTGCCATCTTCTCCAGTGCGAACACCGCCAGATCGTTGGCCGTCATGGGATAAGAGATCCAGTTTATAACCCGGTTTCCACGAAAGTCCAAGTCCGGGAAGTCCGGCATCTGACGATCGGCACAACATTCGCTGTAACAGTCGCGACACAAGGGGTTCCTGGTCGAGAGAACCGTACGCAACGAATCGCCGTACATCTGGTCCACGATTGGGATCTTGAATGAGTAATTAGGTTGCAAACAACGAGCACAATCGCCCACCAAAAAAGCTACGAGTTTGTTCAACGAACTCAACACAAAACTGTTAGACATGATGTAGGATGGAATTGAACATGCGCGCGGCAAGTGACTCGACTGACTGATACTACAACAGGTGATGAACAGTATTCATCGAGAGCGGTCTGGGTAGGGTTAAGATAAGATAATAACCAAGGCGACGAGCAGGCGCGACAGTAAGTCTGTAAAAAAAACAGAGAACACTTGAGATAACGACAAACAACTGATACCTACGGTGAATGAAAAGAAATAGAACGGATGTGCGTCGATAGGTATTCAAATCTATAAAAATGTACACGCGCGACAACTGGCGTACACTTAAAGATAAACTACTGATACCGGGGTACAAGGTCGGAAAAACATACTCGAGGGACGGTTGAGAGATAAGCTGGCTGGCGTCAGTAGGAAGTCTGTAAAAATATACACGCGCGACAACCGATACGGTGAATAAAAAGAAATAGAACGGATGTGGGGCACACTTAAAGATAAACTCGTCACACGTAATACACAAGGTCGAAAAACACACTCGAGTGGACGGTTGAAAGATAAACTTACGTCAATAGGTATTCAAAGTCTATAAAAATATACACGCGCGACAACTGATGTGTGGCATACTTAAAGATAAACTACTGATAATACGGAGTACAAGGTTGAAAAATATAACCAAGACGGCTGGTTGAAAGATCGACTGACGTCAGAGTCTGTAAAAATCTACACGCGCAAAATAACAATACTAACGAAATAGATCGAATCTGTTCGAAGGACACCGGGTCATCTCCCAATTGAATATTACACCGCTGCCGTACTGATTTTAAATTTCCGTTGTCGATATGAGATCATGTCTACCTTCGTTGAATATTCAGATGATAATACGGAGTACAAGGTTGAAAAATATAACCTGGCATACTTAAAGATAAACTACTGATAATACGGAGTACAAGGTTGAAAAATATAACCAAGACGGCTGGTTGAAAGATCGACTGACGTCAGAGTCTGTAAAAATCTACACGCGCAAAATAACAATACTAACGAAATAGATCGAATCTGTTCGAAGGACACCGGGTCATCTCCCAATTGAATATTACACCGCTGCCGTACTGATTTTAAATTTCCGTTGTCGATATGAGATCATGTCTACCTTCGTTGAATATTCAGAAAAGGAAACCCCAAGAGTGCAGCCGGTCCCTTAGATCTGACGATAAACCTAAATATATTGAACATCACACCGCTCTGCCGTACTAATTTTGAATAGCCGTTGTCTATATGAGATCATGTCTACCTTCGTTGAATATTCAGAAACAGAAACCGCAAGAGCACAGCCGGTATTCAGATCAGACGATATACGTCAATAGGGTGAAACCGAACACCCAAAGTCCAAAGCTCAAACCCGACTCCATCTTGGTTTGATCTGACGTCAGAGATAACGGATTCCTCAACGAGGAATCGACACTTATGAGTCCGGTCGGAGAGCTGGAGTTATCAATGAACAAAAGGCGTAAGTGTTTTCGATTCAGAGCTGTGGAATACGATCGTACCCGATGATAACCGAAGATAGCCGAACGTAATAGATTCAACCGAAGGTGGAGTGTACGGTTTTCAACCTGTCTCGGGTTCGTATATTTCAACCCCTGTTATTTATGTATATATATATTTTCGATTATTACGTAACGGTCTATATTTCAACGGTTCTGCTTGTCTGATTACCGGTTGTACGTCAAGGGGTTCGGTCCGGTGATAATTTCGACCAAGGGTTGGTCGTCGGACCGGCTTAACGACCACCCCCACCCAAATTGGTAAGGTTGGTTCCCGTTTCAACCGTTGTAGACGGGTTGAAAGAGGAATCTGGGACTTGGTAAATTTTCGTACGCGGCCGCGGCTCTGTACGGGTATGCGCGTCCCGCGACGGGTATGCGCGCTTGGTAAATTTTCGTCCGTGTATATACACGGGTATGCGCGTGCCGAGAGAGAAGAACTTTGAGAATTCGGGCTAATCGACTACCCATTTTCAACAAGCCCCAACTAACTTAAGATTCAACGGGTCAATAGAAGGACAGTGGGGAGAGAGAATGGAAAATACGGGTGTGTTTCTCTTATTTACAAACTATATATCTCTTTATTTTCGTGAATTGTACAAATTTTTGGCCCTCTTTGTGCTTAGCGAGGAGGAAGTACGCATCGCCGCGAAGGTGCGGTTAGGCTTGCCGGTCCCTCTGCTCTTCGTAACACCCACGAGCTTCCGTTTCTTGTTGTTGTTGTCGGCTGGATTGCTTGGACCGGGCTGGTGGTGTTGGTCGTCCTCCTCATCGAGGGTTATAGTGTCCAGAATCGTCACCTGTTTCGCGCCCTGATACGTGATGGTCACCTCGTCGTCGTCGTCGTCGTCATCCCTCTCGGCGGTTCGGCCGCCACCATCAGCAGTTCCCATCACCGCCATACGTCGACGGCGTGCAGTTTCGGCAATTCTTTTCAACAGTTCCACCCGTGGTATGTCCGAGGGTTCGGCCCGGCTCACTAGTCGCGGTTTCAGTATGACGAACGCGTGAGCGTCCGGGCCACGCAACGGATATTTCATCCAGACCCAGGCCGCGGGATCGGGTTCGCCGTTGCGACAAGACGCGCACAACGCCGTGTACATTTTCACCTGGTAACCGGTCGGGCGGATCTTCGAATTCTCACCGTCCGGATGAATCGGAAAAAACATCTCCACGTTGGGGGTCTGCCGAACGACGAACGTAAGATTAGTATACGGGGAGCGGGAAAATTTTGGCACAACTTACCCGTCGCCGGCAACGGCAACATTCGGCACCGAACGGCGCCAACAGGTCGTTGAAATGCATCAAGGCGATATTCTCCATGGACCGAACCTCGTCCACGTACTCCTTGTACTTGTTGTTGTCTTGTTCCACGATTTCGGCGGTGTCGGCGTCGGTGTCGCTCGACAACAGCGTATCCATCTCCTCGCCACCGGGTCATCTCCCAATTGAATATTACACCGCTGCCGTACTGATTTTAAATTTCCGTTGTCGATATGAGATCATGTCTACCTTCGTTGAATATTCAGATGATAATACGGAGTACAAGGTTGAAAAATATAACCTGGCATACTTAAAGATAAACTACTGATAATACGGAGTACAAGGTTGAAAAATATAACCAAGACGGCTGGTTGAAAGATCGACTGACGTCAGAGTCTGTAAAAATCTACACGCGCAAAATAACAATACTAACGAAATAGATCGAATCTGTTCGAAGGACACCGGGTCATCTCCCAATTGAATATTACACCGCTGCCGTACTGATTTTAAATTTCCGTTGTCGATATGAGATCATGTCTACCTTCGTTGAATATTCAGATGATAATACGGAGTACAAGGTTGAAAAATATAACCTGGCATACTTAAAGATAAACTACTGATAATACGGAGTACAAGGTTGAAAAATATAACCAAGACGGCTGGTTGAAAGATCGACTGACGTCAGAGTCTGTAAAAATCTACACGCGCAAAATAACAATACTAACGAAATAGATCGAATCTGTTCGAAGGACACCGGGTCATCTCCCAATTGAATATTACACCGCTGCCGTACTGATTTTAAATTTCCGTTGTCGATATGAGATCATGTCTACCTTCGTTGAATATTCAGATGATAATACGGAGTACAAGGTTGAAAAATATAACCTGGCATACTTAAAGATAAACTACTGATAATACGGAGTACAAGGTTGAAAAATATAACCAAGACGGCTGGTTGAAAGATCGACTGACGTCAGAGTCTGTAAAAATCTACACGCGCAAAATAACAATACTAACGAAATAGATCGAATCTGTTCGAAGGACACCGGGTCATCTCCCAATTGAATATTACACCGCTGCCGTACTGATTTTAAATTTCCGTTGTCGATATGAGATCATGTCTACCTTCGTTGAATATTCAGAAAAGGAAACCCCAAGAGTGCAGCCGGTCCCTTAGATCTGACGATAAACCTAAATATATTGAACATCACACCGCTCTGCCGTACTAATTTTGAATAGCCGTTGTCTATATGAGATCATGTCTACCTTCGTTGAATATTCAGAAACAGAAACCGCAAGAGCACAGCCGGTATTCAGATCAGACGATATACGTCAATAGGGTGAAACCGAACACCCAAAGTCCAAAGCTCAAACCCGACTCCATCTTGGTTTGATCTGACGTCAGAGATAACGGATTCCTCAACGAGGAATCGACACTTATGAGTCCGGTCGGAGAGCTGGAGTTATCAATGAACAAAAGGCGTAAGTGTTTTCGATTCAGAGCTGTGGAATACGATCGTACCCGATGATAACCGAAGATAGCCGAACGTAATAGATTCAACCGAAGGTGGAGTGTACGGTTTTCAACCTGTCTCGGGTTCGTATATTTCAACCCCTGTTATTTATGTATATATATATTTTCGATTATTACGTAACGGTCTATATTTCAACGGTTCTGCTTGTCTGATTACCGGTTGTACGTCAAGGGGTTCGGTCCGGTGATAATTTCGACCAAGGGTTGGTCGTCGGACCGGCTTAACGACCACCCCCACCGAAATTGGTAAGGTTGGTTCCCGTTTCAACCGTTGTAGACGGGTTGAAAGAGGAATCTGGGACTTGGTAAATTTTCGTACGCGGCCGCGGCTCTGTACGGGTATGCGCGTCCCGCGACGGGTATGCGCGCTTGGTAAATTTTCGTCCGTGTATATACACGGGTATGCGCGTGCCGAGAGAGAAGAACTTTGAGAATTCGGGCTAATCGACTACCCATTTTCAACAAGCCCCAACTAACTTAAGATTCAACGGGTCAATAGAAGGACAGTGGGGAGAGAGAATGGAAAATACGGGTGTGTTTCTCTTATTTACAAACTATATATCTCTTTATTTTCGTGAATTGTACAAATTTTTGGCCCTCTTTGTGCTTAGCGAGGAGGAAGTACGCATCGCCGCGAAGGTGCGGTTAGGCTTGCCGGTCCCTCTGCTCTTCGTAACACCCACGAGCTTCCGTTTCTTGTTGTTGTTGTCGGCTGGATTGCTTGGACCGGGCTGGTGGTGTTGGTCGTCCTCCTCATCGAGGGTTATAGTGTCCAGAATCGTCACCTGTTTCGCGCCCTGATACGTGATGGTCACCTCGTCGTCGTCGTCGTCGTCATCCCTCTCGGCGGTTCGGCCGCCACCATCAGCAGTTCCCATCACCGCCATACGTCGACGGCGTGCAGTTTCGGCAATTCTTTTCAACAGTTCCACCCGTGGTATGTCCGAGGGTTCGGCCCGGCTCACTAGTCGCGGTTTCAGTATGACGAACGCGTGAGCGTCCGGGCCACGCAACGGATATTTCATCCAGACCCAGGCCGCGGGATCGGGTTCGCCGTTGCGACAAGACGCGCACAACGCCGTGTACATTTTCACCTGGTAACCGGTCGGGCGGATCTTCGAATTCTCACCGTCCGGATGAATCGGAAAAAACATCTCCACGTTGGGGGTCTGCCGAACGACGAACGTAAGATTAGTATACGGGGAGCGGGAAAATTTTGGCACAACTTACCCGTCGCCGGCAACGGCAACATTCGGCACCGAACGGCGCCAACAGGTCGTTGAAATGCATCAAGGCGATATTCTCCATGGACCGAACCTCGTCCACGTACTCCTTGTACTTGTTGTTGTCTTGTTCCACGATTTCGGCGGTGTCGGCGTCGGTGTCGCTCGACAACAGCGTATCCATCTCCTCGCCACCGGGTCATCTCCCAATTGAATATTACACCGCTGCCGTACTGATTTTAAATTTCCGTTGTCGATATGAGATCATGTCTACCTTCGTTGAATATTCAGATGATAATACGGAGTACAAGGTTGAAAAATATAACCTGGCATACTTAAAGATAAACTACTGATAATACGGAGTACAAGGTTGAAAAATATAACCAAGACGGCTGGTTGAAAGATCGACTGACGTCAGAGTCTGTAAAAATCTACACGCGCAAAATAACAATACTAACGAAATAGATCGAATCTGTTCGAAGGACACCGGGTCATCTCCCAATTGAATATTACACCGCTGCCGTACTGATTTTAAATTTCCGTTGTCGATATGAGATCATGTCTACCTTCGTTGAATATTCAGATGATAATACGGAGTACAAGGTTGAAAAATATAACCTGGCATACTTAAAGATAAACTACTGATAATACGGAGTACAAGGTTGAAAAATATAACCAAGACGGCTGGTTGAAAGATCGACTGACGTCAGAGTCTGTAAAAATCTACACGCGCAAAATAACAATACTAACGAAATAGATCGAATCTGTTCGAAGGACACCGGGTCATCTCCCAATTGAATATTACACCGCTGCCGTACTGATTTTAAATTTCCGTTGTCGATATGAGATCATGTCTACCTTCGTTGAATATTCAGATGATAATACGGAGTACAAGGTTGAAAAATATAACCTGGCATACTTAAAGATAAACTACTGATAATACGGAGTACAAGGTTGAAAAATATAACCAAGACGGCTGGTTGAAAGATCGACTGACGTCAGAGTCTGTAAAAATCTACACGCGCAAAATAACAATACTAACGAAATAGATCGAATCTGTTCGAAGGACACCGGGTCATCTCCCAATTGAATATTACACCGCTGCCGTACTGATTTTAAATTTCCGTTGTCGATATGAGATCATGTCTACCTTCGTTGAATATTCAGAAAAGGAAACCCCAAGAGTGCAGCCGGTCCCTTAGATCTGACGATAAACCTAAATATATTGAACATCACACCGCTCTGCCGTACTAATTTTGAATAGCTGTTGTCTATATGAGATCATGTCTACCTTCGTTGAATATTCAGAAACAGAAACCGCAAGAGCACAGCCGGTATTCAGATCAGACGATATACGTCAATAGGGTGAAACCGAACACCCAAAGTCCAAAGCTCAAACCCGACTCCATCTTGGTTTGATCTGACGTCAGAGATAACGGATTCCTCAACGAGGAATCGACACTTATGAGTCCGGTCGGAGAGCTGGAGTTATCAATGAACAAAAGGCGTAAGTGTTTTCGATTCAGAGCTGTGGAATACGATCGTACCCGATGATAACCGAAGATAGCCGAACGTAATAGATTCAACCGAAGGTGGAGTGTACGGTTTTCAACCTGTCTCGGGTTCGTATATTTCAACCCCTGTTATTTATGTATATATATATTTTCGATTATTACGTAACGGTCTATATTTCAACGGTTCTGCTTGTCTGATTACCGGTTGTACGTCAAGGGGTTCGGTCCGGTGATAATTTCGACCAAGGGTTGGTCGTCGGACCGGCTTAACGACCACCCCCACCGAAATTGGTAAGGTTGGTTCCCGTTTCAACCGTTGTAGACGGGTTGAAAGAGGAATCTGGGACTTGGTAAATTTTCGTACGCGGCCGCGGCTCTGTACGGGTATGCGCGTCCCGCGACGGGTATGCGCGCTTGGTAAATTTTCGTCCGTGTATATACACGGGTATGCGCGTGCCGAGAGAGAAGAACTTTGAGAATTCGGGCTAATCGACTACCCATTTTCAACAAGCCCCAACTAACTTAAGATTCAACGGGTCAATAGAAGGACAGTGGGGAGAGAGAATGGAAAATACGGGTGTGTTTCTCTTATTTACAAACTATATATCTCTTTATTTTCGTGAATTGTACAAATTTTTGGCCCTCTTTGTGCTTAGCGAGGAGGAAGTACGCATCGCCGCGAAGGTGCGGTTAGGCTTGCCGGTCCCTCTGCTCTTCGTAACACCCACGAGCTTCCGTTTCTTGTTGTTGTTGTCGGCTGGATTGCTTGGACCGGGCTGGTGGTGTTGGTCGTCCTCCTCATCGAGGGTTATAGTGTCCAGAATCGTCACCTGTTTCGCGCCCTGATACGTGATGGTCACCTCGTCGTCGTCGTCGTCGTCATCCCTCTCGGCGGTTCGGCCGCCACCATCAGCAGTTCCCATCACCGCCATACGTCGACGGCGTGCAGTTTCGGCAATTCTTTTCAACAGTTCCACCCGTGGTATGTCCGAGGGTTCGGCCCGGCTCACTAGTCGCGGTTTCAGTATGACGAACGCGTGAGCGTCCGGGCCACGCAACGGATATTTCATCCAGACCCAGGCCGCGGGATCGGGTTCGCCGTTGCGACAAGACGCGCACAACGCCGTGTACATTTTCACCTGGTAACCGGTCGGGCGGATCTTCGAATTCTCACCGTCCGGATGAATCGGAAAAAACATCTCCACGTTGGGGGTCTGCCGAACGACGAACGTAAGATTAGTATACGGGGAGCGGGAAAATTTTGGCACAACTTACCCGTCGCCGGCAACGGCAACATTCGGCACCGAACGGCGCCAACAGGTCGTTGAAATGCATCAAGGCGATATTCTCCATGGACCGAACCTCGTCCACGTACTCCTTGTACTTGTTGTTGTCTTGTTCCACGATTTCGGCGGTGTCGGCGTCGGTGTCGCTCGACAACAGCGTATCCATCTCCTCGCCACCGGGTCATCTCCCAATTGAATATTACACCGCTGCCGTACTGATTTTAAATTTCCGTTGTCGATATGAGATCATGTCTACCTTCGTTGAATATTCAGATGATAATACGGAGTACAAGGTTGAAAAATATAACCTGGCATACTTAAAGATAAACTACTGATAATACGGAGTACAAGGTTGAAAAATATAACCAAGACGGCTGGTTGAAAGATCGACTGACGTCAGAGTCTGTAAAAATCTACACGCGCAAAATAACAATACTAACGAAATAGATCGAATCTGTTCGAAGGACACCGGGTCATCTCCCAATTGAATATTACACCGCTGCCGTACTGATTTTAAATTTCCGTTGTCGATATGAGATCATGTCTACCTTCGTTGAATATTCAGATGATAATACGGAGTACAAGGTTGAAAAATATAACCTGGCATACTTAAAGATAAACTACTGATAATACGGAGTACAAGGTTGAAAAATATAACCAAGACGGCTGGTTGAAAGATCGACTGACGTCAGAGTCTGTAAAAATCTACACGCGCAAAATAACAATACTAACGAAATAGATCGAATCTGTTCGAAGGACACCGGGTCATCTCCCAATTGAATATTACACCGCTGCCGTACTGATTTTAAATTTCCGTTGTCGATATGAGATCATGTCTACCTTCGTTGAATATTCAGATGATAATACGGAGTACAAGGTTGAAAAATATAACCTGGCATACTTAAAGATAAACTACTGATAATACGGAGTACAAGGTTGAAAAATATAACCAAGACGGCTGGTTGAAAGATCGACTGACGTCAGAGTCTGTAAAAATCTACACGCGCAAAATAACAATACTAACGAAATAGATCGAATCTGTTCGAAGGACACCGGGTCATCTCCCAATTGAATATTACACCGCTGCCGTACTGATTTTAAATTTCCGTTGTCGATATGAGATCATGTCTACCTTCGTTGAATATTCAGAAAAGGAAACCCCAAGAGTGCAGCCGGTCCCTTAGATCTGACGATAAACCTAAATATATTGAACATCACACCGCTCTGCCGTACTAATTTTGAATAGCCGTTGTCTATATGAGATCATGTCTACCTTCGTTGAATATTCAGAAACAGAAACCGCAAGAGCACAGCCGGTATTCAGATCAGACGATATACGTCAATAGGGTGAAACCGAACACCCAAAGTCCAAAGCTCAAACCCGACTCCATCTTGGTTTGATCTGACGTCAGAGATAACGGATTCCTCAACGAGGAATCGACACTTATGAGTCCGGTCGGAGAGCTGGAGTTATCAATGAACAAAAGGCGTAAGTGTTTTCGATTCAGAGCTGTGGAATACGATCGTACCCGATGATAACCGAAGATAGCCGAACGTAATAGATTCAACCGAAGGTGGAGTGTACGGTTTTCAACCTGTCTCGGGTTCGTATATTTCAACCCCTGTTATTTATGTATATATATATTTTCGATTATTACGTAACGGTCTATATTTCAACGGTTCTGCTTGTCTGATTACCGGTTGTACGTCAAGGGGTTCGGTCCGGTGATAATTTCGACCAAGGGTTGGTCGTCGGACCGGCTTAACGACCACCCCCACCCAAATTGGTAAGGTTGGTTCCCGTTTCAACCGTTGTAGACGGGTTGAAAGAGGAATCTGGGACTTGGTAAATTTTCGTACGCGGCCGCGGCTCTGTACGGGTATGCGCGTCCCGCGACGGGTATGCGCGCTTGGTAAATTTTCGTCCGTGTATATACACGGGTATGCGCGTGCCGAGAGAGAAGAACTTTGAGAATTCGGGCTAATCGACTACCCATTTTCAACAAGCCCCAACTAACTTAAGATTCAACGGGTCAATAGAAGGACAGTGGGGAGAGAGAATGGAAAATACGGGTGTGTTTCTCTTATTTACAAACTATATATCTCTTTATTTTCGTGAATTGTACAAATTTTTGGCCCTCTTTGTGCTTAGCGAGGAGGAAGTACGCATCGCCGCGAAGGTGCGGTTAGGCTTGCCGGTCCCTCTGCTCTTCGTAACACCCACGAGCTTCCGTTTCTTGTTGTTGTTGTCGGCTGGATTGCTTGGACCGGGCTGGTGGTGTTGGTCGTCCTCCTCATCGAGGGTTATAGTGTCCAGAATCGTCACCTGTTTCGCGCCCTGATACGTGATGGTCACCTCGTCGTCGTCGTCGTCGTCATCCCTCTCGGCGGTTCGGCCGCCACCATCAGCAGTTCCCATCACCGCCATACGTCGACGGCGTGCAGTTTCGGCAATTCTTTTCAACAGTTCCACCCGTGGTATGTCCGAGGGTTCGGCCCGGCTCACTAGTCGCGGTTTCAGTATGACGAACGCGTGAGCGTCCGGGCCACGCAACGGATATTTCATCCAGACCCAGGCCGCGGGATCGGGTTCGCCGTTGCGACAAGACGCGCACAACGCCGTGTACATTTTCACCTGGTAACCGGTCGGGCGGATCTTCGAATTCTCACCGTCCGGATGAATCGGAAAAAACATCTCCACGTTGGGGGTCTGCCGAACGACGAACGTAAGATTAGTATACGGGGAGCGGGAAAATTTTGGCACAACTTACCCGTCGCCGGCAACGGCAACATTCGGCACCGAACGGCGCCAACAGGTCGTTGAAATGCATCAAGGCGATATTCTCCATGGACCGAACCTCGTCCACGTACTCCTTGTACTTGTTGTTGTCTTGTTCCACGATTTCGGCGGTGTCGGCGTCGGTGTCGCTCGACAACAGCGTATCCATCTCCTCGCCACCGGGTCATCTCCCAATTGAATATTACACCGCTGCCGTACTGATTTTAAATTTCCGTTGTCGATATGAGATCATGTCTACCTTCGTTGAATATTCAGATGATAATACGGAGTACAAGGTTGAAAAATATAACCTGGCATACTTAAAGATAAACTACTGATAATACGGAGTACAAGGTTGAAAAATATAACCAAGACGGCTGGTTGAAAGATCGACTGACGTCAGAGTCTGTAAAAATCTACACGCGCAAAATAACAATACTAACGAAATAGATCGAATCTGTTCGAAGGACACCGGGTCATCTCCCAATTGAATATTACACCGCTGCCGTACTGATTTTAAATTTCCGTTGTCGATATGAGATCATGTCTACCTTCGTTGAATATTCAGATGATAATACGGAGTACAAGGTTGAAAAATATAACCTGGCATACTTAAAGATAAACTACTGATAATACGGAGTACAAGGTTGAAAAATATAACCAAGACGGCTGGTTGAAAGATCGACTGACGTCAGAGTCTGTAAAAATCTACACGCGCAAAATAACAATACTAACGAAATAGATCGAATCTGTTCGAAGGACACCGGGTCATCTCCCAATTGAATATTACACCGCTGCCGTACTGATTTTAAATTTCCGTTGTCGATATGAGATCATGTCTACCTTCGTTGAATATTCAGATGATAATACGGAGTACAAGGTTGAAAAATATAACCTGGCATACTTAAAGATAAACTACTGATAATACGGAGTACAAGGTTGAAAAATATAACCAAGACGGCTGGTTGAAAGATCGACTGACGTCAGAGTCTGTAAAAATCTACACGCGCAAAATAACAATACTAACGAAATAGATCGAATCTGTTCGAAGGACACCGGGTCATCTCCCAATTGAATATTACACCGCTGCCGTACTGATTTTAAATTTCCGTTGTCGATATGAGATCATGTCTACCTTCGTTGAATATTCAGAAAAGGAAACCCCAAGAGTGCAGCCGGTCCCTTAGATCTGACGATAAACCTAAATATATTGAACATCACACCGCTCTGCCGTACTAATTTTGAATAGCCGTTGTCTATATGAGATCATGTCTACCTTCGTTGAATATTCAGAAACAGAAACCGCAAGAGCACAGCCGGTATTCAGATCAGACGATATACGTCAATAGGGTGAAACCGAACACCCAAAGTCCAAAGCTCAAACCCGACTCCATCTTGGTTTGATCTGACGTCAGAGATAACGGATTCCTCAACGAGGAATCGACACTTATGAGTCCGGTCGGAGAGCTGGAGTTATCAATGAACAAAAGGCGTAAGTGTTTTCGATTCAGAGCTGTGGAATACGATCGTACCCGATGATAACCGAAGATAGCCGAACGTAATAGATTCAACCGAAGGTGGAGTGTACGGTTTTCAACCTGTCTCGGGTTCGTATATTTCAACCCCTGTTATTTATGTATATATATATTTTCGATTATTACGTAACGGTCTATATTTCAACGGTTCTGCTTGTCTGATTACCGGTTGTACGTCAAGGGGTTCGGTCCGGTGATAATTTCGACCAAGGGTTGGTCGTCGGACCGGCTTAACGACCACCCCCACCGAAATTGGTAAGGTTGGTTCCCGTTTCAACCGTTGTAGACGGGTTGAAAGAGGAATCTGGGACTTGGTAAATTTTCGTACGCGGCCGCGGCTCTGTACGGGTATGCGCGTCCCGCGACGGGTATGCGCGCTTGGTAAATTTTCGTCCGTGTATATACACGGGTATGCGCGTGCCGAGAGAGAAGAACTTTGAGAATTCGGGCTAATCGACTACCCATTTTCAACAAGCCCCAACTAACTTAAGATTCAACGGGTCAATAGAAGGACAGTGGGGAGAGAGAATGGAAAATACGGGTGTGTTTCTCTTATTTACAAACTATATATCTCTTTATTTTCGTGAATTGTACAAATTTTTGGCCCTCTTTGTGCTTAGCGAGGAGGAAGTACGCATCGCCGCGAAGGTGCGGTTAGGCTTGCCGGTCCCTCTGCTCTTCGTAACACCCACGAGCTTCCGTTTCTTGTTGTTGTTGTCGGCTGGATTGCTTGGACCGGGCTGGTGGTGTTGGTCGTCCTCCTCATCGAGGGTTATAGTGTCCAGAATCGTCACCTGTTTCGCGCCCTGATACGTGATGGTCACCTCGTCGTCGTCGTCGTCGTCATCCCTCTCGGCGGTTCGGCCGCCACCATCAGCAGTTCCCATCACCGCCATACGTCGACGGCGTGCAGTTTCGGCAATTCTTTTCAACAGTTCCACCCGTGGTATGTCCGAGGGTTCGGCCCGGCTCACTAGTCGCGGTTTCAGTATGACGAACGCGTGAGCGTCCGGGCCACGCAACGGATATTTCATCCAGACCCAGGCCGCGGGATCGGGTTCGCCGTTGCGACAAGACGCGCACAACGCCGTGTACATTTTCACCTGGTAACCGGTCGGGCGGATCTTCGAATTCTCACCGTCCGGATGAATCGGTTGTTTGTTGTCCGCGGCCAGACGACTATGCACCGAAAGTTGTATCTCGACCAACCAGCGTGTCAGCAGGACGACGAGCGTCTGAAATATGTACAAACGTCGATGATACTCGGAGCCGGTAATGTCCATGGATTTCAGCAGGCTGCTGACAGATTTCTCACTGTCCAGCGTCAAATGTCGCAATTTGAACATCTCCGTGGTGCATACGTCGACGGAATTGTGACACAACCAGAATCGTGAATTTACCACCACGTACGGATAGACCGAGTACTCGATCTTGTGCGTCGACGGGCCCGATTCCGAGACGTATATTCGATAGGGCGAGCGACAACACGCACAACTCGCGGTGTTCGGTATATTCACGCGCATCACCGACAGCTTGCTCTCCTGTTTGCGAATCATGGCCGCGCAGAGTTTGTGCAGACGATCGATATTCTCGACGGGCAATGAGTCCTCGTCGTTCTGACATTTCTCACCGAACAGCAAGTCGCTGAGTTTGGCGGTATTGCCGCAAACCGACACAGAGGTGGAAAATTTGCAATTAGTGCCGGGTAGAGTTTGGTTGGCAAAGTCTCTGGGTCGGTTGGAGCCGATGAGCCGGCCGAACATCGGTGTGAACACCTCGTCTCGCATCCGATTGAGAGTTTTGCGCGGATCGTAATTCTCGAGAAATTTACGTATCTCGACGTATATCGAGGTGTGCGGATCGAACCCGAAAATTGGCGGATGAATCAGCTTGCCGTCCAACTTGTTCGTAGTTCTCACGTAGTCCGCGAGACCGATCGTTTGGGGCGACACGGGGTCAGGCGCGATCAACTTCTTCTTTCCCACAGTGGTCGATGCCGCCGCGACGACTCTTTTGCGACGAAACAGATCGCTGAATTTCTCCATTTAAGCGGACGCCGGACAATGTGGACAAACGAGGGTCGTTCGATGCGGGAAATATTAGCGCAAACGGCGCAGAAGTCGGACGATGGCGAGGCTCCGTCGACGATCGAGAAACGACTGTCCGCCCTGATTGTTCTGTTACTGGCGTCTCAATTGCTCGGCGGTCTGTTCACCCTTGTATTTATCATGCGCGAGTTGCGCAACAACGGGAACATTTCGCGCAACTCGGCTTATCTGCTAACGATCGGACAGACGCTGGGTTTTGCTCTCAACGCCGCTTTCGTCGCGACTCAGCGACAATGGAAGTGAACTGTCTAGACCGCGAGCGCTAAGCTCCACGTGATCCATACACCGCTTGCGATAAATCGTATTCAACTGGTTGTGAGCATAGAATTGGCGGTTGTAGAAATGATAAACCGTGAGACAGTCGCCAACATTCAACGGAGTACCGGATATGGGATTACAGCGAAAATTCACCTGGTCGGCAGCTCGCATGTGAGCGCAAGTGGATAAATTATTGCCGATCAACGCCTGATAAGTCATGCCGCACATTCGAGTAGAATTGTTGCCAAAGTTCGCGCTCGAGACGATCACGTTGTCGTGCGGTGAATCGAAAGAGAAATAAAAATCACCCATACCGCACCAACCGATGGGCTCCTTACCGCCCGAACGCGAATAAACTCTCTCCAGGCAGCGTTCGTCGGCCGTGAGCGAGCCGAGGGTGCCGGCGTGCGAACGTTGCTCGAGTATCTGCGACAACAGCTGACGTCCGGGGAGACTGTACGCGGACACGACACAATGAATGGGTTCGCCTTTGGCCGTCGTCAGATCGTCGAGATTGGTGTACGTGCCGACACCCTTGTTGCCGCAATTGTTTTGCCATTTTTGCACGCTGCGAACACCACGCAGGGTAATAGTGATTTTCACTTGTTTCCCGGTAACAACGCTGTTCCAACTTATACGACCGTTGCGATTTTCGCGTTCGTGCACGTAATAGGCTCGTGTCATCTGATTAGAGGTGAGACGTTTGGCGCCTACGGCCGAATTCGGCGGAGAACAAAGTTCCTCGCGGGTACTCACCGTGCCGTGCGGAGCGTCAAAGAAACCCGCGTCCTCGTTGAGAAACGACGAGTTGTTGGTATAGTAGAAAGAGTACGACCAAAGTCGTTCGCGCACACGTTTCTTTTTTACTTCGACGAACGTGCTGCCGAACGAGAGCGGAGATTCCGACAACAATTCACCCAAATAGAATACATTCGTATAATTGTTGTAATGGGTGACGCTTGGTTGAAAAACGAAACGAGTCTGACGCATGTTGGCCGGCGAACGATCCACCCTATAGAAATTCAATCGCAGGTGAATAACAGTGTCGAACAACGGACGACATTTTTCATTTATCACGTAAGCGTCCTCACAGTTGCGACCGTGCCAATCTCCGAACATGAAGCGACAACGCACCGCGTTTAATTTCGGCAGTTCGGTCACACCGTTGACCGTGTCCGGCCAGGATTTCAACAACATGCGGGTGTTCTGATCGACCAAGGTCTCCAGTTGACCGCACGCGGTATTGATGGATGACCTCAGTCGGCGTCGCGACGCGTTCACAGACACGGTCAACTTGCTGATGTGTATCGCGTCGCAAAATTTCGAATTCATGAAAAAACCGTGACAACCGATCTCGTAGTAATAGGCCTCGCACATGGCCGAGGTGAATATACTCGGGTCCAAGTTCGTAAAGTCGAAACGATCGAGTAAAGTTCGATGATAGTCGAGGTCGCTCACCGACATCCACGTATGCTCGGTGCATGGTCTGGTGAAACCGATCAGCAACGATCCGGGTTCGGGTATCCGCTTTTTCGCCAACAAATCTTCCGTACGCGAATCCACGTAATACAACAGTGTCGACAATTCGACGGGATGTTGAGGATAATGAACTTGACAATTTTCGCACCAGATCCATCGTTCGTCGTCCAACAGTCTCGGGTTGTTAGGGGCAAGCGGCGGAAGTTGACGTCGCCTCACAAATATCGTCGGCACCATGATGACACCGCTGATAATGGTGAAGACTAGAATCGCTGGTGATTTTCTCGACATTTGAACACCCGGGCATTTGATCTTGGTCGCGTAGAATATACTGGACTCGTAGTAACGATCCACACGCAACTTCGGACAGGGGATTTCGTTTATCAACACGTCGCTGAAACATTGTGTACAAGCGTGAAGCGAGTGAGATTTACAGAGGGGATCGACACCTGCGAGCGATGCGTACAACACGGTCAACCAGTCGAGGAACTCGAGACACAGATTGCGCGACAGACCGCAGAACAAGGTGACACGGTCGCGTTGACAAATGTTCATCGTACGACCGGCCGACGACAAATTACCAATATTGTAATAGCTTAGAAACTTTGTACACTTGCGAGGCATTAGGGCGCACTTGGCCGAGTTCTGTTGATTCGTCACCTGCGGTCGTTTCACGCACTCGAACACATACTCCAAGTCGGAGAAATGGGACGCGGCCACATTCTGCAACATGCTCATATTGTCGAATGTGACGGTTTGACGGACATTCACCTCGCCGCGTTCGCAACCCGACAGCATAACGCTTGTGTCGCTCAGCCACACGTTGCACGTGTTGGACGGTGACATCTGCTGCCTGACCACAAAATCACACTTTTCGTTCGTGTCGTTTGCGTTGATGCTCGTCAGTGCGGCATGATTGAACATTGGATAATTTTCGCGCGGTGGTCGATTACCGGCCGCCGCCGCCGTCTCCGACGAATTCATCTTTTCGCGCTTTATGGTCAACTTGAGGCTACGTTTCGTGTCGTTGGACGAATCCGTGCGGATGTTCGTCTTGGACGATATCAACACGTACAGATTGCCGCTGAGACCCAATCGTCGATAACTGGCCACGAGATTTGCCACATTGGCGTGCAACAGCTCGTTCCTATCGGTCTTTGCCAACTTGTCGCGCAACTGACCCAACAGCGTGTAGTACAGGTACGGCCCGTCGAAGACACACTTGTTGCACAAATTGTCAATGTCCTCGTTGAGGTGCACCACTTGACGCATATACACGAATAAAACGAACAAGCGTCGACAAGTTTGCGCGTAATCCGTATCCGTGTCGAAGAAACATTTGTCGCTGAGTTCCTCGAACTCGCTGAAATTGTAGTACAACAGGCAGGACGTGCGATTGCCTATCGTCTGGCGATTCAAACAGGTATAGTCGTGTTCCAGTTCGCGTACACCGCAGTCGCACAACAGCCGACTATTTTTGTTACGTTGCACGCTCACGGGCAGAAGAACACCCAACGATCGCGTGCGATAACCGAGATTGAACTGAAATTTGGCAAGATCGATCGACAGGTAATCGTTCATTTCGGCACCGTGAACACGGAGACAACCGTACAGGTCGGCACAGGGAATCGAGCATACGGATCCGTGGACGTCCAACAGCGTTTGAAGCGCCACGCGATCACACGTGTTGCGAAGTATATCTTCGATCGTGTTCCGATGCCGCGCAACATCGAGACCGGCGGCAAGACAAAAACGTCGAGCCAAGAGATGCTCGCGTTGAAAGCAATTGCGCAGGTGAAGCTCTTCCACGATGATGACGGTCGGACGGGAAGTACATACTTCACCGGCGGTACAACTCGCGCACTCCCCGACAAACAAATATTGATCAAAGTAGATCATATTACCGCGAAAATCCGAACTGTAGAAGTATAGTCGCGAGGAGAGATTCTCCGTTTTGTTGCTATCCAGATAGATGTGGGCCACGCGAGGATTCGTGGCTATATTCTGAACGAAATTGTACAGGTTGCGGTTCAACACCAACATACCCTGTTTACAGAGATCATCGTGAATGGTGTTGGCGTCACCCGACCAGAACAAATGTCGCAGACGACGATCCAACCGCGTGCCCAACACCACGGGAAGTATATCGCAAATGTGCCGCGTGATACCGCGATCGGTGAAATTCACGCAGGCTGTATAACGTTCGGAGAGACAGACGAGCGATGCGTCCGAACTGGCGAGCGACACACCGAAATAGTCCGCCCAAGCGGCCTCGCGTCTCTCGCAATATTCGGCCGAGAAGGTCTCGTACAGGTGGTCCCATCTGGCGAGACTGTGACGCGTGCGATTATCACCGTGGCGACAATGCTCCAGGAATTCGGACGTCGACAACGAGGACATGTCGAAAGAGACTAAGGTGCGCCGTACGGTTATGGGTTGGTTTTATAACGAGGTGCGATTGTACTCGGCTCTCCTTGTGATCATGTTGTGCATCGGCGAAATCATCTCGACGTTGAGGATCGTCGGTGTGGATCGTCACTGTAGCAGCGCGAATTTCGAGAACCAACTCGAGATGGAAATAGCGGCAAACGCAACGGTGTTTTCGACCGCAACGACCAAAAATCTAGATCTGACGAACGTGACACGGTCCGCGGAAGATTGCGCCGGAGCACAGAAACTGAACGACGAGGTCTTGGAACGACTCGAGGTTGAAACTATCCGACGTCGCGACGACCTGGACCTGATGACCGTTAGGGTGGTCGAGGGAACGACGAGTCGGACGTCACTGACCGAACGTTACAACGACAATACGAAACGCTACCGCGACAGCGACGACAAACTAAAGGTTTACGAACGCGATGTGGCCTCGGCGGAAGAATACACTAGCAATGTGCTCGTCGACGAGTTGTCTGCCAAACACGACGCGCTGACCCATCAATTGAACGACTCTGTGGATGTGGCACGACTGACGAAAAACTATCAGACAACACTGAAAACAATGGACGATTTGAACACGGACGTTTTAGCGGCTAATAGAAAAGAGGCTGTAACCGACATTGAGGAGAGAATAAGAAAGTTGCTCAAACATGAGTGAACTTGGTGAAATATCTATAATCATAGTATTACTGGTTGTTCACCTGCTGGTCTGTTTGGCGCTAAATCGCCTGTTCGATCGAAACCAGACGTCGGACAACGGTGATGAACGGAGATCATTGGATGAGTGCGTCGAGACGAATCGTGCTAACGATATTTTATTAGCGAGTCTGAGCAATCGTCTGGAGAGCGCGAGAAAAGCGTTGATCAAAATTGTCGGCGACCAGGAGAAAATCGGGAAAGGTATCACCGACCTGGAGAACACGACACAATCGGACTACGCACAGAGTGCGAACCGTGTTGCGAAATTCTTGACTGAGATGGACGAGGGTCTGGAGAAACTGAACGAACGGGTCGACGATTTCCAATGGGACGAAAGCAAGTACCAGTTGGACGACGTACAACAATCGTCGTCGTTGGCTAAGAAGGCGGCTGTGCTATTGCTGCAGAAATACAACAATTTCGTCGACTTGTTCCAGACGTTGAACGTTGATTCGATCGTGGACCTCTACGAAAGCAAGAGTGAGAGATTGAAATCGTGGGCGGACGAGTTGAAAGATCTGTTGAACAGATATAGCGACAACGTGGAGAAAGAATTTCCCGAACTTGCCTGGTACGAGACACATTGGTTCGCGACCAACGAAATCGAAAACCCCGAAACGTTGGTAATCTTGACGAATTTCAAAAGATCATCTCGAGATGTCGGTAAAACCATAAATGATGTGATAGTTGAATATCTACCGGGTTACGAGACGATTGTCATTCAAGGCACCGACTACGATCTCCAACCCATCGACGTACGTCGCAAAAAATACAAGGACGGTACGCAGGACGGACTATACTGCGATCGACACGTGAAAAGCAAAAACTACGAGTTCGGTACGGAAGTCGAATTTGTGACAAAGAACGACTATAGGATGACGGTTAGAATGGAACGCGACGTCGATCTGAAGCTGAATTTCGTGGCGATCGGTGAGAAAAAGTTCCAACTGTCGATTGTCAACGCGAACGTACCACTCGTCGACAAGGTGTTCAGCGATCACAGAGTATACGCGATAGAAACTCTCGAAAATACCGAGGTGTTCCCGCCGTCGGAATGTTTCGTGTTGAAGGTCAGACGATTGCACGCGTGAAGTAAGTGATCGATGATAAAATGCGGACGCAACAAATGTATGCGGGTGGTCTGTTGACGTTCGGCCTGGCATTGGTCGTCTACGTCTATAGACTGGCGTCGAGTAGGAAGGGCTGCGAGACGACTGAATCGGTGAGCGACGAGGCGAAAGAACGCTTGTCGATACTGCTGAAAAACACGCGCCTCACACGCGATCTGGTGACTCTACTGGGCGACAAGTTGTCGTCGCTGAACGACAAATTGGTGGGAATGCGCGAAACGAACAATACGCAGAACAAATCGTTGTCGGTGAGAATTCGCGAGTACAAGCGATTGTACGACGATTTAAATCAATTGTCCATCAATCTCGACCACGAGGTGATGCAATTGGAGAAATTGTTGTCCGGCAACGAACAAATGGACGACTTTGGTGAAAGAATCGCCCAACTTGACGAGCGCATCGGCGCCGCAATACTAGTCATGAACGAATGCACGGATAAGATAGCATATCTGGAGAAGAACGATCTCCGACGAACGTACGAAGGAAAGTCTACGGCACTGCGAGATTTTGAACGCGATCTCACCGCGATGGAACAACGAGCCGAAACCTTGCGAGGCGATTTCCGTTCCATGTACACGACCGACGAAGCTGTCCGTATGTACGCTATGCTGATGAAAAAATTGAACAGATACGGTCGTATAGTGACCGTGTTCTTTACGTTACGTAGCGATCAAACGACACCGCGGTATGTCGCCGACTACGGAGTGTGTCTGAACGTTGATACGGCGGACGAAATGATTATTTACAATTATCGCAAAGGCGCCAAAGAACTGCCGTCGAAAGAATTGGACGACGGGTTATTTTTGCGTGAAATAACATACGCTCTGAAAGGCGTGATCAAAGAAGAGATGTACTTCGTGACCGGCACGGAACTGTACAAAGATCGTCAACAAGACCTCAAACGCTCGTTGACAAAAGAGATTGGGAAAATTCAGGCGGGATGCGAGGTTACAATAATCACCGACGGCTACGAATCGTTGGAATTGAGACAAAAGTTTATTGAACTGATGAACGATACATTGGTGTTACATTGTAATCAGAACGGCGACTATTCGTGGTTTTCTACGATGCCATGCGTGTCCGTAGGCAAAGTTTCGGATTGCGACCTGTACGATCTGCAACACTCCGAATCGTATTGATCGCGAAGCAAGCTGCTTCCGCGAATAAGATTCAGAACCTCGTCGTCGGTTATGTATTGATCGGTCCATCGGACCGTGTAACGGTTCGTTGGCAACAGTTCGCAAAACCAACTGAACATGGCCATCTGATCAAGCGTGTAGTTTAATCCGTCGAAATGCGAGTCGAACAAGCCTCGTTTGCGTAGGGAGACTCGACACACCTCTGGATCCCAGGGCTTCACGAAAATCACGTACATATCCAGCTCGTTCATCAGACCGGCAAAGGTACTTATCACACCAGCCGTTTCGATGAATTTCCGACGAATATCGGCTGGCAGGCGGGGTGAATTGTTTTTGTAAAGTTGCAACGCCTCGTCACATCTCATATCGTCGTACGAATTGATTTCGAACAACAAATTGTACAACAGATTGGTGACGCTTGTACGATCCACCAGGGTTACACTCGAGACGCCACTTCCGTGCAACACTCTGCCAAGATGAGTGAGGCTGTACGACATCTCCTCACACCAGAGTTTTTTTTCGGAAAATTCGGGTCGTATAGCGCACATCTCGGTAAAGTCGAGAAACCGCGTCCGAAAGCCACGATCCGACAATCGGTGCAACACCGTTGTTTACACCCATACAGGCAACACCGTCCAAAAAGACTGTGGACAGAACAAAAGAGATTATTTTTTAGATGAACGATTTCGGATGGTACAATTTTCAACTTACTCGTTTTCATCGTGGCTGGCACACAAGTGGTTGGTATCGCGACGAAACGATCGAGTTTTATACCCTATCACCCTACTTGTGTTATTTTTTTTTCTTACCAATGATAAGACTCGCGGCGCGGTGAAGAAAGTAGGTGGTCGGTGTTTCGAGATAAAGACCGCAGTATAAATCGTCCGAGACGCAAGAGGCACCGGCAGGCTCGCTCGCGTCAACATGGATGTGATATCGTCGGACAGCAACTACGACACGGACTCGGCTTCGTCGAACAACCTTCGGGATCCGTTCGAGGAATTCTTGGATTTGGTTAGGGTGGGCGGCAAATGGCCGGAATTGTCTCGGTGGCTGTTGACTCATCCGGACGCTCCACGGGGATGGAAAATACGATTGAAGACAGTGAAAAACATACTTCGCGAGTCTGTGGACTCGAAGATATTTCAATTTTTCGAGACGCACAGATGCCACTACAAAGGTGCTGTCAGACGATACATACTGAAAAACGCGTCGAACGTTGAGATCGTGGAATACTTTTATATTCTCAATACGGCGAGGGGCGAGAGTTTTCACAGATTGGTCACGTACGGTTCGAGTCTGGCTGTGGTGGTAGCCTTGTCCAACGGAGCCTCGACAAAAAACCAAGATCAATTAGGTGACGTAGCATTACATTCGGCCATACGTTGGAACAGACTGGAGATCGTCCGGATATTGATCAATTGCGATCCGGACAGCCTCTCTATACGAAACAATGCTGGGAATACACCGCTACGTTTGGCAATGTATTACGACCAAGAGTTTGCGATCGGTATATTGGATATTTGCAGAGATAACGACACCGTGCTTCGATTGGACAAGCATTTCGACAGCGTCGCGGACGTATTCGCACAGAGTTTGGCGTTGAAACGTGACCGAAAATTCTACAACCGGTTGATCGACCTGTACGGGCTGCCCGACTGTCCAATGGAACTTGAACCAACGGCCAACTTGGACGACGAGACTCTGGAATATCTGCTGTCGGCCGGTGTACGGTTCACGGAAAATTCGGTACGACGTTTGTTGCGAGAACCAACGACTATGCGTACGGTGGCCGCCATACAGAAAGCAGGTAAAATAATCTTCGATATGTAAATCTGAGGCGGTGAATTTTAAACCTTTTCTTTTTTTTTCGTTCATCCACAGCCGCCGAATCTATAGATTGGGAAGAGTCCAACATACACGTCACCCGCATGTTGACCAGTTTGGCGAAAGTGGCAAGTCGTACCGAGATCGACTATCAAGACGTCGACGCTCAGCTGTGTACATTTTTTACGGAGAATTTCCATCTGTTCGAACTCGGTACAACCATAGAGACGCATCGCTGCCGCGTCCTGGGTGCTCTGATTGCTGCCACCCTTCTGGACATGGACCTTTTTTTGTTAAGATCTGGCGCCGAGTTGGACGAGAAAGATGTCTCCCGGGCGATGATCATCAGGTCTGGATATCAGTTCATGATCGACGAATACGGAGACTTTCCAGCCAACAACGAAAAAAACACACTGTTGGGCGAAAATTTCGACTATTTTGAGAAAATGAACACATTGACGTCGCTGGACGAGGCGTTGGCCTCCGTGAAAACCTATCATCACCCCGAGACTGTAGGTATACACAGACCCAAACACATACCCGAAACCCATCACTGGTGGCTGAATGATCAAGAGGAATCGACCACCTCCTTCTGACCCAACTGTACTATTTACGATTTATAAGAATAAATGTAAATCTCAATAAAGCATGTTTCGCAAATAAACTGTCGAACAATATATACCACATCGTGTGAAATCTATTTATTCAATTCAAATCCACCGTATTGTCAATTAGTACGTATATGGGATAGCCCGGGTGTTGTATGTTGTACAGAAGAGCGCTGGTGACGAGACGACCGCGTCTGAGTTGAGCGTTCAGTTCCGGATGCGCAACGAACAAAGAGTTCCATAACACCTCGATGGAGTTTCGAAGGTCACCGATCAACGGTAAATTGGGCGAGACTGAATTAATTCCGGCCAGACGGTGAACCGTCTCCCAGAGATCCATCAACTCGCCGACAAGTTGACCGTTGACACGTGCGTTGCGCAACATATCCCACAACGGATGTTTTCGCACAACAAGTCGACTCGGATCAACGATCAATAGTTCGCCGTCGCAGCTATCGTCCATGGCGCCGACAGTCTGTAAAAAACACCATTCGAAAAACACTTGAAATAGTTTATCTAAACGTATGTCGATGATTACAAGAAATGTAAAATACTTTATCTAATCGTACGTTGATAATTGCAACCGTCGAGATTGTTGAAATATTAACCTTCATCCAGCGTTGAACAAACAGATAAGATCAAGCACTTACGGCGTGTGGTGTACGACTGTGGTATAAAAGCTTCCGCGCCCGCAGTCCGGTAGTTCATTAGCAGTCACAGACGTGTGTCATAGATAGGTGTCTAGCTCATTAGCAGTCACAGACGTCGATATGTGTAACAGTATAACTCACCTCGGTAAAAAATTCCACTACGTCTTTGATATGCATAAACAAAGATGGTGGAAATTGATGGACTGGTGTATCGCGTACACAAACGTGAGTCCGCCAAACTTTCATCGAATGGTTCGAAAGATGGGATTGGGTACCAAAACTTACCGACAAATTTCCATCGACCCCACGCGGGTACCCGTCAACTTCGTTTCCGACAAAGAACTACGCAAATTGTTCTCTATACTTATTAATCGTTTCGGAGGGGATCCGGAGATATTCGTCGAATTGTTGGACCGCCTGAAAATGGAACAACTACCGCCTACGAGACTACTGATGAGCCGCTATCAATCGAACGACGGTCAGGGACACGTGGCTGTCTTGTACGACAAAGAAGAACACAAAGTATGGATAGAAGCGTCCAAACTGTTTGGTATCCTGGGGTTTAAGAAACGTGAAAAAAGTTTCAAACAATATCGGTTGTCGGAATTGGTCAAACGATACGGACCCGCAAAGCTGAATAAATACGACGACTTGGTGAACCCGATATCCTACTTTGTCAGCCATAAGGATTTGCGACGGGTGCCAGGGGTGTCCGGAGATCAGATAGAAAAGGTATGGCGTGAGATACGTGGACATCTGATCGAACAATATCACCTCGAGAGTTCGCCGTTCTCGGCTGTGGGAGCACCGGTGGTATCTGTCCCGGACTCGAGCGTGAAAAATCACCATCGCCAAACGGTGCAGAAAATCAAGGTACAGACCTACGGATTCGACCTAAATCTACATCGCGACTGTGATCACAAGGTGCTGATGTTCGTCTATCATCCAAGGAGCAGAAAATACCGCGTGTACCGCGAAGAGCCGACAGACGTGAGTTTTTATGTACCGCTCGACGGTGGTCTATTCCGATTGAACGATCGGCCTGAAGTAGTGGTTACATCGCTACCGAACGGAGCCCCCTACCTGGCGATAAAGTACTATTTCGAAAATTCCATCAAAATATGGAACATTCTGAAGAAGTGCACACCGGCACTGAAGTACGGTGTGGTGATGAAGAACTGCGAGGAGACGGTCTTCGAAGCCAGGACAAAAGAGTCGCTGGAGAACTTGTACCCGTTGTTCAAATTCCAAGCCAGACGGGAGAAGTTGGTTGGGAACGATAACACCGATATACCGTCCCGGGAAACGTTTGTGGGCGAACTACTGATCAAAGAACCGTCGGACCTGATGCGGAACATCGAAAATCAACTGAGGGAGATGAACACGCGAGAAGCATCGAAATCCTAACGAAATTTCCGGGCTTATTAACCACTATTGAATTTTTCATTCATATCAACTCGTATGTAAAATAAAGCGACAAAAGCAAACAATCCTTCTTAGACACTGCAAATAAAATTAATGAAAAAAAAAGAACAATGATTCAAAACATTTATCCTCCCATTCCCCCTACTGAACCCGATCTCAGACGCGAACGAAAAATCTAGATCATCATTCCACTCGAGCCGCCTACCACCGTTGTTGTCGTCGTATCGACCGCGACGATTGGCGACGAGAAGATTAAAATTCTGTCTAATCGCGTCTTCCGTGGCGCTTAAAAGTACGATCGCCGATCGCTCGCCGGCACAATCATGGAGGGACGCGAACCGATGAACGCCGCGTTCAAATGGATTCGGACGAAATTCCGCGATTATTGGAATTATCATATGAAGAAGATCTCGTTGAAATGCAGTTTATGTGGAATCGAGTTCGGCGTCTCGTCGCTGAGGTCGCATTTGAACGCGCACGCGGTGCAATACGAGCATACCCACGGTGTAAAAGTTCTAATGTGCTTATGCGGCAAGACTTTGGATAGTAACAGAGTGAAGACGCACGGCACATTGTTCCTCCTACATATGCACAAATGTGTCACCGGTGGAGACGTGATGAGCGATACTCTCGACCGTCATCTCCGCCTAGCGTCGAAGAACATGGACGCTCCAGATCCGCAAAACGTAGCTGAATGGGATCCGTCGGACCCGGATAGAATAATTTACAAACCGCAACCGCCCTCGACATCGTCGGGTGAAAATCAGTCAACCGACACGCCGAAGAGGCGACTGAGAGCGAACGAAAACCACGAATCGGTCAAACCCAAAAGAACCAAAATATTGGAAGCGGCGTTGTCCAAACCGCCGATAGACACACCGATGTATACGATGACGAGAACGCGCTTGGAACTGGTATCGGTGGTGAAGAGTTTTCTGCGCAAACACGCGTTCGCCGGCGTCTACAATTGCCACGTGTGCAACAACGAAGAGACGACCACAAATGCACTGGCGCACTCGTTCAAGCATTCAAACGACGCGGTCAAGATATGCACGAAGTGTGGCAAAGAGTTCGACATCAATGTGCACCGGGCGTTGGGATTGTGGCCGAACTTTCTCGCGCACGTGATGTATTGTTTCGCCGTCGGCACGACTCGGATGCGCAACAGCGAACATTACAGGAACTTCCAGACAATTTGCATACGTGCCGGAGTTATCAATCCGTTCGACACGTTGCCGGGTCTGGGCGGCGAAAACGTCGAGGCTGACCCGTTCACAACATCGCAACGTCGTCGTCTCGACGAGGCAAACTTACTACCCGAAGAATTTGGCGAATTATTGAACACCTTTCCCGTTTATCGCGACACGTCGCACGGAGATTTGGAGCTGTTCGTCGAGTTGGCGGAAAATACGAAAACCGAGATCGAGAATCACGAGCTGGTGAAAATTCAGAACGAAGGGCTGGACAATTATCGAGAGAACGGCACACTGCCGAGCGGTTGCGAGGATTGCGAAGAGTCCACCGTGGAGTTGAACGACGGCGCCGACCAAGGTCTCATCGACGCGTTCCTCGACAATTCGAGATTCCGGACACAATTTCCACCCGAATGGTTGGTGAATTACAAACGAGACGACTATCGCGAGCATTTCGCCACGGAAACTACGGGTTTCCGCGAATGGATGCTCGACGCGGCGACCCGTCTCCCATACAAACACTCGTCGAATTTCGACCGTGACGAGTGCGCGAACCAGCCGATTTTCATACACATGTTCGTCTATTCGAGCGTGTCGAGGAGACTGCTCGACGAACTGTTCGCCGGACCGCAGAAATATTTCGTACTGCCGCACACGTGTTTGTGTCGCGACATGACCGTGGATCAACACGAGCCGAACAACACGCATCGCCACGTGATCGTGGTGTTTCGGTCGAGGGAAGTCATGGTGGCGTTCGGCCGACGTAACTACGACGAACCCAACGTCGAGACGTCGAGGCAACGCAAAACCCGGCACAGCGTGGAGATAATGGTACCGGCGCATTTCTACAACGTGCTCAAGTACGTGAGCAGCGTGAAGGGTAACGCGAGCTCGTCGATGGACCCCGTCTGGAATTTCGGGGCGAACAAACGAAAGGACAACGAGGAGGCGGAACGAGCGCAACGCTACGACCGAGAGTATCGCAGTCTAGCCGCACTTGGGAACGTTGAACAAACGGAACTGCACGAAGAATTGAACGAGTTGGGGGCGACGGTCGCCTTGGACGTTGGCGAGGAAAAGAAAGAAGCAGAGGACGAAGACGACACGGTGCATCGCGAATGCGAACACTTCTACATCGCCGAGAAAGTCTGCGTTCACTGGAATCCGCTCTTCTTCGCGATGTATACGGGCGGACTCACCGACTGGATAAAGATCGCCTCCAGCCGTAAGACCGTGTTCCAGAGTTTGTTGGCCTACTCGTCGACACACGACGACTCGTCGCCCGACGGACGTACGGGCATCAAAATGTCGATAAGATTCGACAAGATATGCTCCCAACTGGGCAAATTTATGGACAAACATTACATACCGCTCGTGGTGCACGGTGACGAGACACGACTCGAGGTCGTCAATTCTTTGGCCGCGAAAGGTATGCAAATACATTACAAACCGGACGATGAACCATTCTACTTCTTCAAGGACTTGGGACTGCGCGAAGTACCGCTCCACGCAGCGCTGATGCGAAAACTCACGAAACGTCGCGAGGAGAACGCCTTTCAATTCGTTCACATACGAAAGTTGACGGCCGACAACGATCAATTGAAGAGCATGCAACTGGTGATGCGCTACAAAATCGACGAACTGTCCGAACTCACGAAAACTCAAGCGACGAAATTGAACGACCTGGAGAGGACGATGAACGAGGCGATATGCGCGGAACAAGAGAAACTACGGATAATCGAGACACGATATCAGTGCGAAATTGCCGACCTGCAGCTCCAACTCGCCCAACGAATCGTCGAGATGCAACACACGGCGGAAGACAAAGAAAAGGAAATCAGAGCGTTAGCGAGCAAGGCGAACGAACGGGAACAGACACTACGTAATGGATTGAAAGAAAAAATTGAACAGGTGGAACGGCTAGAAATACAAATAAATGAACTGAAATACGCACTTATGGAGAAAAATTAAAATACAATTGTACACATATATTTCTTTAATAAACGAATTCTAATGTAATGTTTATATTTCCTTCATTGATATACATAGTAAATATGATAGATTAACGTTGAAGTTTAATCTGCAAATAGTCAGTCATTGACACCAAATCAGCACTAGTCGTACTGGTTGAAGGTTGGAGATTGAGATCCTCAGGGGATACATTATTCGGTTGATTTTTCTCCCTCACATAAACATTGTCAAACGTTGAATCTATCACCATATCATACTTCTGCGATAGAGTTTCACATATACTATCCCAAAAGCGTTGCAGTGCCTGTTTTGTGGAATGTTTCGATAACTGCCACACAGCAGTTTTATTTATGAAAATCATATCGGGATGGGTAAGTCCGGAGAGTGTGCTCGGCACACCCTTGTGAATGACCATAAAATCCCCATAAAATCTCTTATTTTTTTCGCTCACGTGGTCTCGTACGGCTTGTTTCCCATCGACGTAATCGAAAAACTTACAGAATTTGCCGCCTTCGATCCACACCTCATTTTTTATGGTGTCCATTATCGTCAGAAATTCAGTTGTTTGCGTCGTTTGATTATCAACCCACTCGAAAGGTTCGAGCGAGACAATAATTTCAGGATTTTCCAGCGGTGAAAGTTTCAATTCTGACAATATCTCGTTTACTATTGCGAGTTTCACCTGATGTTTGTTGATGACAAAGCGGCAAAGTTCTCGCAGTGAATTATCGTCCAAGTAATTAGTTTTCGGTTGTATATTGTATATAGTTTCAGAAGATAAGTCTAGTTCTGCGATTGTATGAGGAATAATTTTCGACTTTGATAGAGATCTGATAAAATTTTCTCTCTTTACACTTGTCAAATTGTTGCACCAATCGTTCACCTTCCACCACCTCTTCTGATCAACGTCGACCAGGTACTGGTACTCATGGACACCGTGTTTGAATACTTTTGACATGTTGGCCGAGTGGTTCACTACTGCAAAATGATGAATTAGGCAACCGTCGTCTGACTTTTATACCATCGACGCGACATTAAAATTTCGAAAACATCCTTAATGGAGGGTAGAGGTCATCACAGAGTTTTCATCGGGCGGTCGTTTGTCTTCATTTCAAAAACTTAACACTACAGCTGTCACGTGCATCTCGGTCGGCTCAATTAGCCCAACGATGTCGGCTTGTTTGTTACAAAGTTCTAATTATGAGAGATAAGAAGGAAAATTAAAATCGCAATTATGTTCACATACATTTCGTTAATTCAAGTGTAATGTTTATGTTTATTTCAATGATCTACATGATTAACAGAATAATGGTAGAAATAACAAGTATGGTACGAGCACAAGAACAGATAATTTGAGGAAAGAATAATAAAAATCATAATCGAGCAGTAGTAAGAACAATATCAGACGTCACATAATATACGGCCGAGGCGTAAAAGTCGGTTCTCGGCCAACGCCAACAGGTAGTTATATTTCACGTGCGCGTGTCTACGCATATTATTCAGAAACAAAATCACTTCGTCGTCGCGGTGAAAACTGATAATCGTATCCCAATCGTTGTCCTGAAGCGGATTCTGAACCAATGGGTAAAATTCGGTCCCGGGAATGATTCCTAGTAGGACGTCCGTGGTGTCGACGATCGCCAGAAATTTCTGATACAACCAGTAGCCAAGCTGAAGAGCACCCACGTCCGGTTGCAACTGCCATCTTCTCCAGTGCGAACACCGCCAGATCGTTGGCCGTCATGGGATAAGAGATCCAGTTTATAACCCGGTTTCCACGAAAGTCCAAGTCCGGGAAGTCCGGCATCTGACGATCGGCACAACATTCGCTGTAACAGTCGCGACACAAGGGGTTCCTGGTCGAGAGAACCGTACGCAACGAATCGCCGTACATCTGGTCCACGATTGGGATCTTGAATGAGTAATTAGGTTGCAAACAACGAGCACAATCGCCCACCAAAAAAGCTACGAGTTTGTTCAACGAACTCAACACAAAACTGTTAGACATGATGTAGGATGGAATTGAACATGCGCGCGGCAAGTGACTCGACTGACTGATACTACAACAGGTGATGAACAGTATTCATCGAGAGCGGTCTGGGTAGGGTTAAGATAAGATAATAACCAAGGCGACGAGCAGGCGCGACAGTAAGTCTGTAAAAAAAACAGAGAACACTTGAGATAACGACAAACAACTGATACCTACGGTGAATGAAAAGAAATAGAACGGATGTGCGTCGATAGGTATTCAAATCTATAAAAATGTACACGCGCGACAACTGGCGTACACTTAAAGATAAACTACTGATACCGGGGTACAAGGTCGGAAAAACATACTCGAGGGACGGTTGAGAGATAAGCTGGCTGGCGTCAGTAGGAAGTCTGTAAAAATATACACGCGCGACAACCGATACGGTGAATAAAAAGAAATAGAACGGATGTGGGGCACACTTAAAGATAAACTCGTCACACGTAATACACAAGGTCGAAAAACACACTCGAGTGGACGGTTGAAAGATAAACTTACGTCAATAGGTATTCAAAGTCTATAAAAATATACACGCGCGACAACTGATGTGTGGCATACTTAAAGATAAACTACTGATAATACGGAGTACAAGGTTGAAAAATATAACCAAGACGGCTGGTTGAAAGATCGACTGACGTCAGAGTCTGTAAAAATCTACACGCGCAAAATAACAATACTAACGAAATAGATCGAATCTGTTCGAAGGACACCGGGTCATCTCCCAATTGAATATTACACCGCTGCCGTACTGATTTTAAATTTCCGTTGTCGATATGAGATCATGTCTACCTTCGTTGAATATTCAGATGATAATACGGAGTACAAGGTTGAAAAATATAACCTGGCATACTTAAAGATAAACTACTGATAATACGGAGTACAAGGTTGAAAAATATAACCAAGACGGCTGGTTGAAAGATCGACTGACGTCAGAGTCTGTAAAAATCTACACGCGCAAAATAACAATACTAACGAAATAGATCGAATCTGTTCGAAGGACACCGGGTCATCTCCCAATTGAATATTACACCGCTGCCGTACTGATTTTAAATTTCCGTTGTCGATATGAGATCATGTCTACCTTCGTTGAATATTCAGAAAAGGAAACCCCAAGAGTGCAGCCGGTCCCTTAGATCTGACGATAAACCTAAATATATTGAACATCACACCGCTCTGCCGTACTAATTTTGAATAGCCGTTGTCTATATGAGATCATGTCTACCTTCGTTGAATATTCAGAAACAGAAACCGCAAGAGCACAGCCGGTATTCAGATCAGACGATATACGTCAATAGGGTGAAACCGAACACCCAAAGTCCAAAGCTCAAACCCGACTCCATCTTGGTTTGATCTGACGTCAGAGATAACGGATTCCTCAACGAGGAATCGACACTTATGAGTCCGGTCGGAGAGCTGGAGTTATCAATGAACAAAAGGCGTAAGTGTTTTCGATTCAGAGCTGTGGAATACGATCGTACCCGATGATAACCGAAGATAGCCGAACGTAATAGATTCAACCGAAGGTGGAGTGTACGGTTTTCAACCTGTCTCGGGTTCGTATATTTCAACCCCTGTTATTTATGTATATATATATTTTCGATTATTACGTAACGGTCTATATTTCAACGGTTCTGCTTGTCTGATTACCGGTTGTACGTCAAGGGGTTCGGTCCGGTGATAATTTCGACCAAGGGTTGGTCGTCGGACCGGCTTAACGACCACCCCCACCCAAATTGGTAAGGTTGGTTCCCGTTTCAACCGTTGTAGACGGGTTGAAAGAGGAATCTGGGACTTGGTAAATTTTCGTACGCGGCCGCGGCTCTGTACGGGTATGCGCGTCCCGCGACGGGTATGCGCGCTTGGTAAATTTTCGTCCGTGTATATACACGGGTATGCGCGTGCCGAGAGAGAAGAACTTTGAGAATTCGGGCTAATCGACTACCCATTTTCAACAAGCCCCAACTAACTTAAGATTCAACGGGTCAATAGAAGGACAGTGGGGAGAGAGAATGGAAAATACGGGTGTGTTTCTCTTATTTACAAACTATATATCTCTTTATTTTCGTGAATTGTACAAATTTTTGGCCCTCTTTGTGCTTAGCGAGGAGGAAGTACGCATCGCCGCGAAGGTGCGGTTAGGCTTGCCGGTCCCTCTGCTCTTCGTAACACCCACGAGCTTCCGTTTCTTGTTGTTGTTGTCGGCTGGATTGCTTGGACCGGGCTGGTGGTGTTGGTCGTCCTCCTCATCGAGGGTTATAGTGTCCAGAATCGTCACCTGTTTCGCGCCCTGATACGTGATGGTCACCTCGTCGTCGTCGTCGTCGTCATCCCTCTCGGCGGTTCGGCCGCCACCATCAGCAGTTCCCATCACCGCCATACGTCGACGGCGTGCAGTTTCGGCAATTCTTTTCAACAGTTCCACCCGTGGTATGTCCGAGGGTTCGGCCCGGCTCACTAGTCGCGGTTTCAGTATGACGAACGCGTGAGCGTCCGGGCCACGCAACGGATATTTCATCCAGACCCAGGCCGCGGGATCGGGTTCGCCGTTGCGACAAGACGCGCACAACGCCGTGTACATTTTCACCTGGTAACCGGTCGGGCGGATCTTCGAATTCTCACCGTCCGGATGAATCGGAAAAAACATCTCCACGTTGGGGGTCTGCCGAACGACGAACGTAAGATTAGTATACGGGGAGCGGGAAAATTTTGGCACAACTTACCCGTCGCCGGCAACGGCAACATTCGGCACCGAACGGCGCCAACAGGTCGTTGAAATGCATCAAGGCGATATTCTCCATGGACCGAACCTCGTCCACGTACTCCTTGTACTTGTTGTTGTCTTGTTCCACGATTTCGGCGGTGTCGGCGTCGGTGTCGCTCGACAACAGCGTATCCATCTCCTCGCCACCGGGTCATCTCCCAATTGAATATTACACCGCTGCCGTACTGATTTTAAATTTCCGTTGTCGATATGAGATCATGTCTACCTTCGTTGAATATTCAGATGATAATACGGAGTACAAGGTTGAAAAATATAACCTGGCATACTTAAAGATAAACTACTGATAATACGGAGTACAAGGTTGAAAAATATAACCAAGACGGCTGGTTGAAAGATCGACTGACGTCAGAGTCTGTAAAAATCTACACGCGCAAAATAACAATACTAACGAAATAGATCGAATCTGTTCGAAGGACACCGGGTCATCTCCCAATTGAATATTACACCGCTGCCGTACTGATTTTAAATTTCCGTTGTCGATATGAGATCATGTCTACCTTCGTTGAATATTCAGATGATAATACGGAGTACAAGGTTGAAAAATATAACCTGGCATACTTAAAGATAAACTACTGATAATACGGAGTACAAGGTTGAAAAATATAACCAAGACGGCTGGTTGAAAGATCGACTGACGTCAGAGTCTGTAAAAATCTACACGCGCAAAATAACAATACTAACGAAATAGATCGAATCTGTTCGAAGGACACCGGGTCATCTCCCAATTGAATATTACACCGCTGCCGTACTGATTTTAAATTTCCGTTGTCGATATGAGATCATGTCTACCTTCGTTGAATATTCAGATGATAATACGGAGTACAAGGTTGAAAAATATAACCTGGCATACTTAAAGATAAACTACTGATAATACGGAGTACAAGGTTGAAAAATATAACCAAGACGGCTGGTTGAAAGATCGACTGACGTCAGAGTCTGTAAAAATCTACACGCGCAAAATAACAATACTAACGAAATAGATCGAATCTGTTCGAAGGACACCGGGTCATCTCCCAATTGAATATTACACCGCTGCCGTACTGATTTTAAATTTCCGTTGTCGATATGAGATCATGTCTACCTTCGTTGAATATTCAGAAAAGGAAACCCCAAGAGTGCAGCCGGTCCCTTAGATCTGACGATAAACCTAAATATATTGAACATCACACCGCTCTGCCGTACTAATTTTGAATAGCCGTTGTCTATATGAGATCATGTCTACCTTCGTTGAATATTCAGAAACAGAAACCGCAAGAGCACAGCCGGTATTCAGATCAGACGATATACGTCAATAGGGTGAAACCGAACACCCAAAGTCCAAAGCTCAAACCCGACTCCATCTTGGTTTGATCTGACGTCAGAGATAACGGATTCCTCAACGAGGAATCGACACTTATGAGTCCGGTCGGAGAGCTGGAGTTATCAATGAACAAAAGGCGTAAGTGTTTTCGATTCAGAGCTGTGGAATACGATCGTACCCGATGATAACCGAAGATAGCCGAACGTAATAGATTCAACCGAAGGTGGAGTGTACGGTTTTCAACCTGTCTCGGGTTCGTATATTTCAACCCCTGTTATTTATGTATATATATATTTTCGATTATTACGTAACGGTCTATATTTCAACGGTTCTGCTTGTCTGATTACCGGTTGTACGTCAAGGGGTTCGGTCCGGTGATAATTTCGACCAAGGGTTGGTCGTCGGACCGGCTTAACGACCACCCCCACCGAAATTGGTAAGGTTGGTTCCCGTTTCAACCGTTGTAGACGGGTTGAAAGAGGAATCTGGGACTTGGTAAATTTTCGTACGCGGCCGCGGCTCTGTACGGGTATGCGCGTCCCGCGACGGGTATGCGCGCTTGGTAAATTTTCGTCCGTGTATATACACGGGTATGCGCGTGCCGAGAGAGAAGAACTTTGAGAATTCGGGCTAATCGACTACCCATTTTCAACAAGCCCCAACTAACTTAAGATTCAACGGGTCAATAGAAGGACAGTGGGGAGAGAGAATGGAAAATACGGGTGTGTTTCTCTTATTTACAAACTATATATCTCTTTATTTTCGTGAATTGTACAAATTTTTGGCCCTCTTTGTGCTTAGCGAGGAGGAAGTACGCATCGCCGCGAAGGTGCGGTTAGGCTTGCCGGTCCCTCTGCTCTTCGTAACACCCACGAGCTTCCGTTTCTTGTTGTTGTTGTCGGCTGGATTGCTTGGACCGGGCTGGTGGTGTTGGTCGTCCTCCTCATCGAGGGTTATAGTGTCCAGAATCGTCACCTGTTTCGCGCCCTGATACGTGATGGTCACCTCGTCGTCGTCGTCGTCGTCATCCCTCTCGGCGGTTCGGCCGCCACCATCAGCAGTTCCCATCACCGCCATACGTCGACGGCGTGCAGTTTCGGCAATTCTTTTCAACAGTTCCACCCGTGGTATGTCCGAGGGTTCGGCCCGGCTCACTAGTCGCGGTTTCAGTATGACGAACGCGTGAGCGTCCGGGCCACGCAACGGATATTTCATCCAGACCCAGGCCGCGGGATCGGGTTCGCCGTTGCGACAAGACGCGCACAACGCCGTGTACATTTTCACCTGGTAACCGGTCGGGCGGATCTTCGAATTCTCACCGTCCGGATGAATCGGAAAAAACATCTCCACGTTGGGGGTCTGCCGAACGACGAACGTAAGATTAGTATACGGGGAGCGGGAAAATTTTGGCACAACTTACCCGTCGCCGGCAACGGCAACATTCGGCACCGAACGGCGCCAACAGGTCGTTGAAATGCATCAAGGCGATATTCTCCATGGACCGAACCTCGTCCACGTACTCCTTGTACTTGTTGTTGTCTTGTTCCACGATTTCGGCGGTGTCGGCGTCGGTGTCGCTCGACAACAGCGTATCCATCTCCTCGCCACCGGGTCATCTCCCAATTGAATATTACACCGCTGCCGTACTGATTTTAAATTTCCGTTGTCGATATGAGATCATGTCTACCTTCGTTGAATATTCAGATGATAATACGGAGTACAAGGTTGAAAAATATAACCTGGCATACTTAAAGATAAACTACTGATAATACGGAGTACAAGGTTGAAAAATATAACCAAGACGGCTGGTTGAAAGATCGACTGACGTCAGAGTCTGTAAAAATCTACACGCGCAAAATAACAATACTAACGAAATAGATCGAATCTGTTCGAAGGACACCGGGTCATCTCCCAATTGAATATTACACCGCTGCCGTACTGATTTTAAATTTCCGTTGTCGATATGAGATCATGTCTACCTTCGTTGAATATTCAGATGATAATACGGAGTACAAGGTTGAAAAATATAACCTGGCATACTTAAAGATAAACTACTGATAATACGGAGTACAAGGTTGAAAAATATAACCAAGACGGCTGGTTGAAAGATCGACTGACGTCAGAGTCTGTAAAAATCTACACGCGCAAAATAACAATACTAACGAAATAGATCGAATCTGTTCGAAGGACACCGGGTCATCTCCCAATTGAATATTACACCGCTGCCGTACTGATTTTAAATTTCCGTTGTCGATATGAGATCATGTCTACCTTCGTTGAATATTCAGATGATAATACGGAGTACAAGGTTGAAAAATATAACCTGGCATACTTAAAGATAAACTACTGATAATACGGAGTACAAGGTTGAAAAATATAACCAAGACGGCTGGTTGAAAGATCGACTGACGTCAGAGTCTGTAAAAATCTACACGCGCAAAATAACAATACTAACGAAATAGATCGAATCTGTTCGAAGGACACCGGGTCATCTCCCAATTGAATATTACACCGCTGCCGTACTGATTTTAAATTTCCGTTGTCGATATGAGATCATGTCTACCTTCGTTGAATATTCAGAAAAGGAAACCCCAAGAGTGCAGCCGGTCCCTTAGATCTGACGATAAACCTAAATATATTGAACATCACACCGCTCTGCCGTACTAATTTTGAATAGCTGTTGTCTATATGAGATCATGTCTACCTTCGTTGAATATTCAGAAACAGAAACCGCAAGAGCACAGCCGGTATTCAGATCAGACGATATACGTCAATAGGGTGAAACCGAACACCCAAAGTCCAAAGCTCAAACCCGACTCCATCTTGGTTTGATCTGACGTCAGAGATAACGGATTCCTCAACGAGGAATCGACACTTATGAGTCCGGTCGGAGAGCTGGAGTTATCAATGAACAAAAGGCGTAAGTGTTTTCGATTCAGAGCTGTGGAATACGATCGTACCCGATGATAACCGAAGATAGCCGAACGTAATAGATTCAACCGAAGGTGGAGTGTACGGTTTTCAACCTGTCTCGGGTTCGTATATTTCAACCCCTGTTATTTATGTATATATATATTTTCGATTATTACGTAACGGTCTATATTTCAACGGTTCTGCTTGTCTGATTACCGGTTGTACGTCAAGGGGTTCGGTCCGGTGATAATTTCGACCAAGGGTTGGTCGTCGGACCGGCTTAACGACCACCCCCACCGAAATTGGTAAGGTTGGTTCCCGTTTCAACCGTTGTAGACGGGTTGAAAGAGGAATCTGGGACTTGGTAAATTTTCGTACGCGGCCGCGGCTCTGTACGGGTATGCGCGTCCCGCGACGGGTATGCGCGCTTGGTAAATTTTCGTCCGTGTATATACACGGGTATGCGCGTGCCGAGAGAGAAGAACTTTGAGAATTCGGGCTAATCGACTACCCATTTTCAACAAGCCCCAACTAACTTAAGATTCAACGGGTCAATAGAAGGACAGTGGGGAGAGAGAATGGAAAATACGGGTGTGTTTCTCTTATTTACAAACTATATATCTCTTTATTTTCGTGAATTGTACAAATTTTTGGCCCTCTTTGTGCTTAGCGAGGAGGAAGTACGCATCGCCGCGAAGGTGCGGTTAGGCTTGCCGGTCCCTCTGCTCTTCGTAACACCCACGAGCTTCCGTTTCTTGTTGTTGTTGTCGGCTGGATTGCTTGGACCGGGCTGGTGGTGTTGGTCGTCCTCCTCATCGAGGGTTATAGTGTCCAGAATCGTCACCTGTTTCGCGCCCTGATACGTGATGGTCACCTCGTCGTCGTCGTCGTCGTCATCCCTCTCGGCGGTTCGGCCGCCACCATCAGCAGTTCCCATCACCGCCATACGTCGACGGCGTGCAGTTTCGGCAATTCTTTTCAACAGTTCCACCCGTGGTATGTCCGAGGGTTCGGCCCGGCTCACTAGTCGCGGTTTCAGTATGACGAACGCGTGAGCGTCCGGGCCACGCAACGGATATTTCATCCAGACCCAGGCCGCGGGATCGGGTTCGCCGTTGCGACAAGACGCGCACAACGCCGTGTACATTTTCACCTGGTAACCGGTCGGGCGGATCTTCGAATTCTCACCGTCCGGATGAATCGGAAAAAACATCTCCACGTTGGGGGTCTGCCGAACGACGAACGTAAGATTAGTATACGGGGAGCGGGAAAATTTTGGCACAACTTACCCGTCGCCGGCAACGGCAACATTCGGCACCGAACGGCGCCAACAGGTCGTTGAAATGCATCAAGGCGATATTCTCCATGGACCGAACCTCGTCCACGTACTCCTTGTACTTGTTGTTGTCTTGTTCCACGATTTCGGCGGTGTCGGCGTCGGTGTCGCTCGACAACAGCGTATCCATCTCCTCGCCACCGGGTCATCTCCCAATTGAATATTACACCGCTGCCGTACTGATTTTAAATTTCCGTTGTCGATATGAGATCATGTCTACCTTCGTTGAATATTCAGATGATAATACGGAGTACAAGGTTGAAAAATATAACCTGGCATACTTAAAGATAAACTACTGATAATACGGAGTACAAGGTTGAAAAATATAACCAAGACGGCTGGTTGAAAGATCGACTGACGTCAGAGTCTGTAAAAATCTACACGCGCAAAATAACAATACTAACGAAATAGATCGAATCTGTTCGAAGGACACCGGGTCATCTCCCAATTGAATATTACACCGCTGCCGTACTGATTTTAAATTTCCGTTGTCGATATGAGATCATGTCTACCTTCGTTGAATATTCAGATGATAATACGGAGTACAAGGTTGAAAAATATAACCTGGCATACTTAAAGATAAACTACTGATAATACGGAGTACAAGGTTGAAAAATATAACCAAGACGGCTGGTTGAAAGATCGACTGACGTCAGAGTCTGTAAAAATCTACACGCGCAAAATAACAATACTAACGAAATAGATCGAATCTGTTCGAAGGACACCGGGTCATCTCCCAATTGAATATTACACCGCTGCCGTACTGATTTTAAATTTCCGTTGTCGATATGAGATCATGTCTACCTTCGTTGAATATTCAGATGATAATACGGAGTACAAGGTTGAAAAATATAACCTGGCATACTTAAAGATAAACTACTGATAATACGGAGTACAAGGTTGAAAAATATAACCAAGACGGCTGGTTGAAAGATCGACTGACGTCAGAGTCTGTAAAAATCTACACGCGCAAAATAACAATACTAACGAAATAGATCGAATCTGTTCGAAGGACACCGGGTCATCTCCCAATTGAATATTACACCGCTGCCGTACTGATTTTAAATTTCCGTTGTCGATATGAGATCATGTCTACCTTCGTTGAATATTCAGAAAAGGAAACCCCAAGAGTGCAGCCGGTCCCTTAGATCTGACGATAAACCTAAATATATTGAACATCACACCGCTCTGCCGTACTAATTTTGAATAGCCGTTGTCTATATGAGATCATGTCTACCTTCGTTGAATATTCAGAAACAGAAACCGCAAGAGCACAGCCGGTATTCAGATCAGACGATATACGTCAATAGGGTGAAACCGAACACCCAAAGTCCAAAGCTCAAACCCGACTCCATCTTGGTTTGATCTGACGTCAGAGATAACGGATTCCTCAACGAGGAATCGACACTTATGAGTCCGGTCGGAGAGCTGGAGTTATCAATGAACAAAAGGCGTAAGTGTTTTCGATTCAGAGCTGTGGAATACGATCGTACCCGATGATAACCGAAGATAGCCGAACGTAATAGATTCAACCGAAGGTGGAGTGTACGGTTTTCAACCTGTCTCGGGTTCGTATATTTCAACCCCTGTTATTTATGTATATATATATTTTCGATTATTACGTAACGGTCTATATTTCAACGGTTCTGCTTGTCTGATTACCGGTTGTACGTCAAGGGGTTCGGTCCGGTGATAATTTCGACCAAGGGTTGGTCGTCGGACCGGCTTAACGACCACCCCCACCCAAATTGGTAAGGTTGGTTCCCGTTTCAACCGTTGTAGACGGGTTGAAAGAGGAATCTGGGACTTGGTAAATTTTCGTACGCGGCCGCGGCTCTGTACGGGTATGCGCGTCCCGCGACGGGTATGCGCGCTTGGTAAATTTTCGTCCGTGTATATACACGGGTATGCGCGTGCCGAGAGAGAAGAACTTTGAGAATTCGGGCTAATCGACTACCCATTTTCAACAAGCCCCAACTAACTTAAGATTCAACGGGTCAATAGAAGGACAGTGGGGAGAGAGAATGGAAAATACGGGTGTGTTTCTCTTATTTACAAACTATATATCTCTTTATTTTCGTGAATTGTACAAATTTTTGGCCCTCTTTGTGCTTAGCGAGGAGGAAGTACGCATCGCCGCGAAGGTGCGGTTAGGCTTGCCGGTCCCTCTGCTCTTCGTAACACCCACGAGCTTCCGTTTCTTGTTGTTGTTGTCGGCTGGATTGCTTGGACCGGGCTGGTGGTGTTGGTCGTCCTCCTCATCGAGGGTTATAGTGTCCAGAATCGTCACCTGTTTCGCGCCCTGATACGTGATGGTCACCTCGTCGTCGTCGTCGTCGTCATCCCTCTCGGCGGTTCGGCCGCCACCATCAGCAGTTCCCATCACCGCCATACGTCGACGGCGTGCAGTTTCGGCAATTCTTTTCAACAGTTCCACCCGTGGTATGTCCGAGGGTTCGGCCCGGCTCACTAGTCGCGGTTTCAGTATGACGAACGCGTGAGCGTCCGGGCCACGCAACGGATATTTCATCCAGACCCAGGCCGCGGGATCGGGTTCGCCGTTGCGACAAGACGCGCACAACGCCGTGTACATTTTCACCTGGTAACCGGTCGGGCGGATCTTCGAATTCTCACCGTCCGGATGAATCGGAAAAAACATCTCCACGTTGGGGGTCTGCCGAACGACGAACGTAAGATTAGTATACGGGGAGCGGGAAAATTTTGGCACAACTTACCCGTCGCCGGCAACGGCAACATTCGGCACCGAACGGCGCCAACAGGTCGTTGAAATGCATCAAGGCGATATTCTCCATGGACCGAACCTCGTCCACGTACTCCTTGTACTTGTTGTTGTCTTGTTCCACGATTTCGGCGGTGTCGGCGTCGGTGTCGCTCGACAACAGCGTATCCATCTCCTCGCCACCGGGTCATCTCCCAATTGAATATTACACCGCTGCCGTACTGATTTTAAATTTCCGTTGTCGATATGAGATCATGTCTACCTTCGTTGAATATTCAGATGATAATACGGAGTACAAGGTTGAAAAATATAACCTGGCATACTTAAAGATAAACTACTGATAATACGGAGTACAAGGTTGAAAAATATAACCAAGACGGCTGGTTGAAAGATCGACTGACGTCAGAGTCTGTAAAAATCTACACGCGCAAAATAACAATACTAACGAAATAGATCGAATCTGTTCGAAGGACACCGGGTCATCTCCCAATTGAATATTACACCGCTGCCGTACTGATTTTAAATTTCCGTTGTCGATATGAGATCATGTCTACCTTCGTTGAATATTCAGATGATAATACGGAGTACAAGGTTGAAAAATATAACCTGGCATACTTAAAGATAAACTACTGATAATACGGAGTACAAGGTTGAAAAATATAACCAAGACGGCTGGTTGAAAGATCGACTGACGTCAGAGTCTGTAAAAATCTACACGCGCAAAATAACAATACTAACGAAATAGATCGAATCTGTTCGAAGGACACCGGGTCATCTCCCAATTGAATATTACACCGCTGCCGTACTGATTTTAAATTTCCGTTGTCGATATGAGATCATGTCTACCTTCGTTGAATATTCAGATGATAATACGGAGTACAAGGTTGAAAAATATAACCTGGCATACTTAAAGATAAACTACTGATAATACGGAGTACAAGGTTGAAAAATATAACCAAGACGGCTGGTTGAAAGATCGACTGACGTCAGAGTCTGTAAAAATCTACACGCGCAAAATAACAATACTAACGAAATAGATCGAATCTGTTCGAAGGACACCGGGTCATCTCCCAATTGAATATTACACCGCTGCCGTACTGATTTTAAATTTCCGTTGTCGATATGAGATCATGTCTACCTTCGTTGAATATTCAGAAAAGGAAACCCCAAGAGTGCAGCCGGTCCCTTAGATCTGACGATAAACCTAAATATATTGAACATCACACCGCTCTGCCGTACTAATTTTGAATAGCCGTTGTCTATATGAGATCATGTCTACCTTCGTTGAATATTCAGAAACAGAAACCGCAAGAGCACAGCCGGTATTCAGATCAGACGATATACGTCAATAGGGTGAAACCGAACACCCAAAGTCCAAAGCTCAAACCCGACTCCATCTTGGTTTGATCTGACGTCAGAGATAACGGATTCCTCAACGAGGAATCGACACTTATGAGTCCGGTCGGAGAGCTGGAGTTATCAATGAACAAAAGGCGTAAGTGTTTTCGATTCAGAGCTGTGGAATACGATCGTACCCGATGATAACCGAAGATAGCCGAACGTAATAGATTCAACCGAAGGTGGAGTGTACGGTTTTCAACCTGTCTCGGGTTCGTATATTTCAACCCCTGTTATTTATGTATATATATATTTTCGATTATTACGTAACGGTCTATATTTCAACGGTTCTGCTTGTCTGATTACCGGTTGTACGTCAAGGGGTTCGGTCCGGTGATAATTTCGACCAAGGGTTGGTCGTCGGACCGGCTTAACGACCACCCCCACCGAAATTGGTAAGGTTGGTTCCCGTTTCAACCGTTGTAGACGGGTTGAAAGAGGAATCTGGGACTTGGTAAATTTTCGTACGCGGCCGCGGCTCTGTACGGGTATGCGCGTCCCGCGACGGGTATGCGCGCTTGGTAAATTTTCGTCCGTGTATATACACGGGTATGCGCGTGCCGAGAGAGAAGAACTTTGAGAATTCGGGCTAATCGACTACCCATTTTCAACAAGCCCCAACTAACTTAAGATTCAACGGGTCAATAGAAGGACAGTGGGGAGAGAGAATGGAAAATACGGGTGTGTTTCTCTTATTTACAAACTATATATCTCTTTATTTTCGTGAATTGTACAAATTTTTGGCCCTCTTTGTGCTTAGCGAGGAGGAAGTACGCATCGCCGCGAAGGTGCGGTTAGGCTTGCCGGTCCCTCTGCTCTTCGTAACACCCACGAGCTTCCGTTTCTTGTTGTTGTTGTCGGCTGGATTGCTTGGACCGGGCTGGTGGTGTTGGTCGTCCTCCTCATCGAGGGTTATAGTGTCCAGAATCGTCACCTGTTTCGCGCCCTGATACGTGATGGTCACCTCGTCGTCGTCGTCGTCGTCATCCCTCTCGGCGGTTCGGCCGCCACCATCAGCAGTTCCCATCACCGCCATACGTCGACGGCGTGCAGTTTCGGCAATTCTTTTCAACAGTTCCACCCGTGGTATGTCCGAGGGTTCGGCCCGGCTCACTAGTCGCGGTTTCAGTATGACGAACGCGTGAGCGTCCGGGCCACGCAACGGATATTTCATCCAGACCCAGGCCGCGGGATCGGGTTCGCCGTTGCGACAAGACGCGCACAACGCCGTGTACATTTTCACCTGGTAACCGGTCGGGCGGATCTTCGAATTCTCACCGTCCGGATGAATCGGAAAAAACATCTCCACGTTGGGGGTCTGCCGAACGACGAACGTAAGATTAGTATACGGGGAGCGGGAAAATTTTGGCACAACTTACCCGTCGCCGGCAACGGCAACATTCGGCACCGAACGGCGCCAACAGGTCGTTGAAATGCATCAAGGCGATATTCTCCATGGACCGAACCTCGTCCACGTACTCCTTGTACTTGTTGTTGTCTTGTTCCACGATTTCGGCGGTGTCGGCGTCGGTGTCGCTCGACAACAGCGTATCCATCTCCTCGCCACCGGGTCATCTCCCAATTGAATGTTACACCGCTGCCGTACTGATTTTAAATTTCCGTTGTCGATATGAGATCATGTCTACCTTCGTTGAATATTCAGATGATAATACGGAGTACAAGGTTGAAAAATATAACCTGGCATACTTAAAGATAAACTACTGATAATACGGAGTACAAGGTTGAAAAATATAACCAAGACGGCTGGTTGAAAGATCGACTGACGTCAGAGTCTGTAAAAATCTACACGCGCAAAATAACAATACTAACGAAATAGATCGAATCTGTTCGAAGGACACCGGGTCATCTCCCAATTGAATATTACACCGCTGCCGTACTGATTTTAAATTTCCGTTGTCGATATGAGATCATGTCTACCTTCGTTGAATATTCAGATGATAATACGGAGTACAAGGTTGAAAAATATAACCTGGCATACTTAAAGATAAACTACTGATAATACGGAGTACAAGGTTGAAAAATATAACCAAGACGGCTGGTTGAAAGATCGACTGACGTCAGAGTCTGTAAAAATCTACACGCGCAAAATAACAATACTAACGAAATAGATCGAATCTGTTCGAAGGACACCGGGTCATCTCCCAATTGAATATTACACCGCTGCCGTACTGATTTTAAATTTCCGTTGTCGATATGAGATCATGTCTACCTTCGTTGAATATTCAGATGATAATACGGAGTACAAGGTTGAAAAATATAACCTGGCATACTTAAAGATAAACTACTGATAATACGGAGTACAAGGTTGAAAAATATAACCAAGACGGCTGGTTGAAAGATCGACTGACGTCAGAGTCTGTAAAAATCTACACGCGCAAAATAACAATACTAACGAAATAGATCGAATCTGTTCGAAGGACACCGGGTCATCTCCCAATTGAATATTACACCGCTGCCGTACTGATTTTAAATTTCCGTTGTCGATATGAGATCATGTCTACCTTCGTTGAATATTCAGAAAAGGAAACCCCAAGAGTGCAGCCGGTCCCTTAGATCTGACGATAAACCTAAATATATTGAACATCACACCGCTCTGCCGTACTAATTTTGAATAGCCGTTGTCTATATGAGATCATGTCTACCTTCGTTGAATATTCAGAAACAGAAACCGCAAGAGCACAGCCGGTATTCAGATCAGACGATATACGTCAATAGGGTGAAACCGAACACCCAAAGTCCAAAGCTCAAACCCGACTCCATCTTGGTTTGATCTGACGTCAGAGATAACGGATTCCTCAACGAGGAATCGACACTTATGAGTCCGGTCGGAGAGCTGGAGTTATCAATGAACAAAAGGCGTAAGTGTTTTCGATTCAGAGCTGTGGAATACGATCGTACCCGATGATAACCGAAGATAGCCGAACGTAATAGATTCAACCGAAGGTGGAGTGTACGGTTTTCAACCTGTCTCGGGTTCGTATATTTCAACCCCTGTTATTTATGTATATATATATTTTCGATTATTACGTAACGGTCTATATTTCAACGGTTCTGCTTGTCTGATTACCGGTTGTACGTCAAGGGGTTCGGTCCGGTGATAATTTCGACCAAGGGTTGGTCGTCGGACCGGCTTAACGACCACCCCCACCCAAATTGGTAAGGTTGGTTCCCGTTTCAACCGTTGTAGACGGGTTGAAAGAGGAATCTGGGACTTGGTAAATTTTCGTACGCGGCCGCGGCTCTGTACGGGTATGCGCGTCCCGCGACGGGTATGCGCGCTTGGTAAATTTTCGTCCGTGTATATACACGGGTATGCGCGTGCCGAGAGAGAAGAACTTTGAGAATTCGGGCTAATCGACTACCCATTTTCAACAAGCCCCAACTAACTTAAGATTCAACGGGTCAATAGAAGGACAGTGGGGAGAGAGAATGGAAAATACGGGTGTGTTTCTCTTATTTACAAACTATATATCTCTTTATTTTCGTGAATTGTACAAATTTTTGGCCCTCTTTGTGCTTAGCGAGGAGGAAGTACGCATCGCCGCGAAGGTGCGGTTAGGCTTGCCGGTCCCTCTGCTCTTCGTAACACCCACGAGCTTCCGTTTCTTGTTGTTGTTGTCGGCTGGATTGCTTGGACCGGGCTGGTGGTGTTGGTCGTCCTCCTCATCGAGGGTTATAGTGTCCAGAATCGTCACCTGTTTCGCGCCCTGATACGTGATGGTCACCTCGTCGTCGTCGTCGTCGTCATCCCTCTCGGCGGTTCGGCCGCCACCATCAGCAGTTCCCATCACCGCCATACGTCGACGGCGTGCAGTTTCGGCAATTCTTTTCAACAGTTCCACCCGTGGTATGTCCGAGGGTTCGGCCCGGCTCACTAGTCGCGGTTTCAGTATGACGAACGCGTGAGCGTCCGGGCCACGCAACGGATATTTCATCCAGACCCAGGCCGCGGGATCGGGTTCGCCGTTGCGACAAGACGCGCACAACGCCGTGTACATTTTCACCTGGTAACCGGTCGGGCGGATCTTCGAATTCTCACCGTCCGGATGAATCGGAAAAAACATCTCCACGTTGGGGGTCTGCCGAACGACGAACGTAAGATTAGTATACGGGGAGCGGGAAAATTTTGGCACAACTTACCCGTCGCCGGCAACGGCAACATTCGGCACCGAACGGCGCCAACAGGTCGTTGAAATGCATCAAGGCGATATTCTCCATGGACCGAACCTCGTCCACGTACTCCTTGTACTTGTTGTTGTCTTGTTCCACGATTTCGGCGGTGTCGGCGTCGGTGTCGCTCGACAACAGCGTATCCATCTCCTCGCCACCGGGTCATCTCCCAATTGAATATTACACCGCTGCCGTACTGATTTTAAATTTCCGTTGTCGATATGAGATCATGTCTACCTTCGTTGAATATTCAGATGATAATACGGAGTACAAGGTTGAAAAATATAACCTGGCATACTTAAAGATAAACTACTGATAATACGGAGTACAAGGTTGAAAAATATAACCAAGACGGCTGGTTGAAAGATCGACTGACGTCAGAGTCTGTAAAAATCTACACGCGCAAAATAACAATACTAACGAAATAGATCGAATCTGTTCGAAGGACACCGGGTCATCTCCCAATTGAATATTACACCGCTGCCGTACTGATTTTAAATTTCCGTTGTCGATATGAGATCATGTCTACCTTCGTTGAATATTCAGATGATAATACGGAGTACAAGGTTGAAAAATATAACCTGGCATACTTAAAGATAAACTACTGATAATACGGAGTACAAGGTTGAAAAATATAACCAAGACGGCTGGTTGAAAGATCGACTGACGTCAGAGTCTGTAAAAATCTACACGCGCAAAATAACAATACTAACGAAATAGATCGAATCTGTTCGAAGGACACCGGGTCATCTCCCAATTGAATATTACACCGCTGCCGTACTGATTTTAAATTTCCGTTGTCGATATGAGATCATGTCTACCTTCGTTGAATATTCAGATGATAATACGGAGTACAAGGTTGAAAAATATAACCTGGCATACTTAAAGATAAACTACTGATAATACGGAGTACAAGGTTGAAAAATATAACCAAGACGGCTGGTTGAAAGATCGACTGACGTCAGAGTCTGTAAAAATCTACACGCGCAAAATAACAATACTAACGAAATAGATCGAATCTGTTCGAAGGACACCGGGTCATCTCCCAATTGAATATTACACCGCTGCCGTACTGATTTTAAATTTCCGTTGTCGATATGAGATCATGTCTACCTTCGTTGAATATTCAGAAAAGGAAACCCCAAGAGTGCAGCCGGTCCCTTAGATCTGACGATAAACCTAAATATATTGAACATCACACCGCTCTGCCGTACTAATTTTGAATAGCCGTTGTCTATATGAGATCATGTCTACCTTCGTTGAATATTCAGAAACAGAAACCGCAAGAGCACAGCCGGTATTCAGATCAGACGATATACGTCAATAGGGTGAAACCGAACACCCAAAGTCCAAAGCTCAAACCCGACTCCATCTTGGTTTGATCTGACGTCAGAGATAACGGATTCCTCAACGAGGAATCGACACTTATGAGTCCGGTCGGAGAGCTGGAGTTATCAATGAACAAAAGGCGTAAGTGTTTTCGATTCAGAGCTGTGGAATACGATCGTACCCGATGATAACCGAAGATAGCCGAACGTAATAGATTCAACCGAAGGTGGAGTGTACGGTTTTCAACCTGTCTCGGGTTCGTATATTTCAACCCCTGTTATTTATGTATATATATATTTTCGATTATTACGTAACGGTCTATATTTCAACGGTTCTGCTTGTCTGATTACCGGTTGTACGTCAAGGGGTTCGGTCCGGTGATAATTTCGACCAAGGGTTGGTCGTCGGACCGGCTTAACGACCACCCCCACCCAAATTGGTAAGGTTGGTTCCCGTTTCAACCGTTGTAGACGGGTTGAAAGAGGAATCTGGGACTTGGTAAATTTTCGTACGCGGCCGCGGCTCTGTACGGGTATGCGCGTCCCGCGACGGGTATGCGCGCTTGGTAAATTTTCGTCCGTGTATATACACGGGTATGCGCGTGCCGAGAGAGAAGAACTTTGAGAATTCGGGCTAATCGACTACCCATTTTCAACAAGCCCCAACTAACTTAAGATTCAACGGGTCAATAGAAGGACAGTGGGGAGAGAGAATGGAAAATACGGGTGTGTTTCTCTTATTTACAAACTATATATCTCTTTATTTTCGTGAATTGTACAAATTTTTGGCCCTCTTTGTGCTTAGCGAGGAGGAAGTACGCATCGCCGCGAAGGTGCGGTTAGGCTTGCCGGTCCCTCTGCTCTTCGTAACACCCACGAGCTTCCGTTTCTTGTTGTTGTTGTCGGCTGGATTGCTTGGACCGGGCTGGTGGTGTTGGTCGTCCTCCTCATCGAGGGTTATAGTGTCCAGAATCGTCACCTGTTTCGCGCCCTGATACGTGATGGTCACCTCGTCGTCGTCGTCGTCGTCATCCCTCTCGGCGGTTCGGCCGCCACCATCAGCAGTTCCCATCACCGCCATACGTCGACGGCGTGCAGTTTCGGCAATTCTTTTCAACAGTTCCACCCGTGGTATGTCCGAGGGTTCGGCCCGGCTCACTAGTCGCGGTTTCAGTATGACGAACGCGTGAGCGTCCGGGCCACGCAACGGATATTTCATCCAGACCCAGGCCGCGGGATCGGGTTCGCCGTTGCGACAAGACGCGCACAACGCCGTGTACATTTTCACCTGGTAACCGGTCGGGCGGATCTTCGAATTCTCACCGTCCGGATGAATCGGAAAAAACATCTCCACGTTGGGGGTCTGCCGAACGACGAACGTAAGATTAGTATACGGGGAGCGGGAAAATTTTGGCACAACTTACCCGTCGCCGGCAACGGCAACATTCGGCACCGAACGGCGCCAACAGGTCGTTGAAATGCATCAAGGCGATATTCTCCATGGACCGAACCTCGTCCACGTACTCCTTGTACTTGTTGTTGTCTTGTTCCACGATTTCGGCGGTGTCGGCGTCGGTGTCGCTCGACAACAGCGTATCCATCTCCTCGCCACCGGGTCATCTCCCAATTGAATATTACACCGCTGCCGTACTGATTTTAAATTTCCGTTGTCGATATGAGATCATGTCTACCTTCGTTGAATATTCAGATGATAATACGGAGTACAAGGTTGAAAAATATAACCTGGCATACTTAAAGATAAACTACTGATAATACGGAGTACAAGGTTGAAAAATATAACCAAGACGGCTGGTTGAAAGATCGACTGACGTCAGAGTCTGTAAAAATCTACACGCGCAAAATAACAATACTAACGAAATAGATCGAATCTGTTCGAAGGACACCGGGTCATCTCCCAATTGAATATTACACCGCTGCCGTACTGATTTTAAATTTCCGTTGTCGATATGAGATCATGTCTACCTTCGTTGAATATTCAGATGATAATACGGAGTACAAGGTTGAAAAATATAACCTGGCATACTTAAAGATAAACTACTGATAATACGGAGTACAAGGTTGAAAAATATAACCAAGACGGCTGGTTGAAAGATCGACTGACGTCAGAGTCTGTAAAAATCTACACGCGCAAAATAACAATACTAACGAAATAGATCGAATCTGTTCGAAGGACACCGGGTCATCTCCCAATTGAATATTACACCGCTGCCGTACTGATTTTAAATTTCCGTTGTCGATATGAGATCATGTCTACCTTCGTTGAATATTCAGATGATAATACGGAGTACAAGGTTGAAAAATATAACCTGGCATACTTAAAGATAAACTACTGATAATACGGAGTACAAGGTTGAAAAATATAACCAAGACGGCTGGTTGAAAGATCGACTGACGTCAGAGTCTGTAAAAATCTACACGCGCAAAATAACAATACTAACGAAATAGATCGAATCTGTTCGAAGGACACCGGGTCATCTCCCAATTGAATATTACACCGCTGCCGTACTGATTTTAAATTTCCGTTGTCGATATGAGATCATGTCTACCTTCGTTGAATATTCAGAAAAGGAAACCCCAAGAGTGCAGCCGGTCCCTTAGATCTGACGATAAACCTAAATATATTGAACATCACACCGCTCTGCCGTACTAATTTTGAATAGCCGTTGTCTATATGAGATCATGTCTACCTTCGTTGAATATTCAGAAACAGAAACCGCAAGAGCACAGCCGGTATTCAGATCAGACGATATACGTCAATAGGGTGAAACCGAACACCCAAAGTCCAAAGCTCAAACCCGACTCCATCTTGGTTTGATCTGACGTCAGAGATAACGGATTCCTCAACGAGGAATCGACACTTATGAGTCCGGTCGGAGAGCTGGAGTTATCAATGAACAAAAGGCGTAAGTGTTTTCGATTCAGAGCTGTGGAATACGATCGTACCCGATGATAACCGAAGATAGCCGAACGTAATAGATTCAACCGAAGGTGGAGTGTACGGTTTTCAACCTGTCTCGGGTTCGTATATTTCAACCCCTGTTATTTATGTATATATATATTTTCGATTATTACGTAACGGTCTATATTTCAACGGTTCTGCTTGTCTGATTACCGGTTGTACGTCAAGGGGTTCGGTCCGGTGATAATTTCGACCAAGGGTTGGTCGTCGGACCGGCTTAACGACCACCCCCACCCAAATTGGTAAGGTTGGTTCCCGTTTCAACCGTTGTAGACGGGTTGAAAGAGGAATCTGGGACTTGGTAAATTTTCGTACGCGGCCGCGGCTCTGTACGGGTATGCGCGTCCCGCGACGGGTATGCGCGCTTGGTAAATTTTCGTCCGTGTATATACACGGGTATGCGCGTGCCGAGAGAGAAGAACTTTGAGAATTCGGGCTAATCGACTACCCATTTTCAACAAGCCCCAACTAACTTAAGATTCAACGGGTCAATAGAAGGACAGTGGGGAGAGAGAATGGAAAATACGGGTGTGTTTCTCTTATTTACAAACTATATATCTCTTTATTTTCGTGAATTGTACAAATTTTTGGCCCTCTTTGTGCTTAGCGAGGAGGAAGTACGCATCGCCGCGAAGGTGCGGTTAGGCTTGCCGGTCCCTCTGCTCTTCGTAACACCCACGAGCTTCCGTTTCTTGTTGTTGTTGTCGGCTGGATTGCTTGGACCGGGCTGGTGGTGTTGGTCGTCCTCCTCATCGAGGGTTATAGTGTCCAGAATCGTCACCTGTTTCGCGCCCTGATACGTGATGGTCACCTCGTCGTCGTCGTCGTCGTCATCCCTCTCGGCGGTTCGGCCGCCACCATCAGCAGTTCCCATCACCGCCATACGTCGACGGCGTGCAGTTTCGGCAATTCTTTTCAACAGTTCCACCCGTGGTATGTCCGAGGGTTCGGCCCGGCTCACTAGTCGCGGTTTCAGTATGACGAACGCGTGAGCGTCCGGGCCACGCAACGGATATTTCATCCAGACCCAGGCCGCGGGATCGGGTTCGCCGTTGCGACAAGACGCGCACAACGCCGTGTACATTTTCACCTGGTAACCGGTCGGGCGGATCTTCGAATTCTCACCGTCCGGATGAATCGGAAAAAACATCTCCACGTTGGGGGTCTGCCGAACGACGAACGTAAGATTAGTATACGGGGAGCGGGAAAATTTTGGCACAACTTACCCGTCGCCGGCAACGGCAACATTCGGCACCGAACGGCGCCAACAGGTCGTTGAAATGCATCAAGGCGATATTCTCCATGGACCGAACCTCGTCCACGTACTCCTTGTACTTGTTGTTGTCTTGTTCCACGATTTCGGCGGTGTCGGCGTCGGTGTCGCTCGACAACAGCGTATCCATCTCCTCGCCACCGGGTCATCTCCCAATTGAATATTACACCGCTGCCGTACTGATTTTAAATTTCCGTTGTCGATATGAGATCATGTCTACCTTCGTTGAATATTCAGATGATAATACGGAGTACAAGGTTGAAAAATATAACCTGGCATACTTAAAGATAAACTACTGATAATACGGAGTACAAGGTTGAAAAATATAACCAAGACGGCTGGTTGAAAGATCGACTGACGTCAGAGTCTGTAAAAATCTACACGCGCAAAATAACAATACTAACGAAATAGATCGAATCTGTTCGAAGGACACCGGGTCATCTCCCAATTGAATATTACACCGCTGCCGTACTGATTTTAAATTTCCGTTGTCGATATGAGATCATGTCTACCTTCGTTGAATATTCAGATGATAATACGGAGTACAAGGTTGAAAAATATAACCTGGCATACTTAAAGATAAACTACTGATAATACGGAGTACAAGGTTGAAAAATATAACCAAGACGGCTGGTTGAAAGATCGACTGACGTCAGAGTCTGTAAAAATCTACACGCGCAAAATAACAATACTAACGAAATAGATCGAATCTGTTCGAAGGACACCGGGTCATCTCCCAATTGAATATTACACCGCTGCCGTACTGATTTTAAATTTCCGTTGTCGATATGAGATCATGTCTACCTTCGTTGAATATTCAGATGATAATACGGAGTACAAGGTTGAAAAATATAACCTGGCATACTTAAAGATAAACTACTGATAATACGGAGTACAAGGTTGAAAAATATAACCAAGACGGCTGGTTGAAAGATCGACTGACGTCAGAGTCTGTAAAAATCTACACGCGCAAAATAACAATACTAACGAAATAGATCGAATCTGTTCGAAGGACACCGGGTCATCTCCCAATTGAATATTACACCGCTGCCGTACTGATTTTAAATTTCCGTTGTCGATATGAGATCATGTCTACCTTCGTTGAATATTCAGAAAAGGAAACCCCAAGAGTGCAGCCGGTCCCTTAGATCTGACGATAAACCTAAATATATTGAACATCACACCGCTCTGCCGTACTAATTTTGAATAGCCGTTGTCTATATGAATCGACTGACGTCAGAGTCTGTAAAAATCTACACGCGCAAAATAACAATACTAACGAAATAGATCGAATCTGTTCGAAGGACACCGGGTCATCTCCCAATTGAATATTACACCGCTGCCGTACTGATTTTAAATTTCCGTTGTCGATATGAGATCATGTCTACCTTCGTTGAATATTCAGAAAAGGAAACCCCAAGAGTGCAGCCGGTCCCTTAGATCTGACGATAAACCTAAATATATTGAACATCACACCGCTCTGCCGTACTAATTTTGAATAGCCGTTGTCTATATGAGATCATGTCTACCTTCGTTGAATATTCAGAAACAGAAACCGCAAGAGCACAGCCGGTATTCAGATCAGACGATATACGTCAATAGGGTGAAACCGAACACCCAAAGTCCAAAGCTCAAACCCGACTCCATCTTGGTTTGATCTGACGTCAGAGATAACGGATTCCTCAACGAGGAATCGACTGGGCCATTGTCCATAACCGTCGTCGAAGAATTCGCCTTCGCAGCTTCCGTCCTTATTGATGCTTCCTGCTAACGTTGCTGATGTTCTTGTAGTGGTGTTTCTCTTGATGTTGGTGATGTATTTGCCGTGTCCAATGCTGAGTTCACCTCTCTCGTGCAGATGTTGACATTCGGTATCGCTGATTTCCCTAATGTAGGCTTGTCTGCCTCCATCGGTGACTGAGGTATGCGAATGCATACCGCAATAATAAACTGTACGGTCGATTTCCACTCGGCATTGTATAACCTTGGTTTGTTTAAATTTAGACAGTTGAAATAGTTGTACGTAAGTTTCTTCTATATTTGGTTTTTCTTCAGGTATGTCGCAGTCGGTTGAATCTATTAAGCTGAGTGTCGTTATATTGAGTCCACCTCCGCCGCAATCGTATCCAATTAGCGCGTATGCTACTTTGATAATTAGAGTGAATATAAGTATATTCATGTTTGTCCGAATCTGGAACAAAAGTTCCGCTTCTTTACCCTTGTTTATATTTTATCTTAAATTTTATTAATTATTTTTATTCTTTAAAGTCGTGGGTTTGGAACAATCCCAATGAGGTACTATTTCTAAAATTTTCTACGTGTATATATGCAAGTCTTTGAATGAACGTCCTTCATTGTGGTGTATTCCAAAGTGTCGACCCTTTTAAACCTTTAATTTCTTCTTATCTTAGTCGTGCTATTTTTAGCTTATTTCTATGCACTATTCTATCTTTATTTCCTACTTTTATTTTAATATTTTGATTATCCAGGATTTCAATTATTTTGTGTGGACCCGTGTATTGATCTCCTAGTTTACCACGTTGAGGTTCCTTTAGGAGGTATACCTCATCGTTGGTAGTTAGGTGTATAGGATTGATTTTTTTGTCATAATAGTGTTTTGATCTGATTTTTGCCTTTTCCAAGTTTTCTTTGGCTAAGTTTTGAATTTCTCTAAGTTTCGAGTACAGTTCCACGAGGTAGTCTTCGTAGGTTCGATCGGTAGTTTGCTCGATGACCTCGTGATCCGATGGTAATCGTGCTAACCTGCCGAAGACTAGCTCGTGTGGTGTGTACTTGGTACCTTCATGTGTGCTGGTGTTATATGAGAACATGGCTTGTGAGAGCCATTGGTCCCAATTGTTATTTTTATCAATGAATTGTTTTAGATATTCCGTAAGGACGTGATGAGACCTTTCAATGGACCCATTTGATTGCGGGTGAAACGCAGTTGTCCTTGTTTGTTTGATTTTAAATTTCTTTGCAATTTCTCTCATGAGAGAGCTTGTTAAATTTGACCCTTGGTCTGTAAGGATTTGTTTGGGTGCTCCAAATTTACAAATTAGATGGGTGATCAAAGCGTCAGCAATAGTTATTGAGTTTGTTTCTAGTAAAGGAATGGCTAGTGAATATTTTGATAATTGATCTTGGATAGTTAGGATATACTCATTCCCGGAAGGGGTTATAGGTAATGGACCTACAATGTCCATAGAAACCTTGTCGAATGCTGTATTAGGAGTGTCTGTTAAAGTCATGGGTTGCTTAGTTTTTACTCTGGTTAATTTTTTTGTTTGACATTCTACGCATGTTGCTATTAAGTCTTGTATTTGTTTCTTCATTCCGTCCCAAAAATAGTACTGTCTGATTCTATTGTATGTTTTATTCATTCCCTTATGACCCCCTAGTGCGGATCTATGATATTCTTTAATAATATCAATCCGTTCGTCTTCTGGTGGAGTTCTTATAAGGTTGGTACATATTTGGATTTGGATTCTATATTCCTTGTTTATGTTTTTTAGTTGTGTTTCTATTTCTTTCCAGTTCAAGGAATCTATATGAGGTGTTTTCGTGATAGAGAATGCGGTTATTTCTAATTCGTTTAAAACGTCAATAAGAGAGTTTATAACTTCAGTGAATATTTCATGATCTAAGTTAGTTTTTATGGTTTCCTTTATAGGTAAAGCTATGTGAGTTCTGGATTTGACTTTGTTAACTTTAGCGCGAGCTATTGTGACGTCTGTGAAGGTGGGTAGTAAGTTTAATTCTTTTAATTCTCGTGAACCGTTATCGTATGCGTCTCCCTTGCAGGTTATGAAGTATACTAAGGTGCCTTTTTGCATTGATAATCTGTCCCTGGTCGTCATGATCCTAGGTAAGTTTTGTTCTCTTAGTTGATACTCATTTATTCCAGGTTGGAAGATTTCTTCATCGGTTTCGCTACTTTGATCACTGGTTGTATCGTCAGGTAAGTCTTCGTCTTCTGAGGAGATGTCACTGAGGTCGTCGGGTGGTGTTATTTCGTCATTATTGTCCGTATCATCGGGTAATATTGGTTCATTATAGTTTGTATCGTTGGGTGATATTAGTTCGTCATTGTTGTCCGTATCATCGGGTAGTATTGGTTCGTTATAGTTTGTATGGTGCGTGATTAGTTCGTTTTGTTTATCCGGAGGTTTTTTGGGTGTTAGTGGTGTATGATTGCAAATGAGAATTTCGAAAGGCGGTTTGAATATTTTGGTTATTGCGTTTTTTACGTGGGGCCAAAATAATTGATCCAGTCCGCAGCCAATACGAGGCATGGCTAGTTTGAATATATTTAGTGTCATGCATATATTCTTGAGGCTGTTGAGACTTGTGACCAGGTCTTCGAGTTTTGGTAATCCATTACTTTCTTCCTTGGTTACAAGGTAGAATAAATATCTATCGTTGTTTTTGATGTAGGCCACTTCTCCGATAGTTTTGTTTTGTTTTTTCAACTCTTTTACCTGATTAAATTGTTTTTTGAATTCTAATGCTATGCCTGCTCCCATTTTGAAGTCTTTTGCTACACAATGTGCCAGAGAGTAAGTTTGGTCAACTGTGAACAGGTTTTGATCTTTTTCCGTTAAATTGGTTTTATTGGGAACTGGGAAAATGTCTTCGTCGGATGATTCTGCTTCTTGAGTGAGTGTAGTTACCTTTGCTTCTTGTGGTGTTTGTCCTATTTCTTGAGGGTCTTCATTTATCGTTTCTTTATTTATTTCAGGTATTACTACCTCAGGTGGATTTCTCGATAAAGCGTCGGCGTTGGCGTTTATTGCTCCTGGTTTGTAGATCAGTTGATATTCATACTCGGCCAGTTTTAATCTCCATCTAACCAGTCTTGAAGTTGGGTCTTTTACGGAGTTTAGCCATACGAGTGGTCGGTGATCTGTTATCAAAGTGAATTTTGTGCCATAGATGTATGATCTGAAGTGAGATACGCAATAAACGATTGCCAGTAGTTCCTTCTCAATTGTAGAGTAATTTAATTCTGCTGCTTGTAAGAGTCTGGAGGTATAGGCGATTGGTAGATCTTTTCCTACTTCTCCTTGACTTAGGACTCCCCCTATTGCGTATCCGGAAGCGTCCGTGGTGATTATGAATGGTTTTGTAAAATCAGCGTACCGCAAAATTGGTTTTTCACACAGCTTGTCTCTTAGTATTTCGAAGGCTTCTTGTTGTTTCTCTGTCCATTTAAATGGTTTTGTTTTCTTTAAGAGTTCTGTCATTGGTTTTGCTATTTGTGAGAATTTTGGTATGAATCTTCTGTAATAGCCTGCGAGTCCCAAGAATTGTTTGATGGTTTTTGAATTCTTCGGTATTGGAAAGTGTTTTACGGCTTCTATCTTTTTAGGGTCTGGTTTGACACCTTCTTGGCTTATGATGTGTCCCAGGTACATAACTTCTTTCCTGAGAAATTCGCACTTATCTGGTTGTAATTGGAGATTAGCTTGTCGTAGTTTTTCCATCAGGAGTCTAAATTTGCGTTCGTGCTCTTGAAGCGAGCTTGCGTATAAGACTATATCGTCTAAGTAGACGAACAGTTCGTTACCTTGAAGTCCGGTGAGAACGTTGTCCATTAGTCTCTGGAACGTTGCTGGTGCATTTTTTAGTCCGAATGGCATTCGCGTAAACTCATAGTGTCCATATGGAGTAGAGAATGCCGTTTTTGGACCATCTATTTCTTTCATGGGTATCTGATGGAACCCGGAGGCCAGATCAAATACCGAAAAGTATTTGGCGCTTCCCAATTGATCGAGTATCTCTGTTATATTAGGTAGGGGGTAAGCGTCTCCAATTGTTTTTTCGTTCAGAGATCTGTAGTCGATGACCATACGCCATCTTTTATTTCCTTGAGAGTCTTCCTTTTTGGGCACTATCCATACTGGTGAATTGTATGGTGATAGTGAAGTTTTAATAATATCGTTTTTTGCCAATTCTGATACCTGTTTGTTTATTTCTTCGCGGTGTATGGGTGGAAACCTGTACTGTCTGGTATTTACAGGAGTATCATCGGTTGTGGATATGCCGTGTTGTATAGCGTTAGTTGATTCCAGTGGTTCATCCGGTAAGTGAAATCGGTCTGTGTTTTCCATTATGAGTGTTTCTACGTGTGTTTTCTCTTCCTGGTTTAAGTGTTCCAGTCTGAGTAGAGGCGTAATTGCCTTGAATCGTTCTGATTTCTCTTGAACATTCATTTTCGCGAGATTCACTTGTGTAGGTATGTTTAGTAAGTCGTAGTAAGGTAAGACTTCTACTTCAGGTGTCTCGAAGGTTAGTTCTTTACCTGTAGTGTTGGTTATTGGTATTGTTACCTGTTGATCCTGTACCTTGACTAAGACTTTTCCGGCGTAAATTCCATCTGTTCCTATGAGTCGTGGAATATATCCTTCACTTAAATCTGTCTTTTTTACGTCTATACGAACTAATTGTGTAGTTCTACCTCTGATTGAGAATATTTCTTTGGGAATGAAAGGTAGAGATTGGTCGTTGACTGATAGACATTCATTGTCATAGTCTATGGTTGCCTTGGTAGAGTGAAAAAATGCTGATCCCAATATCCCATCTTGTTTTATTCTGAAGTCGTTATCCACTACGTGGAAAGGTATTCTTTGTCCTTTGATGTCTATTTCAGTACTACCTAAGGATTTAATTAATTTTTCGGTTATACCTTTCATTTCGATGATGTCTGAAGTATTCACCTCTTTCCATGATTTTAGAGCCTTTGCTTTTATGATGTTAGGTTCTGCTCCCGTGTCAATCATAAGTTTGGCATCGTCGAGTAGATCTGTGGATTTAATATTTATTGTTGGGACTGACCCGATACTGAGGTTGATGGTTGCAATAGTGTTTCCTCTAGTGCTTCCAGTGGGTTTACCGCACGTGTTTGCCCTGTCTCTCGGGGTTTCGTGCCCGAACCCGAGGGGCTTGGGGCGTTTCCCTGGTTCTGAGGATTGCCTTGTTGTTCTGTCTTCCTTTGATTTTCCACCCACTTCTTCTTTCTACATTCGTCTATGTCGTGTCCGGTGTTTTTACAATATTTGCAGCTTTTATTGGGGTTGTAGTTGTTGGTTGGTTTTCTATTGTCGTAATTACCCTGTGTTTGGTTATTCTGGGGTGTTGAGGATGCGGGTTTTGGTTCTTTCTTGAGGAACCTACACTTTTCTGTTTCATGACCAATGCGTTTGCAGTTGAGGCAAGTAGGCGGCTCTGATTTTCGTACATAGGGAGTGGATTTGTCTCCCTTGTTTGCTCTTGCTCTTTCTTTATCCTTGTCGAAACGTTTTCCTATTTCGATCGCCTTTGTGGCTGCTTCGCTGAATGTATGTATACCAGCAATCTGGAGGGCGTTCCTATAGTCTGCAGGGAGACCATCGAGGAAACTTTCCAATGTTTCTATGTCGATTGCTTCGGTGTCCACGTATCCGTTGATTCTACGCTCCACCTCCAAAATGGCGGTCTTTAGGTCCTTTACTCGACTTATGTATTCGATTATGTGTTCATCTTGTTTTTTGTATATGTTAGCTAGTTCTCCCCTATAGAAGTTCGTTGACCTGGTAGGGCTAAATATCTCGAAGAGTTGGTCCAGGAATTCTTGAACTGAGTCGAACTCGCTGTCTTCTAATGCCATGGCGGCTCGAGAAGTTAGTTTTCCTTTTATTAGTTTTACTAGCGTTGTTTCTGCGTTGGGGGCGATCATCCCCTTTGCTCTTCTGCAGGCTCTTGAGAATGACATTAGTGTGGATAATTCTCCGTTATAGGTGGGTATTGTTTCAATTGCCTGTTTCATTGTAATGGTATAATCTGGAGCTGGGGTAACGTAGGGTGAGGTCCTTGTTTCACTTCGTCTACGTATTGTCTCCATTTCCCTTCTTAATGTTCGCAATTCGTTTGAGAGGGTTTGTATCGCATCTTCTCGTGTTGGTGAAAAAGGAGGGTTTGGCGGATTTGGAGGATTCGGAGGGTTTGATGAATTTAGAGGATCTGGTGGGTTTGGTGGATTTGGAGGATTTGGTGGGTTTGGTGGATTTGGATCCGTTTCATTGGTAGGCGGGACAGGTGCTTGTCTCGTGGGTATATTGTTAGTAGTAGAGACATTAAGGTTAGCCTGATCTATTACTTGTATTCGCGTTTGTGTGGTTTCTGCACGTAAGTTTTGTAATTCTTGTTCTAGTTGTTTCTGTTGTTCGTTTTGAATTTTTAATGCGTTTATTTGTTCTTGCAGAAATCTATTTCTTTCTGTCAATTCTAGTTCTTTTGCTTGTTGTTTTTGTTCCTTTGAAGAAAGATTTTTTTGTATTTTAAGGACTTCTGTTTCCCTTTGTTCTATTTGTTTTAGTTTTTCGGCTAAATCCATATTTAATTGTAAAAGTTCTTTAGGATCGAGCGGGTCGTTGTTTGCCGCTGCTGCTCTAAGTCTAGATTCCATTTTAAATATATTAAATATTAGATTTGAGTGTGTATTTGACAATGACTTTCCTTTTACTTAAACCGTGGGAAAATCCCTTAAGCTGTCACCAAAAATTTCTATGATGTTACAGACTGGCTGAGGAAAATCGTGAGAGATCCCCAACTCAGGTTCATCATCTACCTCCTATTATAAAGTCGTTCACATGAACGGGAACCACGGGGAGGTTTACAAAAGTAAAAGTAGTTTGAATAATATACACTCTTTATTGTGAATGAAATAAATGTTCTTTATTGCATGCTTACGTTTGTTTTCCTTAATCCAATTCGATTATTTCAACAATCTTGGGCGTAGAGGGTTGATGGTGATGGTCAGCGGGTGCGGTGTTGATAATCTGTTGGTTAAGGCTGGTTTCGTAGGTGCTTATGATGCACTGTGGGCCCTGGAAGTCTACTGAGTGGTATACCGTTGTCTGAGGAGGCGTGATCAAGTATTCGTACTCCTGGTTGGTGTTAGACAGTAGTTCCTGTATGTAGTCGTGTGGATGACCTCCTGACTGGTGGGAGTGGTTTTCAGCTGTTGGCTCCAATGGAATATCTGGATGGGTGGAGCTTAGCGTTGGTTGGCTGGTATAGTAGCCAATGGTTGAGTCTTGCTGCAGGGGCGGTTCCCTTTCGTAGATTACAGTGTCTGTACTGGAATCTGATTGGTAGGAGGTATGCCCGTAGGCCTCCTCAATGACTTCTCCTATTAATTCTGTATGTTGAGGGTTCTTTGCTAAGAGATCCTCATAGATTCGTTGATCTCTGGCGATGGCTTTCGTGATCCTCTCTCGTACCTTTTTACCTGCGCGGTGTCTCTTTTTATGACCCACAACTCCGTACATCTACGAGGAAAGGAATAGGTAGAATTAGCGTTTGGCCAGAGTAACAGGGGACTTGGCCTTGACGCTGGGGATATGTGTGTATCCCTTGGCTTGTCTAGAATGATCAGCCTGAGGTGTAAAGACTTCTACTTAGGGCTAAGAATTTATTCTAGCCTGCTAATTAGAGTATTTGATTTGGCTAGGTTTGGTAAAACCAGCCGTGTTAATCAATAAGAGTATTAATGCTGGCTTAAAAGTCTCGAAACCTTAGCCTGTTCATTAATCTCGAATAGATTTTTATGTAAGGTAATTAACTCGGCCAAGCAGTATAGTTCCAGCCTGGGTGATGGCTCGGAATCCGCAGTAGCCTTAGTTAAATATGGAATTTGGTTGATTTGGGATTAGTTAATTTGGCTGAGTTATATATTTATATGTAACTAGCCTGAATTAAAGAATATGTAGGATATGATGTATTGAGTTGCGAATTTACCTTGTTGAGGGTTTTGATGTAAGACAACTAATACACTTTTACTTGGTTTACAAAGTTTATTTTATATGTTATTTCACCAAGGAGTTCGGTTTATTACAAGCACGATATATTCTACTATGTTTAAGCAAGAACAGTAGTTTGAACTTAATTATTTAGTGAATATATTAACCGTAGGTTTTATTAAGCAAGAACAGTGGCTTGGACTTAATTTTATGAAGTAACGCGGTTTGACGTGCACTGAGTCGAACGTATGACTGAACTGAGCTAAACCAAAGAACTGAACTACTTTAGTAGTAGGGGTTTATATAGTATCTTAACTTAGAGTGGTGGGGTTGTTGTTGTTTAACCCGCATTCCAATCTCACGCTTGGACTCTGTGCAGCTGCGTATGACTAATTGTTTTGCATTTTGATCACATAGGTTTTGGCCGGATATTAGTATTTGCTATTTCTAATAACAAGTTTTAATAAACAGTTTTACTACTTGGTTTCTAATCTGATTTATGGTACTCGATATCCTGAGTAAACATCCTGCAGCTGCATGAGCATGACTCACTTGTTTTGACCGGTTAAAGTTATGCGTAAACAGTTTCTGGGCGAAAACAAGATATCGTTGAATGAGTCATTGCTCGAGTTGCTTAGGGTTGTTTACTCTGAAGGTAGTCCGTACTAAGTTCTTGCAGGGGTTGGAATATGTATTATATCATTGGAATATATATATGTATGTGAACTTTTGAATATTAGTTAATGATCAAGTGTTGGTATAATTATAAATGCGTGATTATAGGTAATATATCTACCGAAGGTCGGGCAAGGGTATGCTTGTGTCATATGTTGGTACATTATCTCGGTGTGGTATGAATCTACGTATGGTAAGCCTTGCGTGATCTTTGGTCGGTAAGGTAGTTTCTTATATACTAATATATGGTACAATATCTTTAAAGGGTAAAGAAGTTTTCAGGGTTGTCGGTCGAAGTTGTGCGTAGGTGGGAATGTGACAATCGTGAGACTAGATAGTACCCAAGCATCGGTCGTCCAAGATCAACCGGGCGATAAATCCGGCTGTTATCTTCCTCATAAGGCTGGTATGATTCTCCCGACTCTATCCTGGGGTACTCATAGGTGTGAATACGTCAAGATATAGTCAGGAGGATTGTACCGGAATTACGAGGAAGATCGCGGCTTGATTAATCGATTCGGTAGGTCTCGAATGACCGATGCGGGGGTGCGATCTTGTCTCACGATCGCGAATGACGGGTCGGCGCGCTCTGTTGTACCTACGTTAAAAAAAAAGATGTTTGTAAAAAACTAGATTTAATAAAATATGATTGTAAAAAAAAAAAAGTAGATCTGATAAAATATGCTTGTAAAAAACTAGATTTGATAAAATAATAATAAACGAATATTTGAAAATAATTTGTGTCAATCCCTGCATATACCCTGTCATTTTCTATCAATTTCAGCTAGTATAGATATATATATATAGGATAAGAATTTATTATTTCAGAGCCGGCATAGTAGCCATCTTGGATTTTGAGAAAAGAAATAGTAGTCATCTTGGAAAAGCCGCCATATTGGTTTGTATGGGCGGGGCCATCTTAGATCAGACATCTTGGATTTTGAAAAATAGTAGCCATATTTGATTTTGAAAAAATAGTAGCCATCTTGGATTTTGAAAAAAATTGGAAAACGGGCGCCATATTTGTTTATAATATTGCGTATGGGCGCCGCCATCTTGGATCGGACAGTCTGCTGTCTCTCATTGTTTTGACGCCAACTCCCCACTCCCTCCCGGTCACTGACCTCCGGCCAGGGTGACGTCATTTGTTATGACTCGCCATGGCTGGCACCTACTACTAATATCTTTGTCCATATTTGGCCAATATAAAATACTACGTGCCTTCGCTTTCATTTTAGAAATTCCTAGATGTCCTTCATGCAGTTTGTTTAACATGTCCTGTCTCATCACTGTTGGGATTATGACCTTATCTCCATTAAATATAGGCCAAGAGTCGGGTACTTTTTTCTACAATTTTTTACTACAGCGATTTTTTGTTGGAAGATGGTCGGGGGTGCCCCCTGAGTGTAAACCCAAGTTGCGAGACAGGGTTGGGCGAGGGGGCGGGGAGGGGGGGGGGGGGGGGGGGAGGGGGGGAGCTTAAGCCGCTATCTTGGAAAACACGTTTTATTGAATATCTCGTGAACCGTGCATCGCAGGATGAAAACAATACGAACCTTTTTTGTAGACTATGAAATTTTCTACAACTTTAATCCGAAACTTTTTCTTGTATAGTGCATGGTTTTTGATTTATAGTCTGCCAAACTTTTCCAACTATGGTTATTGCCGAATAGTTAAGTCTAAGTTATTGCCAGTAGTTAAGTCTAATAAGTCGACGACTTGTCTATTGATTTTATTCACATCTAAATTTCTTGCTGCTAATACTGCATATTTTGAAGCTTCTATGTATTGTTTTCTGCTGAGTATATCTTCGTAAATATCCTTCGCTATATCGATGTATTCATTGTATGTACAATTGGAGGGTAAATTTAAATTATCAACCTCATCATTCAAATCTCCAGTTCCAACTTGCAGCAAGAAGTCAGAAAAATTCTTCTCTTCTTGTAGTGCACGCATATTGATAGTCAATTCGAATATTTCAAATAGTTGCCACAATGGACTGAATTTGATTGATAAGTTTACCGTTTCACTGCGAGTACCCCGAATATTTAACGGAAGTAATTGTCTGAAATCCCCTCCCAATGTGACTATTTTTCCTCGAAATGGTCACGTGTTATTCATTATATCCTGTAAAATTGTGTTCATTATTTCTAATGCGTAGCGCGGTGCCATTGGTGCTTCATCCCAAATGAAAACCTTTGTTTCTTTCAAAATATTCGCTTCTTTTGAAACCACTTTAATTGTTGAAGTAGAATCAACGTATAACAGAACAGGTAATCCTAATGTTTTGTGGACTGTTTTTCCATTTGGTAGTAATGTAGCAGCTATACCTGTGTAAGCCATAGTACTGATTTTTTCCTTTCGCCCAGTAAATAAATGCCATAATGTAATATACAGAAATGTTTTGCCTGATCCACCCGGTCCGTCAATAGAGAATGTTTTATGTAATGTCGAATCGTTAATACTTTGACGTATGGTATCAATTATAATTTTTTGTTGAACATTAAGTTTTTCATAGTTGGCTAATCCTATATCCATAATCTTATCGTCTTTTTTTTCATCTATTATTTAACTCATATTAATTTCCGGAGGAATTGGCATTGCCGGGAAATCAGTTCTGTTCTTTCGCAGGGAATTATGGATAATATCCCCGCCACCTCCACTCCACTCGGCTTTCCTCCCCCCTCCCCCCAGCCGCGCCTTGGGCCCTTCGATCGAGTCATGTGAATTCCTGGGGATTGCCCATAGATTTCTCGGAATTCCTGGGGATTCCCCATAGGTTTCCCAGAATTCCGGGGTATTCCCCATAGATTTTCCAGAATTCCTGGGATTTCCCATACCTCATTTCCCCCCTACCACTTGCCTAGATTTCCTGGAATTCCAAGGGAACGTTTGTTGTCACCTCTTTTAGGCCCCATAGCTAAGCTAACTAATATGCTTATATATATGCTTGTACATATATACCTACAATACTATATACCTACATATATCTCTCTATATTATAAAGATATATCGCCGCGGCCGCCAAGTCAGACTTTCCATGGCCTCCTCGACCCCGCTCGCTGCCCCCCGCCCCCCCCCCCCCCCGCCCCCTCGCCTTCGGCCTTCTCGACCCCGCTCGGCTCTTTTCACCCATCCCCCGAAGCCTTAGGATGGGTTAGGTCGTGTCAGGTTAGGTTAGGTTGCCTTGGTCAGGATAGAGTAGGTGAGGTTGGTAACCTAACCTTTCCTGACCTGATCTTTGAGGTGTTAGGTAACCTAACCTAACTAAGCTAGGTTAGGTCAGGTCAGGTTGGGTGAGGTGCCATGGTCAGGATAGAGTGGGCTAGGTTAGGTTAGGATGGGTTAGGTTGTGTCAGGTTAGGTTAGGTTGCCTTGGTCAGGATAGAGTAGGTTAGGCTGGTAACCTAACCTAACTTGACCGTACCTGACCCCTAACCTTACCTGACCTGACCTTTGAAGTGAGGTTAGGTTAGGTCAGGTTGGGTTAGGTTGCCATGGTCAGGATAGAGTGCGTTGGGTTATGTCGGGTTAGGTTAGCTTAGGTTAGGTAATCTAACCTAACCTTTGTCAGTATCCCAGCGATCTCGGCTCCGCTCGGCTTATGTTTATCCCTCCCCCCCCTGCCTCTTGCCCTGGGCCACCTCGACCCCACTCGGCTCCCCCCCCCCCCCCCCCCCCATGCCCTTGGCCTTCTTGACCCCGCTCGGCTGTTTTCGCCCCCTCCCCCCAGCCCATTCGGCTTCCCTATCGAAAACTATCCTGGATAGCCGAAGATAGCCGAGGACAGCCGAGGAGAGCCAAGGGGAGCTGAACCTGGTCCTCCCCTCGGTCCGAGGGCCCAGGAAAGGGAAAGGGGGAAGCAGAGCCAAGGCAGCCGAGGAGAGCCGAAGAAAACCGGAGAGAGCCGAGGATAGCCGAGGATAGCCGAAGATAGCGGAAGATAGCGGAGGATAGCCGAAGATAGCCGGGGATAGCCGAGGATGGCCGAGGATAGCCGAAGATAGCCGTGGATAGCCGAGGATGGCCGAGGAGAGCACAAAATGTCTGACACGGCGGTGGCGATATATCCTAATAATCTCTACACATGACTTCAAGAGATACCAATCCGAGGACCTGGACTACGAGAAATACTTAGTGAATGACCTGGACAACGAGAACTACGAAGCCAAAGACCTGGACACTGTGAATACTTAGCGAAAGATTTGGATAACGAGGAATACGAAACGAAGGACCTGGGCAACGAGAACTACAAGGCCGCGGACCTGGATTACAAGAAATACTTAGCGAGTGACCTGGACTAAGAGATCTACGAAGCCCAGAACCTGGACTACGAGAAATACTCACTGAACGACCTGGACAACGAGGAATACGAAGAACATAAAATCCACGGATTATTTGAATTTTAGAAACAACTGATACAAATTAGAATATGGGGGGTTAGCGCGTGTAGCGCGCAGGGGGGCGAAGCCCCCCTAGTATATATATATGTAGTATATAGTAGTCCAGGTCCTCGGCTTCGTATTTCTCGTTGTTCAGGTCGTTCAGTGAGTATTTCTCGTAGACCAGGTTCTGGGCTTCGTAGATCTCTTAGTCCAGGTCACTCGCTAAGTATTTCTCGTAGTCCAGGTCCTCGGCTTCGTAGTTCTCGTTGCTCAGGTCCTTCGTTTCGTATTCCTCGTTGTCCAAGTCGTTCGCTAAGTATTTCCAGTGTCCAGGTCTTCGGCTTCGTAGTTCTCGTTGTCCAGGTCATTCACTGAGTATTTCTCGTAGTCCAGGTCCTCGAATTCGTATCTCTTGAAGTCGTGTGTAGAGATTATTAAGATATATCGCCGCCGCCGTGTCAGACATTTTGTGCTCTCCTCGGCTATCATCGGCTATCCACGGCTATCTTGAGTTATCCTCGGCTATTTTCGGCTATCCTTGGCTATCTTCGGCTATCCTCGGCTCTCTCCGGTTCTCTTCGGCTCTCCTCGACTCCCTCGGCTCTGCTTCCCCCTTTCCCTTTCCTGGGCCCTTGGACCAAGGGGAGTACCGGGTTCGGCTCTTCTTGGCTCTCCTCTGCTATCCTCGGCTATCTTCGGCTATCGTCGGCCATCTTCGGCTATCTTCGGCTATCCTCGGCCATCTTCGGCTATCTTCGGCTATCCTCGGCTCTCTTCGGTTCTCTCCGAGCGGCGGAGGGGAGCCGAGCGGGGTCGAGGCGGCCCAGGGCAAGAGGTGGGAGGGGGGACGGGGCGATAAACAAAAGCCGAGCGGAGCCGAGATGGCTGGGATACTGACAAAGGTTAGGTTAGGTTACCTAACCTAAGCTAACCTAACCTGACCCAACCCAACGCACTCTATCCTGACCATGGCAACCTAACCTAACCTAACCAAACCCATCCCATCCCATCTCAACACAACTCAAACCAATTCAACCTAACCCACTCTATCCTGACCATGGCAACCCAACCCAACCTGACCTCACCTAACCTCACCTCAAAGGTCAGGTCAGGTAAGGTTAGGTCAAGTACGGTTGAGTAAGGTTAGGTTAGGTTACCAACCTAACCTAACCTTACTCAACCGCCGAGTGCCGAGAGCTGCGTAACACCGGGGGAGCGGTGCCGAGAGCGAACCCTCGGCGGGCCAGGCGAACCCGCCCCGTACACAGCCTTACCAGCTCAAGCGGGGCTCTGGGCTGGCTGACTAGTACTACCCTTGCTGATCGTGGGAATAAATATGAAAAATAATAATGAAAAAAACAGAAATCAAGTGCATAATGACGAATCACAGCCCAATAGTGATGATGGACCGGTGTCTAGTGATGGTGCGCACAGTGAAGGTACGGAAAAGTGTGGAGATGACACGCATATGGCGGAGCAGACATACGGTGCAACGGGAATGGGGTTGACGATCGCCACAGAGGCCGTGCCAGAGACAATTGACACCGACGAAGACATAAGCACAGATGCTGATCGCGAGGCAGCTCAAAGAAGACGGATTCACGGTGTCATTGGCAAACTCGCCCAGTTGACTCGCGAGATCATGCAGGTTTACGGCGGGAGTAACAATCTCAGACGAGAGGTAAGGCAGGAAGCAGATGCGAGGGCACGGAAACTAATGCTAGCCATACACGAGGCGAGCGAGGACGTCAGCACTGCAGGTGACCTCATTGTGGCGTGGCCCACGTCAATCGCCCACATTATGCTGCGGGTGACACAAGAAAGGCGATTTAGCAACGCGAGAATAGCAGAAATGCACAATCTCAGAAGCGAAGGGCAGGCTATTGTAAACAGATGGTGTGAGGATGAACCCCTCAATCTGAGCAACGAAGAGGCGGATAAAGCCCGAGCAACGTGGACGCAAGTGAGCGGCCCAAAAGGACGGAGAAGACCAGAGAGGGGCTCGCCCGAAAACTGCGAGGACCTGGCGGGCGAGAGAACGCCTGTACAGAGGAGAACAAGGATGCGACTGGACGCATCCCTAATAGCGGATGCCGTCATACCCGAGAGAGTACCAAACGCCGCAAACCAAATCCGCCTTTGCGGATTTACCCTGCACTGACATTCCAACGGCGGCACCAGAGGATCGGCGGCATCTTCTGCACAAGACAAGGGGAAAAACCCTGCGCAACGAGCGGCAGCGAAGATCAACTGCGTGGCGATGAGCAACCGAAACGCACCGAGGTGCCTCCTACTGGCACAAGGGCAACAGAAAGCGCACCGACGGGCACAGCCCCCACAACCACGAGGCCCATTGTCGTTATTAGGGCAGAAGGACGAACATACAGCGACCTTCTGCACACACTTAAAAGAAGAATACAGACGAAGGATATCCAAATCAGACTCGTGCGCAAGGCCGCAAGCACGGAAGACGCTGTGGTCGAAGCTGGAAACCACGGCGACGCGGAAAGCCTCAAGGACCGCGCAGTGTATGAGGGGCTAACGACTGTGATCCTAGGCCCGCGAAGACAACGGGTTGCGATTCTAGGGATAGAGGTGACTGCCACAGAAGACGAACTGAGGCTGGCGCTAGAAAGATACGGCGTAATAGGAACAGCCAGGACCATATCCATGAGGGCGAACCCCCACACTGGCACGCAGATGGCAGTGTAGAGATAACTGAGATGGATGCGAAACGGCTGACATCAGCAGCAGAAATCAGGATTGGATGGTCACGAGCCCGCGTTAGGGCATGGACTAACAACGACACCTGCTACAGGTACGGGGAAAAAGGGCATATTGCAAGAGCATGTAGCAAAGCGACAAGCGTGTGCTACAGATGCAAGAGGCCAGGGCATGTAGCAACCGACTGCGACCTGGCCAGCACCGACAGCGATGAGACGGAGGAGGAAGCCGATGCGGAAACGGGCACCAGAGGCCATGCACCGGATAACACGCGAACGCGAAACCCGATGCATGATCCAAGGGCGCAACAAAGAGCCACGAACGCGCAAAACAGAGAAAATCGAGAAGCGAACTGCATCAGTGACCAACTGAAGATCTCTAAAGGTCGGAAGCATTACAGATCAGTGGCGACGCAGACTGACGAGCCGTATACTAACGGAAACCTGACTACCATCCAACCAGGTACAGGAGGGCAGAGACCCGGGGACTCTCGACAACCGCCCCAAAAAACCTTCGCCCAGGCAACAGGCACAGGAGGCACTGACCGAAACACGGAGGCATCGCGCAAGCATACCAAACCAGGAGCCACGACGGTCAACAAGCAGAACGCCATTGCCAAAAAGCCTGACGAGGCCCGAGGAGAGGCCATAATAATAGACATACCCGGCAAGTCCTACGCCGAAATACTCGGAGAAATCAAGGTCAAACTAGAAGCGGAAGAGACGCGCACAATCACGCGCACAATCAGGGAGTGCAACAGACCAGCCAACGAACGCAGGCCGCCAAAGGTGGGTAGGGACGTCGAAAAAGATAAGGCTAAAACGCCCGGGGTAACAGCTGCACAGAAATGGAAAAAGCAACGACTCCTCCAGCGGGCTGCAGTACGAGGTGCGAGGACAACGACAACAGTCCCTCGATGAGAGGAACTGCGCCCATAGAGCGCGACATAGAAACTGCCGATCAACGTGCCGTACTCCCTAGAATAACTCAACACAGCAGCAATGGCAGCCAAGAACAGTAACAACATCAGGATCTGGCAGGCGAACCTCAACAACTGCCATCAGGCCAGGGACTTACTCGCGAAGGATGCCGCGGATAACAGCGCGGACCTCGCGGTCCTGGCAGAAATTCCCCCAGGCACGAGGACAGCTGCGAGGAGAATCGTCAGTCATCATACCAAAGTTGCCATAGTCGTAATGAACCGGGATCTGCAGTTCAAGGCCCCCATAGTACGTAACGGATATGTCATCGCGAAGCTCGGACCCGACCTGGGAATCGCCAGAGTGTATTTCTCCCCGAACAAGACCGCAGGGGAATTCGAGGAGTATTGGGACGACCTCATCAAGGAAGTCACTGCCTTCTCAGCGCAGAAGCAAGTTAGCATGGTCATAGCGGGAGACCTCAATGCGTGGTCGTACGCCTGGGGAAGCCAGCAAGAGAACCATAGAGGAAGAGTGGTTATCAGTACCGTGAACCAACTGGACTGGGTCTGCGTAAACCGGGGACAGACACCGACCTTCCGGAGGGGTGAATCAAGTTCGATAATAGACGTTACGCTAGCAGCAGCGCCTGCTGCCCGTAGAATCCGTGAGTGGCAGGTACTGGACCATGAAACACTCAGCGACCACAGCAGAGTGAGTTTCGTGATCGCTGCCGAGGGACACCAGGCGCGCCTGGTGGAGCCCGGCGAAAAACCAAGAAACTCCTGGAACCTGAGAAGACTAGACAAGTCCAGGTTCAGCGCCACGCTTAAGAAATTAGAGGCGGAACGTGAAACGGCGGACCTTTCACCTGCAGAGACTCTACAGGAAACACGTGAGATAATAACCAAGTCGCTCGATGCCAGCGCTCCACGATGGGGAAACCACCGAGGCAAGCAACCTAACTATTGGTGGAACGAGCAAATTAACTGCGCCCGTAAAGCATGCACCGCGGCCCAAAGGACACTCAAGCGCGCGAAACGCAAAAGGCGCCCCCCGTTGGAGCTACTGGGACTCGCCGACCAACTGCGAACATCCCGCAAAGTGCTCAGACTGGAGATAAAAAAAAGCAAGCAGGCCGCCTGGAAGCGGCTACTGGAGGAGACCGAAAACGACCCCTGGGGGAAAGCATACAAAATAATCACGAGCCGACTAGGCAAAGGTGGCCCCACGGCCCCGTCATACGAGGAAGACGCAAAACGCATTATCAGCGAACTGTTTCCGCCCGGAGAAGCCCCCCCAGGGCTGCGGGACGAGGAGATAAACAGAATCGTGGACGAGACCAGTACCGGGTGCCTGAGGGTAACACAGCAGGAGATAACGACAGCGCTCAGAGCGTGCAAAATTGGGAAAGCACCAGGACTAGACGGCATCCCTGCAGAGACGCTCAAACTGACACACGCCATCTGCCCGCAGATACTGACAAGGCTGTATACAAAGCTACTGGCGTGACTGACTTTTCCAACCGAGTGGAAAACAGGAAAGCTGGTACTGCGACTGAAACCGCGGAAGCCCACGGACAACGAGGACAAATACAGACCCCTATGCCTGCTGGACACCCTGGGTAAGGTATACGAAAAAGTCATTGCCAATCGACTGACTACGCACCTCGATAAAGTAGGGGCTATCAGTGAGTCGCAGTACGGCTCCGTGAGGGGCAAGTCGACGGTGGACGCGCTCAAGGCCGTCACAGGGGCGATCGCTGAACAACTGCAGGCAAAAAGGACCACCGTTGCAGTTTGCTTGGACATCCGGAATGCATTTAACACGGCCGGCTGGATGAGATCCTCGCGGCTCTGTGCAAGGCTGACACACCAGCATACCTGTTAGCTCTAGTCAGCGAGTACTTGAGAGAATGGCGCATCGAACTCCAAACGCCGCACTATCAAATAGTGCGAGAAGTAAGCAGAGGGGTGCCACAGGGCTAGGCCCGCTTCTCTGGGACGTTATGTACAACGGAGCACTGACGCTCAAGCTGCCGCCAGAAACCAGGACAGTGTGCTACGCTGTGTTACAGACTGGCTGAGGAAAATCGTGAGAGATCCCCAACTCAGGTTCATCATCTACCTCCTATTATAAAGTCGTTCACATGAACGGGAACCACGGGGAGGTTTACAAAAGTAAAAGTAGTTTGAATAATATACACTCTTTATTGTGAATGAAATAAATGTTCTTTATTGCATGCTTACGTTTGTTTTCCTTAATCCAATTCGATTATTTCAACAATCTTGGGCGTAGAGGGTTGGTGGTGATGGTCAGCGGGTGCGGTGTTGATAATCTGTTGGTTAAGGGTGGTTTCGTAGGTACTTATGATGCACTGTGGACCCTGGAAGTCTACTGAGTGGTATACCGTTGTCTGAGGAGGCGTGATCAAGTATTCGTACTCCTGGTTGGTGTTAGACAGTAGTTCCTGTATGTAGTCGTGTGGATGACCTCCTGACTGGTGGGAGTGGTTTTCGACTGTTGGCTCCAATGGAATATCTGGATGGGTGGAGCTTAGCGTTGGTTGGCTAGTGTAGTAGCCAATGGTTGAGTCTTGCTGCAGGGGCGGTTCCCTTTCGTAGATTACAGTGTCTGTACTGGAATCCGATTGGTAGGAGGTATGCTCGTAGGCCTCCTTAATGACTTCTCCTATTAATTCTGTATGTTGAGGGTTCTTTGCTAAGAGATCCTCATAGATTCGTTGATCTCTGGCGATGGCTTTCGTGATCCTCTCTCGTACCTTTTTACCTGCGCGGTGTCTCTTTTTATGACCCACAACTCCGTACATCTACGAGGAAAGGAATAGGTAGAATTAGTGTTTGGCCAGAGTAACAGGGGACTCGGCCTGGACACTGGGGATATGTGTGTATCCCTTGGCTTGTCTAGAATGATCAGCCTGAGGTGTAAAGACTTCTATTTAGGGCTAAGAATTTATTCTAGCCTGCTAATTAGAGTATTTGATTTGGCTAGGTTTAGTAAAACCAGCCGTGTTAATCAATAAGAGTATTAATGCTGGCTTAAAAGTCTCGAAACCTTAGCCTGTTCATTAATCTCGAAAAGATTTTTATGTAAGGTAATTAACTCGGCCAAGCAGTATAGTTCCAGCCTGGGTGATGGCTCGGAATCCGCAGTAGCCTTAGTTAAATATGGAATTTGGTTGATTTGGGATTAGTTAATTTGGCTGAGTTATATATTTATATGTAACTAGCCTGAATTAAAGAATATGTAGGATATGATGTATTGAGTTGCGAATTTACCTTGTTGAGGGTTTTGATGTAAGACAACTAATACACTTTTACTTGGTTTACAAAGTTTATTTTATATGTTATTTCACCAAGGAGTTCGGTTTATTACAAGCACGATATATTCTACTATGTTTAAGCAAGAACAGTGGCTTGGACTTAATTATTTAGTGAATATATTAACCGTAGGTTTTATTAAGCAAGAACAGTGGCTTGGACTTAATTTTATGAAGTAAGCGGTTTGATGTGCACTGAGTCGAACGTATGATTGAACTGAGCTAAACCAAAGAACTGAACTACTTTAGTAGTAGGGGTTTATATAGTATCTTAACTTAGAGTGGTGGGGTTGTTGTTGTTTAACCCGCATTCCAATCTCACGCTTGGACTCTGTGCAGCTGCGTATGACTAATTGTTTTGTATTTTGATCACATAGGTTTTGGCCGGATATTAGTATTTGCTGTTTCTAATAACAAGTTTTAATAAACAGTTTTACTACTTGGTTCCTAATCTTATTTATGGTACTCGATATCCTGAGTAAACATCCTGCAGCTGCATGAGCATGACTCACTTGTTTTGACCGGTTAAAGTTATGCGTAAACAGTTTTTGGTTGAAAACAAGATATCGTTGAATGAGTCATTGCTCGAGTTGCTTAGGGTTGTTTACTCTGAGGGTAGTCCGTACTAAGTTCTTGCAGGGGTTGGAATATGTATTATATCATTGGAATATATATATGTATGTGAACTTTTGAATATTAGTTAATGATCAAGTGTTGGTATAATTATAAATGCGTGATTATAGGTAATATATCTACCGAAGATCGGGCAAGGGTATGCTTGTGTCATATGTTGGTACATTATCTCGGTGTGGTATGAATCTACGTATGGTAAGCCTTGCGTGATCTTTGGTCGGTAAGGTAGTTTCTTATATACTAATATATGGTACAATATCTTTAAAGGGTAAAGAAGTTTTCAGGGTTGTCGGTCGAAGTTGTGCGTAGGTGGGAATGTGACAGCTGACGATACCATCGTGCTTGCAGGAGGAGCGACACCCAAAGCAGCAGCGAACAGAGCTGCAGTGGCCACTAAAAAGTGGATTGGATCACCAAGAACTCCGGGTTGCACCCGAGAAGACGGAGGCGGCAATTTTTACAAACAAGGGATCGACGGCAGGAGCAAGAAGAACTAAAGTCCTCGGCCACTCCGTCGATTATCGTAGCACGATAAAGTACCTGAGAGTTGTGTTAGACACGAAGCTAAGATACACAGAGCACGTTATTAAAGCAGCCGCTCAAAAGGCGCGCGGCGTCATGGAGTCGTTGAGTCGCCTAATGCCCAACATTGAAGGACCGAAACCGCAACACAGAAAACTCTATGCGCTTGTGGGACAGTCCATAGTGCAATATGGGGCGCAGATCTGGGCGGAGGTCCGAAGCCCAGTTGAGAAAAGTGGACGGGCCTAGCCGTACCTAACCTTACCCCCACCGGCTGTCCAACGCCGGGTGTAAGACGCAATGCCTTACGGCGGACACCTTGCACCCGGGTCGAGGAACTCCAACTCGGCGACAGTTTCGGTCCAAAAAAAAAAAAAAAAAAAGGTCAGGTAAGGTTAGGTCAGGTAAGGTTAGGTCAGGTAAGGTTAGGTTGCCATGGTAACCAAAGTCTGACACGGCGGCGGCGGCGGCGATATATCTTTATAATATAGAGATATATATATATATATATGTAGGTATACAGGGTGATTCAGAATGCGGTACTTTCCTTACACCGGTGTATTCCTTGTAAAAATCTAAGACCAAAATTATTCATCCTGAAATGTCGAAAGCCTAGCCGTGTTCAGGTAGGAGCCGTTTAAAGTAAGCCGAATTAAGCCAATACGAGGGCAGAAACGAGAATGGCTCAGCCGCCGCTACGCCGTTATTGTTGGCCCGCCACCGCGAACTCGCAAAGAAACGACGATCAGACGTCCGCGGCCGAGGGATGCAATGGAAACAGAAGCATGCGAATGTTACCGAACTATGAATGTAAAACATAAGGTAAAGTCGGGAGAGATGCCGCACTTTTTGGGAAAATTCATAACTTCTACATAAATAGATGTTAACAAACGTATTTATCAGTGACCATTCTTTAAACTATGTACTATAATGTGGCCCTAACCAAAAATAGATAAACTTTCATTTTCATATAAAACATACGTCAACAAAAAACATTTATGGTGGCCACTAGTCAGGGAAAACCGGAAAGACAGGGAAAAGTCAGGGAATTCGGAAAATTGTCAGGGAGGTCTGGGAAAAGTCAGGGAACTTTATGGTGACACAGAACAAGACAGAATAGAAGGTCCCCCGTGATTTTTCTTCTTTCTACCTTGCGCGGAATTATTAATCAATCAAAGGAAATAGTGGTGAAACTTGTATAAGCTAAAAAATAATTTATAAAATCATTCTCTATCATCATTGATTCAGAGCGTTGTTTATTATAGGTATACTTGACTAAGCAGTAATCCAAATGAATGGATACAAGTAATATCGGCGAAAAATTTATGTCTTCGCTGTTCTTCAGCTATAAAAATACTGCAGAAAATATTTTCAACTGAAAACTAAGGTTCAAGGACCATCTACTGAATCAATTAAAAACACCGGATCAATAAGTTATAAAATTTTATCACATTTGAGTCATATAAAATCCTGGATTGAAACATTTTTTTTTTTTCAAATCCCTTGACCATTCTACAGATGCCATCTGCCATGCCATATTAATCCAGAAGATTGATAGATTACCGATCGAATCCAGAATAATATTATCAGTTCTAAGATACAAAAAACCGTATCGTTTGCTCCAACGAAAATTAATATCCGTCCATTCCTTTTCGAAACATCGTCGGTCAGTAAATTGACGACAACCGTACATACAGGCACCAATACGTACGTTCCGCTGAAAATGGTGAGATGCGATTCTCTAACGCAAGACCCCGAACATTATTTTGATCTATGATATTTGGTCTTGATCCTAGATTGATTGATTAAAACTAAATGATGACCATAGAAATAGAAATAGGACCAGGTTCGGCTCCCCTTGGCTCTCCTCGGCTATCCTCGACTATCTTCGGCTATCCTCGGCTATCCTCGGCTATCTTCGGCTGTCTTCGACCATCCTCGGCTCTCTTCGGTTCTCTTCGACTCTCCTCGGCTCTGCTTCCCCCTTTCCCTTTCCTGGGCCCTCGGACCGAGGGAAGGACCAGGTTCAGCTCCCCTTGGCTCTCCTCGGCTGTCCTCGGCTATCTTCGGCTATCCAGGATAGTTTTCGATAGGGAAGCCGAATGGGCTGGGGGGAGGGGGTGAAAACAGCCGAGCGGGGTCAAGAAGGCCAAGGGCATGGGGGGGGGGGAGCCGAGTGGGGTCGAGGTGGCCCAGGGCAAGAGGCAGGGGGGGGGAGGGATAAACATAAGCCGAGCGGAGCCGAGATCGCTGGGATACTGACAAAGGTTAGGTTAGATTACCTAACCTAAGCTAACCTAACCCGACCCAACCCAACGCACTCTGTCCTGACCATGGCAACCTAACCCAACCTGACCTGACCTAACCTATCCGAGTTAGGTTAGGTTACCTAACACCTCAAAGGTCAGGTCAGGTTAGGTGAGGTTACCAACCTAACCTACTCTATCCTGACCAAGGCAACCTAACCTAACCTGACACGACCTAACCCATCCTAAGGGTTAGGGGGCGGGGAGGGGCGAAAAGAGCCGAGCGGGGTCGAAGAGGCCATGAAAAGGGGCGGGGGGGGTAGCGAGCGGGGTCGAGGAGGCCATGGAAAGTCTGACACGGCGGTGACGGCGATATATCTTTGTAATATAGAGAGATATTTACTATATACAGGGTGTCCCATCTGAAATTTCGCATTAGAATATCTCTGAAATGAGCATTGCTATCGAAAAATGGTTCAGATGAGAATATCATAGTTTCGAGGGGGACACATGATGATGATATCAGTTTGGTTGTCGGTAGTATTGTTTGTGAGAAATTAGCCTGAACGTAGTTTTCTTAAACGGCAACCGATTTTTTACCCGGGACAAATGTTGTACCTCTCGGTAAGACGAATCCAGCCGTACGTGACAAAAGAGCCCATTGTTCACGGATCGCGAGTTATGACTGTTCGAAACTCGGAAATTCGTCATTGCTAGGTGTAGTTTTTCAATCGCAATCATTTTTTTTTTTTTACATTATGTATGCTTGGCCGCCGCCTACACGGGAGGACATGAAACAAAGGGTAAACGCTTGTCGTCACATCCAGCGCAATACTCTGCGCTCGCCACACTCCAGCATTACCAACTTCGGCTGTAACTCTCCATTCAGACAGAGAGAAATGTGTTTGAACATTTAATAATAAACTCCTGAAACAACCATGCTTTCACCCCAAATAATTGCGACTGAAAAACTACACCCAGCAATGACAAATTTTCGAGTTTCGAATAGTCATAACTCGCGATCCGTGAACGATGGGCACTTTTGTCACGTACGGCTGAATTTGTCTTACCGAGAGGTACAACATTTGTACGTCTAGGCTAATTTTTCTACGCTCAGGCTAGCTACGTTCAGCTACGTTCAGGCTAATTTCTCACAAGCAGTACTACCCACAGCCAAACTGATATCATCATCATGTGTCCCCCTCGAAACTATAATATTCTCATCTGAACCATTTTTCGAGAGCAGTGCTCATTTCAGAGATATTCTAATGCGAAATTTCAAATGGGACAACCTGTATAGCATATAGCATATATATAAGCCTAGCTATGCAGCCTAAAAAAGGTCCTTTTTCACTCCCGTGTGAGGTATACTATTTTTCACCACTCCCTGCATCGGAAAGAACGACTTCCCGCTCACGCAAGAAAGCGAAAGTCGTACTTTCCGTGCAGGTGTGGTGAAAACAATTTTATTATGCTGCATTGACAATTTTTGAATATGGATAATACGTTCTACTCATACAGGTAAGAAAGATCTATAAATTATAACTAGTTTTTAGGCACGATCGTTGAAAACGGAGTGCCTTATACATTTGACATCGCGAAAAACGTCGGATCGAATAAAACTCCTGAAATCATATAGGAAGCACGTTTTTGACACCTCGGTAGTCGTTTTTTGACATTTTCAAGGGTGGTGTATGTGACTACCCCATTTCTTGTAAACACGGTTTCAGCCACACCCTTGAACCAATTTCGATGAAATTTGCAGAGGATACTTTTATCACCCTGCAGATGTGCAAATTTCGATGTCGACCCGATCCGACTTCCGGTGTGGAAACGGCATTCGCTAACTTCGTCAATTTTCTAGATAGAATATTGAGCTTCGAAATGTAGTTTTCAAATAGGAAATAGTATATTGTGTACCAAGGGCGTAAAGTGGGCTTTTTTAGACCGAGTGTGGAGTTCGCAGTACGAGTCGGAGGTGAGCTAGCACGAGTCGAAGACGAGTGCATCTGCGAGCCGAAGACGAGTACTGAAACCACACAAGGTCAAAAAGCCCACTTAGCCCTTGGTGCACACCATATTTTTTGTAACAGCACGATTTTTGCGTTTTTTCTTCATTGGTGATAATTTTCTTGAAAATATGGAAAAATATTTTAGCGGGCGTTTTCAGTTTATTATTGTCCGCTTATGCTCGAGTAGCGGGCGATAAAAACTGAAAAACGCCCGCTACTCGATTTAGCGGGCGATAAAAACTCAAAAACGCCCGCTGCTCGATTTAGCGGGCGATAAAAACTCAAAAACGCCCGCTGCTCGATTTAGCGGGCGATAAAAACTCAAAAACGCCCGCTGCTCGACTTAGCGGGCGTTTTCGGTTTATTATTGGCCGCTCGTCTGAAAACTGCCACTTTACGCCCGCTTAATGGGTCAAAAAAACGCGAAAATCGTGCATGTGTTACAAAAAGAAAATTTTGTGAATTTTTGAGCATATTTCCCGCACCTACATCCGGGTGCAAACTCGTCCGAGTTCCTTATAAACACAGTTTCAACCACACCCTTGAACCAATTTCGATGAAATTTGCAGAAGATACTTTGTCACCTCCAAGAAATGGAAATTTTCCCGTATGTACTCGATCGAATAACCAGTTGAAAAACGAAATATATAATTTCCAATACCACATGTACAAAGTTTAGATTACTCCTTTATCATATACTTTATATTATTACCCAACATCTTCTAGGTCATTGTGGAAGCATAGTAGACCCTGTGCAGAGAATAATAATGAAATAAAAAATGTTTAATGGAGTAATCTAATCATAATTCATGCAAATATATTCGAATGGATGTGAAACACTATCGGAGTCGCTATGAAAGTTATTTATCAGAGAATGACAAAATGGAAAAAAAGGTCAGAAGTCCGGCGAATTCTCAATGAGTCGTAATGAATTGTACAGTATTTCACAGTCAATAATATTCAAAATCAAGCACTTTGAAAGACTTTGAAAATACATGAAACAAGCGACCATAAAGCAATTTGGTTCGAACTATTGAACCGACATGAACCGGTGATGCAGGCGAAAAAAAAACACGACATACTATGATCAGAATAAAATAAAGGAAAAAATAAGTAATGAATAAACAATAAATGAATGAAAACAATGGGCGATCGTGCCTTAAGCAAAAAAGCGATGAGCTTTGTGGCTAAAACCGTCTAGTTTACACTCTTTTCACACTCTTTACAGATTCACTATTATTATTTTTCTGAACACTTGTTGCCGTTCTACGTGATATACAATTTTCTTCGTGTACAGTAATGTTCATCGATGGTGTCCTAGTGGCTCACTGTTTTTCGTAGCCTTATTTCAGATAGAGATTCCCTTCTACAAATATTTTATTTGCTCATGACCAGTGGAGCAGCCGATCGGAAGTGGCAGAGTAACCACAACCTGTTACCTGCTTCACTTCGCGGCTGTCATAGTCCCAATAACCTCAAAGTGTTGATTAAATACTTTTAGGTTATTTAACGAATAAATAAATAGTTTTAATTTTTTAGGTTACACCTAATCAAATAATATTATTATAAGAATATTATATTAATGTTATAAAATTATATTATATTATCTAGATCCCTATTAGAGGACGACGATGATGGGGTTAACCTTTGAAATTAAAGTTATTTATTTATTTAATTCTCATTTTTCAGGTTAACCCCAAATTGAATAATATAACTATAAGAATATTATAGTAATGTTATTTGATAATATCATATCATCTTCATCCCTAATAGTGGACGACGATGATGGGGTTAACCTGTAAAATTCAAGTTATTTATTCAGTCATTAAATAACAGAAGTTTTCAGTGAATTTTCACGCCCAGTACATAACCACAAGATTTACAATTGCATGAATGTTATTATTATAGGTTAGCGAATTACAGAATTCAAAGCACCCGGAGTGATCCTTAGACGATGAATATAATTTGGTATAATTAAAGGACGACGATGATGGGGTTAACCTGTATCGTGATCATGAGAATAGCGAGCTAACCTTTAACCAATAACCTGAAAGTGTTCATTGAATAGGTTTAGGTTATTCAATGAACGAATAAATGATTTTAATTCTAAAGGTTAACCCTAAATTAGATAATATTATTATAAGAATATTATATCAATATTATATAATTATATAATATTATCTTTATCCCTGTTAGAGGACGACGATGATGGGGTTGACCTTTAATATCAAAGTTATTTATTTATTTGATTTTCATTTTTCAGGTTAAGCCTGAATTGAATAATATTACTATAAGAATATTATATTGATGTTATATGATTTATTATATTATCTTTATCCCTATTAGAGGACGACGATGATGGGGTTAACCTTTAAAATTTGAATTATTTATTCATTCATTAAATAACCTAGAAGTTTTCAGTAAATTTTCACGCCCAATACATAACCACAAGATTTACAGTTGCATGAATGTTATTATTATAGGTTAGCGAATTACAGAATTCAAAGCGCCCAAAGTGATCTTTAGACGATGAATATAATTTGGTGTAAAGGACGACGATGATACAAATAGAATTGGGAATAAGAGAGGGTGGGATGAGGTTAAGAAGAATCAATCTGTTGGACAATTTTCAAAGTTTTAGAATCAGTTTCGGCTTGTTAATTCTCTTTATACCTGTTAAATACAAGTGCCTGGATTGGGTCTGAGTCAATTATTAATACAGAGAATTGGTGTCTGACACTTATGTCTGTCTGGCACTTATTGAGAATTGATATTTAATATGCAGAATTCATTTTTCAATATCGAACTCGAACTCAGATGATAATGAGTCTTACGCTCAGCGTCTTACTGTGTAAAGGGCTGCGGAGCAAGCCCAGGAGGGTCGATGACTAGGAAAACTGCTGGCAGCAATACGTAAGTGAAAATCTTCAATCTCGATTCAAGTGTGGCGTTCGAATAAAAAATGTACACAAATTATATTTATGTCTTTTATTCTAATTTAAGCAAATTCAAAGAGTGTAGATAGCTTCACTGTTACGGTTTTTCGAAGTAACACATTTATCTGAACGACATGAATAATATTTTATGAATTGTGGAAACACGTCTGGTAGGCAAAAAGATGTCGTCCAATGCAATGAGTCAATCTCGAATGGCTGCGAAGCAAGTTGAGGTTTGGTTTGTGATTTACTCACGTCAATCTATTCCATGTTCCGTCCAGAAACGGGGTAGCGCCTAAAATCTTCAAATTTGAATAGATATGGAGCAAGTTGAGGGGGTTCGATGAGTGTCAAGACTGCTCGCAGCACTATGTCAGTAAGAATGTTCAATCTCAAATGGCTACGGAGCCAGTCGAGGGGGTTCGATTAGTGCCAAAACTGCTCGCAGCAAACTAGGCTACCTGTTGTTATTATAGTCTGTATCGACGCAATGGTTATTTAAGCTATTTTGGAGCACGTATATTCTCTTCTTACAAAGTTTTGTTCACACAGCCTCGTCAGAACACAATATTCGATTCAAGATTGAAGATTCTCACTGACGTAGTGCTGCGAGCAGTCTTGGCACTCATCGGACCCCCTCAACTTGCTTCGCAGCCATTCGAGATTGACTCATTGCATTTGACGACATCTACACTCTTTGAATTTGCTTAAATTAGAATAAAAGACATAAATATAATTTGTGTACATTTTTTATTCGAACGCCACACTTGAATCGAGATTGAAGATTTTCACTTACGTTTTGCTGCCAGCAGTTTTCCCAGTCATCGACCCTCCTGGGCTTGCTCCGCAGCCCTTTACACAGTAAGACGCTGAGCGTAAGACTCATTATCATCTGAGTTCGAGTTCGATATTGAAAAATGAATTCTGCATATTAAATATCAATTCTCAATAAGTGCCAGACAGACATAAGTGTCAGACACCAATTCTCTGTATTAATAATTGACTCAGACAGACCCAATCTAGGCACTTGTCACAATTAGAATAAAAGACATAAATATAATTTGTGTACATTTTTTATTCGAACGCCACACTTGAATCGAGATTGAAGATTTTCACTTACGTTTTGCTGCCAGCAGTTTTCCCAGTCATCGACCCTCCTGGGCTTGCTCCGCAGCCCTTTACACAGTAAGACGCTGAGCGTAAGACTCATTATCATCTGAGTTCGAGTTCGATATTGAAAAATGAATTCTGCATATTAAATATCAATTCTCAATAAGTGCCAGACAGACATAAGTGTCAGACACCAATTCTCTGTATTAATAATTGACTCAGACAGACCCAATCTAGGCACTTGTCACATTCCCACCTACGCACAACTTCGACCGACAACCCTGAAAACTTCTTTACCCTTTAAAGATATTGTACCATATATTAGTATATAAGAAACTACCTTACCGACCAAAGATCACGCAAGGCTTACCATACGTAGATTCATACCACACCGAGATAATGTACCAACATATGACACAAGCATACCCTTGCCCGACCTTCGGTAGATATATTACCTATAATCACGCATTTATAATTATACCAACACTTGATCATTAACTAATATTCAAAAGTTCACATACATATATATATTCCAATGATATAATACATATTCCAACCCCTGCAAGAACTTAATACGGACTACCCTCAAACTAAGCAACCCTAAGCAACACGAGCAATGACTCATTCAACGATATCTTGTTTTCGCCCAAAAACTGTTTACGCATAACTTTAACCGGTCAAAACAAGTGAGTCATGCTCATGCAGCTGCAGGATGTTTACTCAGGATATCGAGTACCATAAATAAGATCAGGAACCAACTAGTAAAACTGTTTATTAAAACTTGTTATTAGAAACAGCAAATACTAATATCCGGCCAAAACCTATGTGATCAAAATACAAAACAATTAGTCATACGCAGCTGCACAGAGTCCAAGCGTGAGATTGGAATGCGGGTTAAACAACAACAACCCCACCACTCTAAGTTAAGATACTATATAAACCCCTACTACTAAAGTAGTTCAGTTCTTTGGTTTAGCTCAGTTCAGTCATACGTTCGACTCAGTGCACGTCAAACCGCGTTACTTCATAAAATTAAGTCCAAGCCACTGTTCTTGCTTAATAAAACCTACGGTTAATATATTCACTAAATAATTAAGTTCAAACTACTGTTCTTGCTTAAACATAGTAGAATATATCGTGCTTGTAATAAACCGAACTCCTTGGTGAAATAACATATAAAATAAACTTTGTAAACCAAGTAAAAGTGTATTAGTTGTCTTACATCAAAACCCTCAACAAGGTAAATTCGCAACTCAATACATCATATCCTACATATTCTTTAATTCAGGCTAGTTACATATAAATATATAACTCAGCCAAATTAACTAATCCCAAATCAACCAAATTCCATATTTAACTAAGGCTACTGCGGATTCCGAGCCATCACCCAGGCTGGAACTATACTGCTTGGCCGAGTTAATTACCTTACATAAAAATCTATTCGAGATTAATGAACAGGCTAAGGTTTCGAGACTTTTAAGCCAGCATTAATACTCTTATTGATTAACACGGCTGGTTTTACCAAACCTAGCCAAATCAAATACTCTAATTAGCAGGCTAGAATAAATTCTTAGCCCTAAGTAGAAAGTCTTTACACCTCAGGCTGATCATTCTAGACAAGCCAAGGGATACACACATATCCCCAGCGTCAAGGCCAAGTCCCCTGTTACTCTGGCCAAACGCTAATTCTACCTATTCCTTTCCTCGTAGATGTACGGAGTTGTGGGTCATAAAAAGAGACACCGCGCAGGTAAAAAGGTACGAGAAAGGATCACGAAAGCTATCGCCAGAGATCAACGAATCTATGAGAATCTCTTAGCAAAGAACCCTCAACATACAGAATTAATAGGAGAAGTCATTAAGGAGGCCTACGGGCATACCTCCTACCAATCAGATTCCAGTACAGACACTGTAATCTACGAAAGGGAACCGCCCCTGCAGCAAGACTCAACCATTGGCTACTATACCAGCCAACCAACGCTAAGCTCCACCCATCCAGATATTCCATTGGAGCCAACAGCTGAAAACCACTCCCACCAGTCAGGAGGTCATCCACACGACTATATACAGGAACTACTGTCTAACACCAACCAGGAGTACGAATACTTGATCACGCCCCCGCAGACAACGGTATACCACTCAGTGGACTTCCAGGGCCCACAGTGCATCATAAGTACCTACGAAACCACCCTTAACCAACAGATTATCAACACCGCACCCGCTGACCATCACCACCAACCCTCTACGCCCAAGATTGTTGAAATAATCGAATTGGATTAAGGAAAACAAACGTAAGCATGCAATAAAGAACATTCATTTCATTCACAATAAAGAGTGTATATTATTCAAACTACTTTTACTTTTGTAAACCTCCCCGTGGTTCCCGTTCATGTGAACGACTTTATAATAGGAGGTAGATGATGAACCTGAGTTGGGGATCTCTCACGATTTTCCTCAGCCAGTCTGTAACATCATAGAAATTTTTGGTGACAGCTTAAGGGATTTTCCCACGGTTTAAGTAAAAGGAAAGTCATTGCCAAATACACACTGAAATCTAATATTTAATATATTTAAAATGGAATCTAGACTTAGAGCAGCAGCGGCAAACAACGACCCGCTCGATCCTAAAGAACTTTTACAATTAAATATGGATTTAGCCGAAAAACTAAAACAAATAGAACAAAGGGAAACAGAAGTCCTTAAAATACGAAAAAATCTTTCTTCAAAGGAACAAAAACAACAAGCAAAAGAACTAGAATTGACAGAAAGAAATAGATTTCTGCAAGAACAAATAAACGCATTAAAAATTCAAAACGAACAACAGAAACAACTAGAACAAGAATTACAAAACTTACGTGCAGAAACCACACAAACGCGAATACAAGTAATAGATCAGGCTAACCTTAATGCCTCTACTACTAACAATATACCCACGAGACAAGCACCTGTCCCGCCTACCAATGAAACGGATCCAAATCCACCAAACCCATCAAATCCTCCAAATCCACCAAACCCACCAGATCCTCTAAATTCATCAAACCCTCCGAATCCTCCAAATCCGCCAAACCCTCCTTTTTCACCAACACGAGAAGATGCGATACAAACCCTCTCAAACGAATTGCGAACATTAAGAAGGGAAATGGAGACAATACGTAGACGAAGTGAAACAAGGACCTCACCCTACGTTACCCCAGCCCCAGATTATACCATTACAATGAAACAGGCAATTGAAACAATACCCACCTATAACGGAGAATTGTCCACACTAATGTCATTCTCAAGAGCCTGCAGAAGAGCAAAGGGGATGATCGCCCCCAACGCAGAAACAACGCTAGTAAAACTAATAAAAGGAAAACTAACTTCTCGAGCCGCCATGGCATTAGAAGACAGCGAGTTCGACTCAATTCAAGAATTCCTGGACCAACTCTTCGAGATATTTAGCCCTACCAGGTCAACGAACTTCTATAGGGGAGAACTAGCCAACATATACAAAAAACAAGATGAACACATAATCGAATACATAAGTCGAGTAAAGGACTTAAAGACCGCCATTTTGGAGGTGGAGCGTAGAATCAACGGATACGTGGACACCGAAGCAATCGATATAGAAACATTGGAAAGTTTCCTCGATGGTCTCCCTGCAGACTATAGGAACGCCCTCCAGATTGCTGGTATACATACATTCAGCGAAGCAGCCACAAAGGCGATCGAAATAGGAAAACGTTTCGACAAGGATAAAGAAAGAGCAAGAGCAAACAAGGGAGACAAGTCCACTCCCTATGTACGAAAATCAGAGCCGCCTACTTGCCTCAACTGCAAACGCATTGGTCATGAAACAGAAAAGTGTAGGTTCCTCAAGAAAGAACCAAAACCCGCATCCTCAACACCCCAGAATAACCAAACACAGGGTAATTACGACAATAGAAAACCAACCAACAACTATAACCCCAATAAAAGCTGCAAATATTGTAAAAACACAGGACACGACATAGACGAATGTAGAAAGAAGAAGTGGGTGGAAAATCAAAGGAAGATAGAACAACAAGGCAATCCTCAGAACCAGGGAAACGCCCCAAGCCCCTCGGGTTCGGGCACGAAACCCCGAGAGACAGGGCAAACACGTGCGGTAAACCCACTGGAAGCACTAGAGGAAACACTATTGCAACCATCAACCTCAGTATCGGGTCAGTCCCAACAATAAATATTAAATCCACAGATCTACTCGACGATGCCAAACTTATGATTGACACGGGAGCAGAACCTAACATCATAAAAGCAAAGGCTCTAAAATCATGGAAAGAGGTGAATACTTCAGACATCATCGAAATGAAAGGTATAACCGAAAAATTAATTAAATCCTTAGGTAGTACTGAAATAGACATCAAAGGACAAAGAATACCTTTCCACGTAGTGGATAACGACTTCAGAATAAAACAAGATGGGATATTGGGATCAGCATTTTTTCACTCTACCAAGGCAACCATAGACTATGACAATGAATGTCTATCAGTCAACGACCAATCTCTACCTTTCATTCCCAAAGAAATATTCTCAATCAGAGGTAGAACTACACAATTAGTTCGTATAGACGTAAAAAAGACAGATTTAAGTGAAGGATATATTCCACGACTCATAGGAACAGATGGAATTTACGCCGGAAAAGTCTTAGTCAAGGTACAGGATCAACAGGTAACAATACCAATAACCAACACTACAGGTAAAGAACTAACCTTCGAGACACCTGAAGTAGAAGTCTTACCTTACTACGACTTACTAAACATACCTACACAAGTGAATCTCGCGAAAATGAATGTTCAAGAGAAATCAGAACGATTCAAGGCAATTACGCCTCTACTCAGACTGGAACACTTAAACCAGGAAGAGAAAACACACGTAGAAACACTCATAATGGAAAACACAGACCGATTTCACTTACCGGATGAACCACTGGAATCAACTAACGCTATACAACACGGCATATCCACAACCGATGATACTCCTGTAAATACCAGACAGTACAGGTTTCCACCCATACACCGCGAAGAAATAAACAAACAGGTATCAGAATTGGCAAAAAACGATATTATTAAAACTTCACTATCACCATACAATTCACCAGTATGGATAGTGCCCAAAAAGGAAGACTCTCAAGGAAATAAAAGATGGCGTATGATCATCGACTACAGATCTCTGAACGAAAAAACAATTGGAGACGCTTACCCCCTACCTAATATAACAGAGATACTCGATCAATTGGGAAGCGCCAAATACTTTTCGGTATTTGATCTGGCCTCCGGGTTCCATCAGATACCCATGAAAGAAATAGATGGTCCAAAGACGGCATTCTCTACTCCATATGGACACTATGAGTTTACGCGAATGCCATTCGGACTAAAAAATGCACCAGCAACGTTCCAGAGACTAATGGACAACGTTCTCACCGGACTTCAAGGTAACGAACTGTTCGTCTACTTAGACGATATAGTCTTATACGCAAGCTCGCTTCAAGAGCACGAACGCAAATTTAGACTCCTGATGGAAAAACTACGACAAGCTAATCTCCAATTACAACCAGATAAGTGCGAATTTCTCAGGAAAGAAGTTATGTACCTGGGACACATCATAAGCCAAGAAGGTGTCAAACCAGACCCTAAAAAGATAGAAGCCGTAAAACACTTTCCAATACCGAAGAATTCAAAAACCATCAAACAATTCTTGGGACTCGCAGGCTATTACAGAAGATTCATACCAAAATTCTCACAAATAGCAAAACCAATGACAGAACTCTTAAAGAAAACAAAACCATTTAAATGGACAGAGAAACAACAAGAAGCCTTCGAAATACTAAGAGACAAGCTGTGTGAAAAACCAATTTTGCGGTACGCTGATTTTACAAAACCATTCATAATCACCACGGACGCTTCCGGATACGCAATAGGGGGAGTCCTAAGTCAAGGAGAAGTAGGAAAAGATCTACCAATCGCCTATACCTCCAGACTCTTACAAGCAGCAGAATTAAATTACCCTACAATTGAGAAGGAACTACTGGCAATCGTTTATTGCGTATCTCACTTCAGATCATACATCTATGGCACAAAATTCACTTTGATAACAGATCACCGACCACTCGTATGGCTAAACTCCGTAAAAGACCCAACTTCAAGACTGGTTAGATGGAGATTAAAACTGGCCGAGTATGAATATCAACTGATCTACAAACCAGGAGCAATAAACGCCAACGCCGACGCTTTATCGAGAAATCCACCTGAGGTAGTAATACCTGAAATAAATAAAGAAACGATAAATGAAGACCCTCAAGAAATAGGACAAACACCACAAGAAGCAAAGGTAACTACACTCACTCAAGAAGCAGAATCATCCGACGAAGACATTTTCCCAGTTCCCAATAAAACCAATTTAACGGAAAAAGATCAAGACCTGTTCACAGTTGACCAAACTTACTCTCTGGCACATTGTGTAGCAAAAGACTTCAAAATGGGAGCAGGCATAGCATTAGAATTCAAAAAACAATTTAATCAGGTAAAAGAGTTGAAAAAACAAAACAAAACTATCGGAGAAGTGGCCTACATCAAAAACAACGATAGATATTTATTCTACCTTGTAACCAAGGAAGAAAGTAATGGATTACCAAAACTCGAAGACCTGGTCACAAGTCTCAACAGCCTCAAGAATATATGCATGACACTAAATATATTCAAACTAGCCATGCCTCGTATTGGCTGCGGGCTGGATCAACTATTTTGGCCCCACGTAAAAAACGCAATAACCAAAATATTCAAACCGCCTTTCGAAATTCTCATTTGCAATCATACACCATCAACACCCAAAAAACCTCCGGATAAACAAAACGAACTAATCACGCACCATACAAACTATAACGAACCAATACTACCCGATGATACGGACAACAATGACGAACTAATATCACCCAACGATACAAACTATAATGAACCAATATTACCCGATGATACGGACAATCATGACGAAATAACACCACCCGACGACCTCAGTGACATCTCCTCAGAAGACGAAGACTTACCTGACGATACAACCAGTGATCAAAGTAGCGAAACCGATGAAGAAATCTTCCAACCTGGAATAAATGAGTATCAACTAAGAGAACAAAACTTACCTAGGTTCATGACGACCAGGGACAGATTATCAATGCAAAAAGGCACCTTAGTATACTTCATAACCTGCAAGGGAGACGCATACGATAACGGTTCACGAGAATTAAAAGAATTAAACTTACTACCCACATTCACAGACGTCACAATAGCTCGCGCTAAAGTTAACAAAGTCAAATCCAGAACTCACATAGCTTTACCTATAAAGGAAACCATAAAAACTAACTTAGATCATGAAATATTCACTGAAGTTATAAACTCTCTTATTGACGTTTTAAACGAATCAGAAATAACCGCATTCTCTATCGCGAAACACCTCATATAGATTCCTTGAACTGGAAAGAAATAGAAACACAACTAAAAAACATAAACAAGGAATATAGAATCCAAATCCAAATATGTACCAACCTTATAAGAACTCCATCAGAAGACGAACGGATTGACATTATTAAAGAATATCATAGATCCGCACTAGGGGGTCATAAGGGAATGAATAAAACATACAATAGAATCAGACAGTACTATTTTTGGGACGGAATGAAGAAACAAATACAAGACTTAATAGCAACATGCGTAGAATGTCAAACAAAAAAATTAACCAGAGTAAAAACTAAGCAACCCATGACTTTAACAGACACTCCTAATACAGCATTCGACAAGGTCTCTATGGACATTGTAGGTCCATTACCTATAACCCCTTCCGGGAATGAGTATATCCTAACTATCCAAGATCAATTATCAAAATATTCACTAGCCATTCCTTTACTAGAAACAAACTCAATAACTATTGCTGACGCTTTGATCACCCATCTAATTTGTAAATTTGGAGCACCCAAACAAATCCTTACAGACCAAGGGTCAAGTTTAACAAGCTCTCTCATGAGAGAAATTGCAAAGAAATTTAAAATCAAACAAACAAGGACAACTGCGTTTCACCCGCAATCAAATGGGTCCATTGAAAGGTCTCATCACGTCCTTACGGAATATCTAAAACAATTCATTGATAAAAATAACAATTGGGACCAATGGCTCTCACAAGCCATGTTCTCATATAACACCAGCACACATGAAGGTACCAAGTACACACCACACGAGCTAGTCTTCGGCAAGTTAGCACGATTACCATCGGATCACGAGGTCATCGAGCAAACTACCGATCGAACCTACGAAGACTACCTCGTGGAACTGTACTCGAAACTTAGAGAAATTCAAAACTTAGCTAAAGAAAACTTGGAAAAGGCAAAAATCAGATCAAAACACTATTATGACAAAAAAATCAATCCTATACACCTAACTACCAACGATGAGGTATACCTCCTAAAGGAACCTCAACGTGGTAAACTAGGAGATCAATACACGGGTCCACACAAAATAATTGAAATCCTGGATAATCAAAATATTAAAATAAAAGTAGGAAATAAAGATAGAATAGTGCATAGAAATAAGCTAAAAATAGCACGACTAAGATAAGAAGAAATTAAAGGTTTAAAAGGGTCGACACTTTGGAATACACCACAATGAAGGACGTTCATTCAAAGACTTGCATATATACACGTAGAAAATTTTAGAAATAGTACCTCATTGGGATTGTTCCAAACCCACGACTTTAAAGAATAAAAATAATTAATAAAATTTAAGATAAAATATAAACAAGGGTAAAGAAGCGGAACTTTTGTTCCAGATTCGGACAAACATGAATATACTTATATTCACTCTAATTATCAAAGTAGCATACGCGCTAATTGGATACGATTGCGGCGGAGGTGGACTCAATATAACGACACTCAGCTTAATAGATTCAACCGACTGCGACATACCTGAAGAAAAACCAAATATAGAAGAAACTTACGTACAACTATTTCAACTGTCTAAATTTAAACAAACCAAGGTTATACAATGCCGAGTGGAAATCGACCGTACAGTTTATTATTGCGGTATGCATTCGCATACCTCAGTCACCGATGGAGGCAGACAAGCCTACATTAGGGAAATCAGCGATACCGAATGTCAACATCTGCACGAGAGAGGTGAACTCAGCATTGGACACGGCAAATACATCACCAACATCAAGAGAAACACCACTACAAGAACATCAGCAACGTTAGCAGGAAGCATCAATAAGGACGGAAGCTGCGAAGGCGAATTCTTCGACGACGGTTATGGACAATGGCCCAAGGTAATAGTACAGGCAACAATCAAAATCTCTTTAACAACTCAAATGGGAACTGTGAGACTTGGCGAAAACAAACTAACCTTGAGAAACGGAGTCACCTGCGAACTCAACAAAAGAACGTGTTTCGACGAAGAGGGAGGATATTCGTTCTGGGCAGACACACCTGAGGACAGCTGCAGATTTACCGACTACGATGTCCTATACGAAGGTATAGTCTCGAAAATAACAGAAAAAACAACAAACCCAATGGACGAAGCGATGACTATCTATTCCATAGCATCCAACGATGTAACTTTCGCATTAGTAAAAACGACGGAAAAAAGAACTTGTGGTTACAACATATTCAGAACAGAACACCCGAAGCTATTCATATTCGAAACTACGCAAGGAAACACCTTCATACGGAAATCTACAGTCAAAGTTGAAAACGTAGACATATTCTCCTACGTTAATTCCAAATTTATCTACGTCGAAAGACACATCAAGAATCAACTAAATACCTTATACAGAGACATCATCACCCAAAAGTGTGAATTGGAAAAACAAGTGATAAGAAACGCCTTAACAATAGCTACACTATCTCCGGACGAATTTGCTCACAACCTCATGCAAAGCCCAGGCTATATGGCAACTGTAGCAGGAGAAGTGGTTCATATCATAAAATGTATACCAATAGAATGCCAATTGAGACAAACAATTCACTGTTATTCAGAATTACCAGTCACTGTAAGAAACTCATCGCTATTCATGACGCCTAAATCAAAACTCATCGTAAAGGTAGGAACACAACAAGAATGCAGCCCGATATTAGCAACAATGTACAAAATTGAAGACACATGGTATAAATTCACACCATCACCTGTAGATGTCATTCCTCCTAAATCACTAAGCCCAAAAACAAGGATGACCTGGAAATATATCAGCGCCGGTCCACTAGGAACAAGTGGAATTTATCAACAAAAGGACTTAGACAACCTCAGAAATCATTTACTATTCCCAGCAGAAAGACCAGCGGTGTTAAACACTATAGCCCGAGGAGCAACGGGTCACACAATCACTAAAGAAGGAATATCAATATACAATTTAATGGATGAAGCAACCTTAGACAAAATCGCAGAATCAACCGGAGAGAAGATCTGGGTAGGATTCATGTCCTTTGGATCACTCTCAGCCGGATTCCTAGGAATATTTATAGTCGTCCGAATTATAAAATTTATCATAGATACCCTTATACACGGGTATACTATCCATGATATGTACGGATGGAGCATACACATTTTAGGAGCTTTATGGGGTTCAGCAACTCACCTCATAACCCACCTAGCAAGAAAAACACCATCCACCGCAGATCCAGAGATAGGACAAGAAACAACACCATCAACCATTAACCCACCAAGCAACGTACCTACTGGTAAAGAAGTAACACCCACTCCAACAATCGAAGACCTAACCAGCCGCCTAAGACAAATGCACGGCTCAGCCGTCACATTTGAAACTCAGGAGGGAGGTGTCACATTCCCACCTACGCACAACTTCGACCGACAACCCTGAAAACTTCTTTACCCTTTAAAGATATTGTACCATATGTTAGTATATAAGAAACTACCTTACCGACCAAAGATCACGCAAGGCTTACCATACGTAGATTCATACCACACCGAGATAATGTACCAACATATGACACAAGCATACCCTTGCCCGATCTTCGGTAGATATATTACCTATAATCACGCATTTATAATTATACCAACACTTGATCATTAACTAATATTCAAAAGTTCACATACATATATATATTCCAATGATATAATACATATTCCAACCCCTGCAAGAACTTAATACGGACTACCCTCAAACTAAGCAACCCTAAGCAACACGAGCAATGACTCATTCAACGATATCTTGTTTTCGCCCAAAACTGTTTACGCATAACTTTAACCGGTCAAAACAAGTGAGTCATGCTCGTGCAGCTGCAGGATGTTTACTCAGGATATCGAGTACCATAAATAAGATTAGGAACCAAGTAGTAAAACTGTTTATTAAAACTTGTTATTAGAAACAGCAAATACTAATATCCGGCCAAAACCTATGTGATCAAAATACAAAACAATTAGTCATACGCCGCTGCACAGAGTCCAAGCGTGAGATTGGAATGCGGGTTAAACAACAACAACCCCACCACTCTAAGTTAAGATACTATATAAACCCCTACTACTAAAGTAGTTCAGTTCTTTGGTTTAGCTCAGTTCAGTCATACGTTCGACTCAGTGCACGTCAAACCGCGTTACTTCATAAAATTAAGTCCAAGCCACTGTTCTTGCTTAATAAAACCTACGGTTAATATATTCACTAAATAATTAAGTTCAAACTACTTTTCTTGCTTAAACATAGTAGAATATATCGTGCTTGTAATAAACCGAACTCCTTGGTGAAATAACATATAAAATAAACTTTATAAACCAAGTAAAAGTGTATTAGTTGTCTTACATTGTTACAGACTGGCTGAGGAAAATCGTGAGAGATCCCCAACTCAGGTTCATCATCTACCTCCTATTATAAAGTCGTTCACATGAACGGGAACCACGGGGAGGTTTACAAAAGTAAAAGTAGTTTGAATAATATACACTCTTTATTGTGAATGAAATAAATGTTCTTTATTGTATGCTTACGTTGTTTTCCTTAATCCAATTCGATTATTTCAACAATCTTGGGCGTAGAGGGTTGGTGGTGATGGTCAGCGGGTGCGGTGTTGATAATCTGTTGGTTAAGGGTGGTTTCGTAGGTACTTATGATGCACTGTGGGTCCTGGAAGTCTACTGAGTGGTATACCGTTGTCTGAGGAGGCGTGATCAAGTATTCGTACTCCTGGTTGGTGTTAGACAGTAGTTCCTGTATGTAGTCGTGTGGATGACCTCCTGACTGGTGGGAGTGGTTTTCGACTGTTGGCTCCAATGGAATATCTGGATGGGTGGAGCTTAGCGTTGGTTGGCTAGTGTAGTAGCCAATGGTTGAGTCTTGCTGCAGGGGCGGTTCCCTTTCGTAGATTACAGTGTCTGTACTGGAATCCGATTGGTAGGAGGTATGCTCGTAGGCCTCCTTAATGACTTCTCCTATTAATTCTGTATGTTGAGGGTTCTTTGCTAAGAGATCCTCATAGATTCGTTGATCTCTGGCGATGGCTTTCGTGATCCTCTCTCGTACCTTTTTACCTGCGCGGTGTCTCTTTTTATGACCCACAACTCCGTACATCTACGAGGAAAGGAATAGGTAGAATTAGTGTTTGGCCAGAGTAACGGGGGACACGGCCTTGACACTGGGGATATGTGTGTATCCCTTGGCTTGTCTAGAATGATCAGCCTGAGGTGTAAAGACTTCTATTTAGGGCTAAGAATTTATTCTAGCCTGCTAATTAGAGTATTTGATTTGGCTAGGTTTAGTAAAACCAGCCGTGTTAATCAATAAGAGTATTAATGCTGGCTTAAAAGTCTCGAAACCTTAGCCTGTTCATTAATCTCGAAAAGATTTTTATGTAAGGTAATTAACTCGGCCAAGCAGTATAGTTCCAGCCTGGGTGATGGCTCGGAATCCGCAGTAGCCTTAGTTAAATATGGAATTTGGTTGATTTGGGATTAGTTAATTTGGCTGAGTTATATATTTATATGTAACTAGCCTGAATTAAAGAATATGTAGGATATGATGTATTGAGTTGCGAATTTACCTTGTTGAGGGTTTTGATGTAAGACAACTAATACACTTTTACTTGGTTTACAAAGTTTATTTTATATGTTATTTCACCAAGGAGTTCGGTTTATTACAAGCACGATATATTCTACTATGTTTAAGCAAGAACAGTGGCTTGGACTTAATTATTTAGTGAATATATTAACCGTAGGTTTTATTAAGCAAGAACAGTGGCTTGGACTTAATTTTATGAAGTAAGCGGTTTGATGTGCACTGAGTCGAACGTATGATTGAACTGAGCTAAACCAAAGAACTGAACTACTTTAGTAGTAGGGGTTTATATAGTATCTTAACTTAGAGTGGTGGGGTTGTTGTTGTTTAACCCGCATTCCAATCTCACGCTTGGACTCTGTGCAGCTGCGTATGACTAATTGTTTTGTATTTTGATCACATAGGTTTTGGCCGGATATTAGTATTTGCTGTTTCTAATAACAAGTTTTAATAAACAGTTTTACTACTTGGTTCCTAATCTTATTTATGGTACTCGATATCCTGAGTAAACATCCTGCAGCTGCATGAGCATGACTCACTTGTTTTGACCGGTTAAAGTTATGCGTAAACAGTTTTTGGTTGAAAACAAGATATCGTTGAATGAGTCATTGCTCGAGTTGCTTAGGGTTGTTTACTCTGAGGGTAGTCCGTACTAAGTTCTTGCAGGGGTTGGAATATGTATTATATCATTGGAATATATATATGTATGTGAACTTTTGAATATTGGTTAATGATCAAGTGTTGGTATAATTATAAATGCGTGATTATAGGTAATATATCTACCGAAGATCGGGCAAGGGTATGCTTGTGTCATATGTTGGTACATTATCTCGGTGTGATATGAATCTACGTATGGTAAGCCTTGCGTGATCTTTGGTTGGTAAGGTAGTTTCTTATATACTAATATATGGTACAATATCTTTAAAGGGTAAAGAAGTTTTCAGGGTTGTCGGTCGAAGTTGTGCGTAGGTGGGAATGTGACAGTAACAGGTTGTGGTTACTCTGCCACTTCCGATCGGCTGCTCCACTGGTCATGAGCAAATAAAATATTTGTAGAAGGGAATCTCTATCTGAAATAAGGCTACGAAAAACAGTGAGCCACTAGGACACCATCGATGAACATTACTGTACACGAAGAAAATTGTATATCACGTAAAACGGCAACAAGTGTTCAGAAAAATAATAATAGTGAATCTGTAAAGAGTGTGAAAAGAGTGTAAACTATACTGTTTTAGCCAAAAAGCTCATCGTTTTTTTGCTTAAGGCACGATCGCCCATTATTTTCCTTCATTTATTGTTTATTCATTATTTATTTTTTCATTTATTTTATTCTGATCATAGTATGTCGTGTTTTTTTTCGCCTACATCACCGGTTCATGTCGGTTCTATAGTTCGAACCAAATTGCTTTATGGTCGCTTGTTTCATGTATTTTCAAAGTCTTTCAAAGTGTTTGATTTTGAATATTATTGACTGTGAAATACTGTACAATTCATAACGACTCATTGAGAATTCGCCGGACTTCTGACCTTTTTTTCCATCTTGTCATTCTCTGACAAATATCTTTCATAGCGACTCCGACAGTGTTTCACATCCATTCGAATATAATTGCATGAATTATGATTAGATTACTCCATTAAACATTTTTTAATTTCATTATTATTCTCTGCACAGGGTCTACTATGCTTCCACAGTGACCTAGAAGATGTTGGGTAATAATATAAAGTATATTGTTACGGAATTGAGTTTTAAGTAGACCGTAATTTTATGTGGGTCTCTGAGAAGATTAATTATTAAGTGAATACACGAAATAAAGCAAGGGAATGATATTTTTGAGAATATTAGTTGTATTGAAAATACGTGTGTTCGAGTTTAGGTCTAGAACAAGACTAGTTGTTTATAAAAATTGAATAGCAAATCATAACGACGAACAAATGGTACATGTTACATTTTATTTAAGATGACTACTAGACCATGTGAACTAGATTTGAGGGATAAATCAACCTCCGTAACACTACCCCCCCCTTAGGAAAAGAGGCGACCTGACTCTTGAAAAGTAGAAAATCTCAAAAGAAAAATAAAATGTCTAGTAATCAAATTATGTGTAGATGCTCTGTTTGGGAAAGCCTGTGTGGTAAGAAAGTTAGAAATTTGACACTTTCCCGTATACTATCTGGCATTCGCCTCAACATCATTGACCTAATTGATCCCAAGGGAAAAACCACACCAAAAGACCTTGAAAAGATAGCTGAGCGTTAAAAACTATCAAACTGTGAGTTTTAGTATAAAAATGTTCTTTGAAGTGTTCTTCCTTGAAAGAAGAACCCAGAAGAACGTAGGAACAGGATATGAGCGGTGAGCGGTGAAAAATCTAGGTTCTGCAAAAGGGAGGTGACAGGATGGCATATGGGACAAAAGCTCAGGAAAAGTAGTACGATCCTTTATCCCAAATCCGCACAGATTGAAACCTCTTCGAAGAATTATTTTTAGAACGACCTAGATGGGAAGACAAATGTGAGATTCATGCGTAAAAATACGGCAAATTCCTTTCAAAAAGGTAAAATATAAGGCGATATTTTAATATAATTGACTTAAAAATCAAAATTAAATGAATTATTAAAATTGGAACGATCATATCTGAGGAGAACTGGAAAAACAGGAAAGAAGAGTCCAGGATGGATGGATTTTTGGTATCAATTCCTATCCTCAGAATACTAGATCAATTCGAAGAAAAATCTGAAAATCTTATAAAGTATTAGTTGCTTAAACTAACATTTGAATTAAAAACTGTCCGTTCGGATCTCTCAGTCACTCTAATCAGCTGACCAGGAGAGACATCATCCATTCTCTGGAAGTGAAACAAAAGAAAAACGATACGAATGAAGCTCAGAAGCCTATATCGAGACCTCACGAATAAACTCTGATGACAGAAACAATTCTAAATAGTATATCGATTTTTTTTTCGATCTTCGATTAAATAAACCTACGAGGCTAATTTCAAGAACCAGAAACCGAACCTGAAAACTAAAGTCCTAAAGGAACTAATTGACATAATAATATTGAAAAGAAATCTATGTAAGTTAGACGAATAATTCTCCTTCAAACTAATCATCTTGGGAAGGTTGTCTCTGCTCATAAGGAGCCAATCGATCTAGGTGAACTATCTTTGATTTATTGCGTGGAGAACGCTGAATTCTATAAACTACATCATTGATTCTATCTTTAATTTTGTATGGACCTTCCCAATTAGACTGAAGCTTAGGGCAGTGTCCTTTCTTTCTCTTTGGCTGAAAAAGCCATACTAAATCTCCAGGTCCGAATTGAAGATTTCGAGACCTGATGTCATAACGAGCCTTTATTCGATCAGAGGTTAAATGAATCTTTTTCCTAGCAAATCTATGAATATCTTCTAACTTTTCTTGTAGGATTGTAGCAAAATCAGAACGAAGAGGTTCTTGAGAAGGGATAGGACCTTTTTCTAGGTCTGAAGGTAGTCTCAGATCTCTCCCCATCAGCATGGAAGCAGGAGTATGGCCCGTTGTTTCATGAACAGCTGACCTGTAAGACAATACAAAGAGTGATATCCAATCATCCCAATCCTTTTGATCCTTTTCGACATAAGAGGAGAGATAACGCAGAAGAGTTCTATTTAAACGTTCAATCATTCCATCTGACTGAGGATGCAGAGGAGTCGTTCGAGTTTTTCTTACTCCTAGGACTCTAAAAATCTCGCCTACAAGAATAGATTCGAAGTTTCGACCCTGGTCAGTATGAATTTCTAGTGGTGTTCCAAAGCGGCAAACAAATTCCTTGACAAATGCTTCGGCTACTGTTTTGGCTTCTTGGTTGGGAATAGGAATTACCTCGGGCCATTTAGTGAAATAATCTGCGATAACCAATGCATACCGGTTTCCTTTAGAAGAGAGAGGGAGAGGACCCAAAATGTCCATGGCCACTCTTTCAAAAGGAGCTCCTACATTATAAATTTGTAGACTACTCGTTCCTCTTTCCCGAGGTCCCTTTTTAGCTAGGCAAGTGTCACAGGTTCGACACCAATTTTCCACATCTTGTCTACAAGACGCCCAAAAATATCTTTCTCTAATTCTTCCTAAAGTTCTGTTAATTGCGAAATGTCCTCCAGAAGGGGAATCGTGATGTTCGGAAAGGATCGTAGAAACTTTCTTCTTTGGAACTAAAACTTGCCATCGATAATGCTTTGAATCTGGTGATTCCCATTTTCTACACAATAATCCTTCGTTAATGTGGATTGAATCCCATTGTGCCCAGTAGATCTTGAGATGTTGATGAGCCGCTGAAATTTCTTGCCAAATTGGTTTGATACCAGATTCTTTCCAGGTTCTCAATTGAGAAAGTATTTCATCTTTTATCTGAAGAGTCTGCCAATTTTCTTTATCTCCTTCGAGAGAAATCATTCTGATTTTGACTGAAGAATCCTGTTGTTTCTCTAGGCGAATACACTGTTTGCAGTTGGAAGAATCATCGCAAGGTCTTCTGGATAAAGCATCGGCGTTCGCATGAAGAGTCCCAGCACGGTGTTGAATATCAAATTCATACTGACCTAAAGATTCTATCCATCTAGCGACTTGACCTTCTGGTGCTTTAAATGAAAGTAACCATCTTAATGAAGCATGGTCAGTTCTAATTAAGAATTTCTTCCCATAAAGAAAATGATGAAAATGAGAAATAGACTTGACTACAGCTAAAAGTTCTCTCCGAGTGACACAATAATTCTTTTCCGTTTTACTAAGAACTCGACTGAAATAGCTAATGACTTTCTCCTGACCCGCTTGAATCTGAGATAGAACCCCACCTATACCTGTTAAAGAAGCGTCGGTATCTAAAATGAATGAAAGGTTAACGTCTGGATAAGCTAAGATCGGAGAGGAAGTTGAACAAGATTTCAAATGAACAAAAGCTTCTTCGCAATCTTGATTCCACTCAAACGGTGTCTTGAGTCCAGTAAGATGATGAAGAGGTCTAGCGACGGTAGCAAATCCTTTTACAAATCTTCTATAATAGGTGCATAAACCAATAAAACTTTGTATTTGTTCCTTATTTAGGGGGCGAGGCCAATTCGAGACTTTCTCAATCTTCGAAGGATCTGTCTTAACTCCTGAAGCTGAAACTACATGTCCCAAGAAGTTCACCTCTTTTTGAAATAGGTGGCATTTCTTTGGACTCATCTTGAGTCCTACTTGTTGTAATCGTTGAAAAACCTGTCGGAGATTGTCAACTTGATCCTTGAAAGTTTTCCCGAAAACGATGACGTCGTCTAAATAGACGAGGCAAATCTTTCCAGACAGACCTTGAAGAGTTGTCTCCATGGCTCTTTCGAACGTAGCGGGTGCATTGCATAGACCAAAAGGCATGACCTTGAATTGCCATAATCCTCCAAGACCAGGAACAAAAGCGGTTTTTTCTTTATCGGCAGGATCCATTTCAACTTGCCAATAACCACTCTGAAGATCTATGGTACTAAACCATTGAGTTCCGGCTAAAAGATCCAAAGTTTCTTAGATTTTTGGAAGGGGGTAAGAATCTTTCTTAGTAATGTCATTAAGCTTTCTGTAATCTATACAGAAGCGTTTCGATCCATCTTTCTTGTTAACTAAAACGATAGGAGATGCCCAAGGACCAGAGGAAGGTTCAATTACATCATTGGCCAGCATGTCTTCAACTAGTTTGTTAACCTCTTCCCTCCCGTTCAGAGGAAGCCTCCTGGCTGCTTGTTTAAAAGGAACGTTGTCCCCGGTATCAATTCTGTGTTTCACCAGCGTACATCGTCCAATATCTCCTGAGTTTTTCGCAAAAGAATCTTTAAAATCTTCCATCAGAGATTTAAAGTCTTCAACTTGAGATCCTTGTAGGTTTTTCACAGACCTTTCCAAAAGATCTTCAAAAAGAGTAGAAGTTAATTTTATGGTTGTATCTTTCTCTTCTTGTATATTGTGTTCTTCATTTTTACCATTAGGCGAAATTTCAGATAAAATCTCAGGATTTTGAGGAAATTGAATTAAGTTACGTAAGCTAGGAGCATCATCAAAAGAAGTATTAGAAAAACGACGAGTCGTTGAAAGAGGGATCTGGTGACGACCAGATTTCATTGAATTGGTGACCGTGGAAATAATGCACTCAAGTGCTGATAGAAAATCTAACCCTAAAATACCGTCGTCCTCTATATCAGCTAAATAAACCTTATGAGGCGAAGTAATAAATCCAGCTACATTAATCTGAACAGATCGCTGATCTAAAATTGGAGTGGTCTCTCCTGTAGCTGTACGTAAAGAGGTAGAATGGGATTCATCCTGAATGGAATCTAAAAGATCCGTACGGACTACTGTTAAATCCGCTCCGGTATCTACAACCCAGAGACAATTAATACCATTTACGGTGCCCTGAGTGTATAGTCCGGTTTGACGGAGACCTCTTAATAAAAATTGGGTTAGATTAGAATTGTAAGTTTTAAGGCCACCAATATAAAGCTCCCGTGATGATTGAAGCCCCGCTGAATCATCAAGGTTTAGTTTTTTGAAGAAGAAGGTTGAGAATTGGAAGAGGAATCCCTATTCCTCCATGATGTAGAACTAGTTCTGTCTGTCGAGTCTTTATCATCAGATTTTGTGTTTGCATTTTTATTGAAGTTATTCGTTGAATTGTCTGAGTTTAATTCATTTTTTCGTTTAAGAGTAAAACACTCTTCAATCAAATGTCCGTTCTTTTTGCAATATCGACAAAACTTCGGTGAATCAGCGGTCCCTTCTGTTTTAGGACCTTTATATTGGTCGCGTCGCTGCCAGGGAGTGGTCTTATTTTGAGTATTATTTTTATTTTCGGTAGAATGATTTGAGGACTGCACCTGTCTGACTCTACCCACTCCTAAATATTGCTTGTTTAGAGCGTCAATTTCTAGGGCTCTCACAATAGTTTCTCTGAGAGATGAGGGTCCTGCCAAGCTCACGGCATGTTTTAAATCTGAATCGAAAATGGCATTTATAAATCGAGTACGGCCTATTTGATCTCTTGTATCATCGTCGCAGGTTGGTAAGGCCAACCTGGTCATTCGCTCAATCTCGTGTCCAAGAGTGACAAGACTCTCATCTTTCATCTGTCTCCTATTTTCTAATTGAGTTAAATGTAATTTCTTTAAATGTTCATTTCCGTAGCGAAGTTTTAAAGATTCGCTTAATTTATTGTAATCCTTCATTTCTGTTTCGGATAGAGTGGTTAGAACAGACAAGGCAGGGCCTCTTAAGCTTATGGCTAAATTAGATGCTTTAGCGATTGGACCCCAATCGTTTAATTCGGCGCAAAGTTTGAATTGACATTCGTATTCGGCCCAAGGAGTTGAGCCGTCATAGGTTGGAATTTTAATGTTCTTATTTTGTTTAGTTTGGGGAATAATTCTCTGAAATTCATTATTTTGATGGGAATCCAATCGAATCGGTAGGCTTTGATTATTCACGACTGGAATTTCGTGACTGTTCCGTGCGCAAAAGGCATTTTCTGAATGTAAATTTTTTAATAAAGCAAGAACGTTTTCACGGAAACTTTCATCAGAATTATTTTTATTATTATTCTGTACGTGTGACTGTATCGGACTTACTACTCTGTCTATCGATCGAACGATTGGAATTGTTACTTCTGGTTCATTCAATCTAGGTCTAGGAGAAATAGAGGGAGTTCTTCCCCCATGAATTGGTACAGACCCATGTTCTAGTGAAGGTATTTGGTCCAAACGGTCCCGTACTAAAGAGAGCCTGCGTGGAGTAGGGACAGGAGAAGACCTGACATCTGTGATTCGGTTACCAAGGATTTCAAAGCTCTTTTGTAGGGTAAGTTGCAAGACTTCGGACTGCTCGCGTTGGGCAGAGAGTACAGAAGAGAGAACGGAAGAAAGGAGAGTTTCAGACTGTCGCTGTTGTTCATGGAACATCATCCGGAACATTTCCATCTGTAGGGCCATCGGATCCTGCGTTGCCATCGGCTCTTGCGTTGGCGAAAGAGGAGAGGATTCTTCGGTCGGAAGGGTTATAGAAACTTCGGTGGAAGTTGAGGCAGGATTAGGCTCGTTGAGCGAAGCTCGAGTTTGTCTAGTCGACGGCATTTTTCGTTTTTATTCACTTTGAATTAACGGTTCTCAGATAAATCCCGCTTCTGACACCAATTGTTACGGAATTGAGTTTTAAGTAGACCGTAATTTTATGTGGGTCTCTGAGAAGATTAATTATTAAGTGAATACACGGAATAAAGCAAGGGAATGATATTTTTGAGAATATTAGTTGTATTGAAAATACGTGTGTTCGAGTTTAGGTCTAGAACAAGACTAGTTGTTTATAAAAATTGAATAGCAAATCATAACGACGAACAAATGGTACATGTTACATTTTATTTAAGATGACTACTAGACCATGTGAACTAGATTTGAGGGATAAATCAACCTCCGTAACAATATGATAAAGGAGTAATCTAAACTTTGTACATGTGGTATTGAAAATTATATATTTCGTTTTTCAACTGGTTATTCGATCGAGTACATACGGGAAAATTTCCATTTCTTGGAAGTGACAAAAGTATCCTCTGCAAATTTCATCGAAATTGGTTCAAGGGTGTGGTTGAAACTGTGTTTATAAGGAACTCGGACGAGTTTGCACCCGGATGCAGGTGCGGGAAATATGCTCAAAAATTCACAAAATTTTCTTTTCCTATTTGAAAACTACATTTCGAAGCTCAATATTCTATCTAGAAAATTGACGAAGTTAGCGAATGCCGTTTCCACACCGGAAGTCGGATCGGGTCGACAATGAAATTTGCACATCTGCAGGGTGATAAAAGTATCCTCTGCAAATTTCATCGAAATTGGTTCAAGGGTGTGGCTGAAACCGTGTTTACAAGAAATGGGGTAGTCACATACACCACCCTTGAAAATGTCAAAAAACGACTACCCAGGTGTCAAAAACGTGCTTCCTATATGATTTCAGGAGTTTTATTCGATCCGACGTTTTTCGGAATGTCAAATGTATAAGGCACTCCGTTTTCAACGATTGTGCCTAAAAACTAGTTATAATTTATAGATCTTTCTTACCTGTATGAGTAGAACGTATTATCCATATTCAAAAATTGTCAATGCAGCATAATAAAATTATTTTCACCACACCTGCACGGAAAGTACGACTTTCGCTCCCTTGCGTGAGCGGGAAGTCCTTCTTTCCGATGCAGGGAGTGGTGAAAAATAGTATACCTCACACGGGAGTGAAAAAGGACCTTTTTTAGGCTGCATAGCTAGGCTTATATATATGCTATATGCTATACAGGGTGTCCCATTTGAAATTTCGCATTAGAATATCTCTGAAATGAGCACTGCTCTCGAAAAATGGTTCAGATGAGAATATTATAGTTTCGAGGGGGACACATGATGATGATATCAGTTTGGCTGTGGGTAGTACTGCTCGTGAGAAATTAGCCTGAACGTAGTTTTCTTAAATGGCAACCGATTTTTTATCCGGTACAAATGTTGTACCTCTCGGTAAGACAAATTCAGCCGTATGTGACAAAAGTGCCCATCGTTCACGGATCGCGAGTTATGACTATTCGAAACTCGAAAATTTGTCATTGCTGGGTGTAGTTTTTCATTCGCAATTATTTGGGGTGAAAGCATGGTTGTTTCAGGAGTTTATTATTAAATGTTCAAACACATTTCTCTCTGTCTGAATGGAGAGTTACAGCCGAAGTTGGTAATGCTGGAGTGTGGCGAGCGCAGAGTATTGCGCTGGATGTGACGACAAGCGTTTACCCTTTGTTTCATGTCCTCCCGTGTGGGCGGCGGCTAAGCATACATAATGTAAAAAAAAAAAAATGATTGCGATTGAAAAACTACATCTAGCAATGACGAATTTCCGAGTTTCGAACAGTCATAACTCGCGATCCGTGAACAATGGGCTCTTTTGTCACGTACGGCTGGATTCGTCTTACCGAGAGGTACAACTTTTGTACCGGATAAAAAATCGGTTGCCATTCAAGAAAACTACATTCATGCTAATTTCTCACAAACAGTACTACCCACAACCAAACTGATATCATCATCATGTGTCCCCCTCGAAACTATAATATTCTCATCTCAACCATTTTTCGATAGCAATGCTCATTTCAGAGATATTCCAATGCGAAATTTCAGATGGGACACCCTGTATATAGTAAATATCTCTCTATATTACAAAGATATATCGCAGCCGCCGCCGCCGCCGCCACCGCCGTGTCAGACTTTCCATGGCCTCCTCGACCCCGCTCGCTACCCCCTCCCCCCCCCCCCCCCCCCCCCCTTTCCATGGCTTCTTCGACTCCGCTCGGCTCTTTTCGCCCCTCCCCGCCCCCTAACCCTTAGGATGGGTTAGGTCAGGTCAGGTTGGGTTAGGTTGCCATGGTCAGGACAGAGTGGGTTAGGTCAGGTTAGGTTGGGTTGCCTTGGTCAGGATAGAGTAGGTTAGGTTGGTAACCTAACCTAACCTTACCTGACCTGACCTCTGAGGTGAGGTTAGTTCAGGTCAGGTTGGGTTGAGTTGCCTTGGTCAGGATAGAGTAGATTAGGCTGGTAACCTAACCTAACCTAACCGTACCTGACCCCTAACCTTACCTGACCTGACCTTTGAGGTGAGGTTAGGTTAGGTCAGGTTGGGTTAGGTTGCCATGGTCAGGATAGAGTGCGTTGGGTTGGGTCGGGTTAGGTTAGCTTAGGTTAGGTAATCTAACCTAACCTTTGTCAGTATCCCAGCGATCTCGGCTCCGCTCGGCTTTTGTTTATCCCTCCCCCCCCCCCCCCCCTACCTCTTGCCCTGGGCCTCCTCGACCCCGCTCGGCTCCGCCCCCCTCGCCCTCGGCCTTCTGGACCCCGCTCGGTTGTTTTCGCCCCCTCCCGCCAGCCCATTTGGCTTCCCTATCGAAAACTATCCTGGATAGCCAAAGATAGCCGAGGACAGCCGAGGAGAGCCAAGGGGAGCTGAACCCGGTCCTCCCCTCGGTCCGCGGGCCCAGGAAAGGGACAGGGGGAAGCAGAGCCGAGGAGAGTCGAAGAGAACCGAAGAGAGCCGAGGATGGTCGAAGACAGCCGAAGATAGCCGAGGATAGCCGAAGATAGCCGAAGATAGTTGAGGATAGCCGAGGAGAGCCAAGGGAAGCCGAACCCGATCCTCCCCTCGGTCCAAGGGCCCAGGAAAGGAAAAGGGGGAAGCAGAGCCAAGGCAGCCGAGGAGAGCCGAAGAGAACCGGAGAGAGCCGAGGATAGCCCAAGATAGCCGAGGATAGCCGAGGAGAGCACAAAATGTCTGACACGGCGGCGGCGATATATCCTCATAATCTCTACACACGACTTCAAGAGATACGAATCCGAGGACCTGGGTTGCGATTCTGTAACTTTCCGCTAACTCGCTAACTCGCTAACTCGCTAACTTCGTCCAATCGGAGATCGTTGCGGCCCGTAACGATCTCCGATTGGACGCTTCTCAGCCAACCAACGGTCTTAGAGCGAAAAGTTAGCGAGTTAGCGAGTTAGCGGAAAGTTACAGAATCGCAACCCTGGACTACGAGAAATACTCAGTGAATGACCTGGACAACGAGAACTACGAAGCCGAAGACCTGGACACTGGAAATACTTAGCGAAAGACTTGAACAACGAGGAATACGAAACGAAGGACCTGGGCAACGAGAACTACGAGGCCGAGGACCTGGACTACAAGAAATACTTAGCGAGTAACCTGGACTAAGAGATCTACGAAGCCCAGGACCTGGACTACGAGATATACTCACTGAACGACCTGGACAACGAGAACTACGAAGCCGAGGACCTGGACTACTAGAAATACTTGGCAAACGACCTGGACAACGAGGAATACGAAGAACATAAAGTCCACGGATTATTTGAATTTCAGAAACAACTGATACAAATTAGAATATGGGGGGTTGGCGCGCGTAGCGCGCAGAGGGGCGAAGCTCCCCTAGTATATATATCTCTCTATATTATAAAAATCTCTCGCCGCGGCCGTCGCCGTGTCAGCAAAGAAACAAAAGAACAACGAAACAAAGGAATTCTGGGAAAAACCCAGAAACAAAAGAACAAAGAAACAAAAGACATTCTTTTGTTTCTAGGTTTTTCCCAGAATTCCTTTGTTTCGTTGTTCTTTTGTTTCTTTGTTCTTTTGTTTCTGGGTTTTTCCCAGAGTTCCCGGGTTTTCCCCAGAATTCCTTTGTTTCGTTGTTCTTTTGTTTCGTTGCTCTTTTGTTTCTGGGTTTTTCCCAGAATTTCTGGGTTTTCATTAGAATTCCTTTGTTCTTTTGTTCCCCCATAGATTTTCAAGGTCAAAGGTCAAAGGTCAAAGCTGCTGGGTTTTCCCAAATTTCCTGGGTTTTCCCCATCGATTTTTAAGGTCAAAGGTAAGAGCTCCTGGGTTTTTCCCATAGATTTTCAAGGTCAAAGGTCCAAAGGCCAAAGGTCCTGGGTTTTCCCCAGAATTCCTAGGTTTTCCCCATAGATTTTCAGGGTGAAAGGTCAAAGGTCCGGGGTTTTCCCCAGAATTCCCGAGTTTTCCATAGATTTTTAAGGTCACAGGTGTAAGGTAGATAGGTTGTCGGTTCAAAGAAAAAACCGAATTGCTTTACCATCCGGAAAACCAAATTCATTCAGATTCGCTCTGTGTATAGTGAAATATAAAGGAAACAACCACTGATTAATATTATAACTGGATAGCCGATCGTGTATGACATATAAGCCGAGCAGTGAGGCCAGTTAAGTTTCCTTTTTTTTACGCTATAGATCTACAGGGTGTTCCAGACCTCGCGACGAATATTTCACAGGGTAAATCTTGATCAAAAATGGGATCGAAATTTCCTCAGCCGATTTTTTCGGAGATGCATGGATTTTCCGTTATAATTATTTTAATTTCAGCTAATGACATGCGACTTATAAACGGCCGTTTGTCGGTGTAATCACCGCTCGGTTGTGTGCGCGTCTCTCGCCCTATTGTCGCCACGAAAAAAGTGCACACAACCGAGCGGTAAGCACACCGACGCGCGGCCGTTCGTAAGCCGCGCGTCATTGACTTAAATTGAATTAATTATAACGGAAAAGATATGCATTTTAAAAAAAATCGGCTGAGGAAATTTCGATCCCATTTTTGATCAAGATTTATCCTGTGAAACATTCGTCGCGAGGTCTGGAACACCCTGTATATTAGATATAGTAGATCAGGATTATCCACTGATAGTAATGAATAATAAATAGTGAATAATTTCGAAATTATTAAGAATCACTCCTACTCTTTGTAAAATAAATACTATTATGATAATACAATTATAATATATGTTAATCTTTATTTTATAGTAAATTGAGAAATCAGTAAATATAGATAGATAAGTAGATAATATCATACAGTTATAATATACATCAATGTTTATTTGCGATCGCAATTTAACATAATAATTTTAACAAATAATCGCATTTTAACTTACTTAATTATTTTATTATTTTAACAAAACTAATTAATTAATTAATTAATTAATTAAGTAATTAATTAATTAGAAACTATAAAAATTATCACACTAAGTAAATAGTAGATCTGTATAGATCAGGATTATCCACTGATAGTCATAAATAATAAATAGTAAATAATTTTTAAATTGTTACTATTGGAGGTAGGAGAGGGGATGGAGGGAGGGGGGGCCACCCGCCCACCCACTTCCCCCCCTTCCTCCAGGGGGTTACTTGGACTAGTTCCACTGCTTATAAGATTATTCATCTTCGACGTTTCGGGCGCTGATATCTGCTCCCGTCCTCAGGAAAGGTTGTCTGGCGACTTCCCATCAAAGAGTGATCAAATTCCGCGCTCACCGGTATATATAGGTTGTTTGTAGGTGGCGCCAGCTACGACTGGTGGCGCCGCCTTGGCCTGCTCATGGCTTCCCTCACCTCATCCCTGTACAAAGGTAACCATAATTTGCTAAGTTCTATGCTGGGTTGACTTACAGCATTTGGTGTCACTGCTATGCACGCTGATTCCTTCAGCTTCCGTTTGATAGGATTGGATTCCTTCAACAATATCCGAGCATCATCCCACTGGAAGTGGTGTTCATTTTCCCAGGCGTGATCGGCCAATCTCGATTTCGATCGTTCGCACATTTTAACGTTTTTTCGGTGTTCCCGGATGCGGACGTTCAAGGGCCTTCCTGTTTCGCCGATGTACACGTCCCCACATTGGCATGGGATTCCGTATACACACTCCTTGCTTTCTTGCGCAGCATGTCGGGGCTTGGTTTCTGTCAACAAGCCACGCAAAGTGGACGTTGATTTGAACCGTACTTCAATGTCATATGCTCTGCATATGCGGCGGATCTTCTCTGCAGTCCCCGCTACATAGGGAATCGTCATGGCGAAACTCGGAGTGCCAACGTCCACAGGGTGTTCTGACCTCATTCTTTGTGTAGTGTTGGTCCGGTGTTGCGCTTTTTGCTGCGCTTTTTGAATGACCCTCTCAGGATAGCCGTTATTACGTAGAGTTTTTCGCACTATTTCTAGTTCCTTCCTTAGGCCTTCTGGCGTCGTACTGATCTGGAACGCGCGATCCATAAGACAGTGCGCCACACCTTTCTTCGTGCTACCTGAGTGGTTCGACTGGTAATCTAGGTATTTTCCCGTGTGCGTGGGTTTCCGGTAAACGCTTGTTTGTAAGGTATTTTCCCAGCCTCTCTCTACTAGTGTATCCAGAAATGGGAGCGTATTGTTATCTTCGACTTCCATTGTAAAATGGATCGACTCCCTTACGCTGTTTATGTGGTCTCTGAAAACCTGTAACTCTTCTTTTCCATGCGGCCAGATCGCAGCAAAAAGCGCAACACCGGACCAACACTACACAAAGAATGAGGTCAGAACACCCTGTGGACGTTGGCACTCCGAGTTTCGCCATGACGATTCCCTATGTAGCGGGGACTGCAGAGAAGATCCGCCGCATATGCAGAGCATATGACATTGAAGTACGGTTCAAATCAACGTCCACTTTGCGTGGCTTGTTGACAGAAACCAAGCCCCGACATGCTGCGCAAGAAAGCAAGGAGTGTGTATACGGAATCCCATGCCAATGTGGGGACGTGTACATCGGCGAAACAGGAAGGCCCTTGAACGTCCGCATCCGGGAACACCGAAAAAACGTTAAAATGTGCGAACGATCGAAATCGAGATTGGCCGATCACGCCTGGGAAAATGAACACCACTTCCAGTGGGATGATGCTCGGATATTGTTGAAGGAATCCAATCCTATCAAACGGAAGCTGAAGGAATCAGCGTGCATAGCAGTGACACCAAATGCTGTAAGTCAACCCAGCATAGAACTTAGCAAATTATGGTTACCTTTGTACAGGGATGAGGTGAGGGAAGCCATGAGCAGGCCAAGGCGGCGCCACCAGTCGTAGCTGGCGCCACCTACAAACAACCTATATATACCGGTGAGCGCGGAATTTGATCACTCTTTGATGGGAAGTCGCCAGACAACCTTTCCTGAGGACGGGAGCAGATATCAGCGCCCGAAACGTCGAAGATGAATAATCTTATAAGCAGTGGAACTAGTCCAAGTAACCCCCTGGAGGAAGGGGGGGAAGTGGGTGGGCGGGTGGCCCCCCCTCCCTCCATCCCCTCTCCTACCTCCAATAGTAACAGTTCATTACCAGTGCTATTATCTTTCAGTCAACAATTTTTAAATTATTGAGAATCACTTCTACTCTTTGTAAAATAAATACTATTATGATAATACAATTATAACGTATGTTAATGTTTATTTTATAGTAAATTGAAAAATCAGTAAATGAGTAGATAATTAATTAATTAATTAGAAACTATAAGAATGATTAAACTAAGTAAATAATATCATACAGTTATAATATATATCAATGTTTATTTGCAATCGCAATTTAACATAATAATTTCAACATCATTTCGATTAGTGATCGCAAAGTCAAAAGAATACACCTATAATTAACTAATTGACGTTATATCTCATTCTCTGAATATTTCAAATAGAGCAACCTTAAATTCCTTTTTTTTTTTTAAATAATTTTATGAAAATGCGGAATTTATAAATTGTGTATGTAATTGTAATCGTATGTAATCTGTTGAAAGATCTGTTCAAAATTTCCGTTGTTTTTACGTATACAAGACGTGGGGGGTTGGCGCGCGAAGCGCGCAGGGGGGCAGAGCCCCCCTAGTATATATATATATATATACATACTATACATATATAGTGTATACTATATAGTATATATGTAGTATATAGGTATATATACCCATATATATATATATATATATATACCCACAATACTATATACCTACATATATATATATCTGTCAATATTATAAAGATATATCGCCGCCGCCGCCGTGTCAGACGTTGGTTACCATGGCAACCTAACCTCACCTGACCTAACCTTACCTGACCTAACCTTACCTGACCTTTTTTTTTTTTTTTTGGACCGAAACTGTCGCCGAGTTGGAGTTCCTCGACCCGGGTGCAAGGTATCCGCCGTAAGGCATTGCGTCTTACACCCGGCGTTGGACAGCCGGTAGGGGTAAGGTTAGGTACGGTTAGGCCCGTCTACTTTTCTCAACTGGGCTTCGGACCAGCTATGGCAGTCGCCCCTGGTCGGGAGCCCCTCCCCGTGGGAACGCGGGGTAGCACCCTTCGAGAGGATGTCGGTGGTTAGGTATTATTTCCTTACTCTCGTTTTTCCTATCATTTCTCGTGCGTTCGCTCTTGCTTTCTCTCGTCATTCGACATTCGTGCTCCTCATACATACCGTTGTTGTGTGTGGTGTCGTGAATCACGTTCGTCGACTTGGTCGTGTGTGTGTGTGGTGTCGCCCACGTGAGTATTTATATGTGTGTATGTCAGCGTCGCGCGCGTGTGTATCTCGATCACGCCCCATCCCCCCTGTTTACCGCACCAAGTTGGTATTCTAGTGCGTGTATGTCCAAGATGTAGTTGTGTGTTGTGTTTTTTTTTTTTTTTTTTTTCTTCTTCGCGTTTGTTCATTTATTCAAGCCGCCTGCCCTCGCCGCCCGCGCGCGAGTTCTTCTCTTGTGGTGTTGTGACCGTCGTTAATCGTCGTTAAATTCCTTTCAATCTGTCCGTTGATTCCTTTTCGGTAATTATCGCCGTTATGCGATCGGTGATTGTCTTCCAGCTGTCAGCTGTCTCTATCATAGCATTAACGATGCTCTCAGCTGTTATTGGAGGACCCACCATGCCCCAGTTTTCGGCACGATGTCTCACCCAACCCGTGCATTCGAATATTGTGTGTTCTGGTGTGTCAGTTACTGCTTCATTGCAGTATTCGCATGTCGGTGTGCGACGCCGTCCATATTTAGCTAGGTACGAACCAAAGGTACCGTGCCCGGTAAGCGCTTGCTTGAGCGCATATGTGGTTACGCCGTGTTTCCTAGCCAGCCATGTTCTGACGTCAGGGATGAGTCTCCTCGTCCAGTGTCCTGTCTTGGATTCCGCCCATATCTCCTACCATCTTTGCACCGTGCGACAGCGGGCCGCTTCTTTGCCACGCTTCCTTTCCGTCCGAGTTCCTTATAAACACGGTTTCAACCACACCCTTGAACCAATTTCGATGAAATTTGCAGAGGATACTTTTGTCACCTCCAAGAAATGGAAATTTTCCCGTATGTACTCGATCGAATAACCAGTTGAAAAACGAAATATATAATTTTCAATACCACATGTACAAAGTTTAGATTACTCCTTTATCATGTACTTTATATTATTACCCAACATCTTCTAGGTCATTGTGGAAGCATAGTAGACCCTGTGCAGAGAATAATAATGAAATAAAAAATGTTTAATGGAGTAATCTAATCATAATTCATGCAAATATATTCGAATGGATGTGAAACACTATCGGAGTCGCTATGAAAGTTATTTATCAGAGAATGACAAAATGGAAAAAAAGGTCAGAAGTCCGGCGAATTCTCAATGAGTCGTAATGAATTGTACAGTATTTCACAGTCAATAATATTCAAAATCAAGCACTTTGAAAGACTTTGAAAATACATGAAACAAGCGACCATAAAGCAATTTGGTTCGAACTATTGAACCGACATGAACCGGTGATGCAGGCGAAAAAAAAACACGACATACTATGATCAGAATAAAATAAAGGAAAAAATAAGTAATGAATAAACAATAAATGAATGAAAACAATGGGCGATCGTGCCTTAAGCAAAAAAGCGATGAGCTTTGTGGCTAAAACCGTCTAGTTTACACTCTTTTCACACTCTTTACAGATTCACTATTATTATTTTTCTGAACACTTGTTGCCGTTCTACGTGATATACAATTTTCGTCGTGTACTGCGAGCAACATCTCCACTGATCATTCACGTGACGCAACTTTACCGCGCTATAGCTTTCAAAGTATGAGTCTTACGGGAAAAAGTTTCGAACAAAGTTTATTGGAAATTGTATTTTCTACAAATTTGATCATAACCATTTTTACTGTTTGATCGACCGTTGACCATATATTCGGCAATAACCATAGTTGGAAAAGTTTGGCAGACTATAAATCAAAAACCATGCACTATACAAGAAAAAGTTTCGGATCAAAGTTGTAGAAAATTTCATAGTCTACAAAAAAGGTTTGTATTGTTTTTATCGTGCGATGCACGGTTCACGAGATATTCAATGAAACGTGTTTTCCAAGATGGCGGCTGAAGCTCAACCTCCTCCGTTCCGCCAACTTGGATTTACACTCAGGGGGCATCCCCGAACATCTTCCAACAAAAAAATCGCTCTAGTAAAAAATTGCATTATGAACCACCTTTTTTTGCTCTGGCTTTTGGACTAATACTAGACTATCGCTAACATAAATATTATTTCTTTGGTTCCAGTATACTTGAATTGCTTCAGGTACATCTTTCTTTTTGTTGGCCATTCGCTCTGGCAGTACTGAGATACCACGCTCAATTGTGGATCATCAGTAGTATTTTCTTTAAGTTTAGTTTTATTGTCTGCAGTTATCGCTAGGTGTTTTGTTATTATGTGAACAACCTCATTGAGATTGATCTCTTCATTTTGTTTGTGTGGCAAGTGGTTGCGTGACAGTAAATCTGCTACGTACATGTACTTGCCTTGTAGATATTGGATTTTTAGTTGATATTTTAAAAGTTTCCATACCAATCGTTGAAGTCGAGCTGAACCAATTTTAGAGATTTCTTTCGTATTTAATGATACTAATGGCTTGTGATCTGTTACGATAGTTACTCGACGACCGTAGATGTAGTGGTGAAACTTTTTTACCGCGTATACATTTCCAAGCAATTCTTTTTCAATTTGTGCATATTTTTTTTCTGTATCTGTTGAACTTCTTGATGCAAAAGCAACAGGTCCTTCATTTTGTAATAAACAACAACCTACTCCTGTTGATGATGCATCTGTTTGAATTATTATTTCCTTAGTTTCATCAAAATTTAGTAAAGTTTTGGCTGATGTTATTTTTTGTTTTACGTTTTGTAATTCTTTGGCGTGCTCTGGCAGCCATTAAAATTCAACGTCTTTGACAAGTAATTTTCGCATTTCAGTTGTTTCTGTCGATAGATTGGGAAGGAAGTCTCTTAAAAAGTTAACCATGCCCAATATTCTCTGTAATTCTTTGACGTTATTTGGTTCTTTCAGTTCAAGTATAGCCTTAATTCTATCAGACGATGTTGCTTTACCTGCTTTTGAAAATTCGTACCCTAGATAGTTTACTGTTTTTTGCCTGTATTGTAATTTCTTTATGTTAAATTTTATTCCTATTTCCCTAGCTCTTTTCATAACTAGATTCAGATTATTATCGTGTTCCTTCTGAGTTTCTCCTGTTACCAGTAAGTCGTCAAAGTATATTGTTACTCCTGATGAATTGGAAAAATTTTCTTCATTTAATCTTTGAAATATTTCAGGCGCACGGTTTAGCCCAAAAGGAAGACGATTAAATCTATAACAGCCAAATGGAATAGAAAATGCACATAGTTTACTACTACTTTCCGATATTTGCACTTGCCAAAATCCATCCTTTAAATCAAGTACTGTAAAATACTTTTTCCCCAAAAGTTTGGTTGCAATACTCTCTGGTGTGGGTATTTCATAGTATGAACGCTTGATTGCGTTGTTTAGTGGCTGTGGATCAAGACAAATGCGTAAGGCACCACCCTGTTTTTCTAGTATAACCAAGTTGCTAACCCACGACTCCGGATTTTCATATTTTGTAATGATTTTTTGTTCCTCTAATTCTTTCAAATATTTTCGTAATTTATCTTTTATCAATTTGGGTACCCTGCGTGGTGGGTTTGCAACTGGTTTTACATTTGTATCTACTACTAGATCAACAGTATTAGGAAATATTCCTATGCCTTCAAATAGGTCTTGGTTTTTTCTAATTAATTCTTGCTTGTCTTTTGAACTGTCGCTGACATTGATTCTATTTATCTTCTTTATTATGCCTAGTTCACAACTGTCTTTATAACCTAGTATCGGCTCATCTTGTTCTTTGACTATTATGAATTTTATTTTCTGTATTTTCCAATTGTATTCTACCTGGAGATTGATTTTTCCTACTGTGTAGTGACTCTATCGTTCGAAACCTATTAATTCATACCATATGTGAATTTATCGGACCAGTCGAACCAAATTTTTAAGTCTTCTAACTGAAGCTCACCTCTATATAGAGCGTGCAATCTCCAGATAGACCGAAAAAAACGGAAGTGCATCATAATTATTTTTTTTTTTTTTTTTTTTATTTTTTCAAGTAAAGATTTTTCCTACTGTTGTGAGACAAAATCCCCCGTAAGCCCTTAGAGTATGTTTGTATTCTTTTATTTCAGATTCTTTACCTAACTTTTGGCATATTTTGTATGACAGTACGTTTATACTCGCACCTGTGTCTATTTTAAATTTAATTTTCTTGTTTTCAACAATTAATTCCTCTTTGCACTCTGCAATGATTTTGTTATTTTTTACTTCTTTTACTACTAAACTATTTAGACTAAATTCACTGTCAGTATCTACGTCTGAGTCAGTGTTGTCACTATGATCTTGTATAGCTTTAATAGTTTCTATTAAGCCGGGATGACGATGAACTTAAGAGTGACGTGACGTAACGGGATGTGGCGCGACGGGACGGGACGTAAAAGTTTATCATATATACAAAACAATGAGACTGATTATGATGAACTTAACGTAACGTGACGTGACGTGCCGTGACGGCAAAGCTTGTCAATGTCTATCTTTTCCGTCGCGTTACGTCAAGTCCGCGCGGTCACGTGACCACATCAACCAATCGGAATGAAAGTGACATGTCGTGGCGCTTTTGTTTATATTTTTCTTCTGTCACTAAGGTAATGTATAATGGTTATAAAAAGTGTAGTCCAGTGCAGTTCAGTGATAAAGATGGATGATAGTACGTTGATTGATGCCGTTAGAAGTCGGAGTGAAATATACAATAAAGGTCATGCAGGCTTAAAAAATCCGGCGATTAAAGATAGCGCGTGAAAATGCGTGGCTGAAGCAGTGAGAAGCAGTGTGAAGCAGTAAGAAAACATATTGGTTCTCAGGTTATCTTAGTGCATTTTCATATCGATAAAATTCTACGGATTTCCAATACTAAAATCATGATAAATGGGTGTTACGATTTGCATTATTAGATTACAAACCAATTAATAGAGTGGGCTATGTGTACTGATGTTTCTTTCTATTGCAGCTAGTATGACTGTATCTCTCGGTGGCATACACTGAGAAAGAGGTATACAAAAGAGAAGAGGCTCCAGGAAGGTGAAGAACGAAGTGGGGCAGGAGCTTCAAGAAGACCGACTTGCGTTTATTGGAATTCTTTAACTTTTTTGAATGGCCACATTCGGCAAAGAAAGTTAGTACCATTTATCTGTTCATTTCATTCATTTTGCAATCATCTACTTTGTTTCATTTCCAACCTCATTTGAATAACGTATTCTTAGAATAACTTTTCTTTTCTCTCTAACAGATCTATCATTAATTTACCACCGTTGTCGTGTGCGTCTCCTGTGCAACCGCCACTTTCCTCGCCAAGTCTGTCAACGTCTCGGTCAACGTCATCTGTGGATAAGGAAGTGAGCCGTTTGCTGTCGCCAGGCTATCTTGAAAATCGTGATTGTGTTGAGCTAATTACCGACTCTCAAGAACTTGACACGCCAGAAAATTCACAATTCACAGTTATTGCCCAAGGCTCTCGAATACCAGGCTTTAATGTGGCTGACGTCGGAAGCACAAAATCTATAGCTGGCCCACTGCGCTATTTGGGATCAACTGGTAGCTGCAAGAAACCCAAACTCGACGAAACCGCAGAAATGTTTAAACAAACTCTTGCAAATCTTAATGAAAAGATCTTAATGAAAGATGCTGCCTCTGCACCTGCGCCAACACCACAACATGTCGAATTGACCGATTCAGATACGTTAATTGGGCAGAGTGTCACTGTATGTTTGAAATCTTTACAAGATCATCGGCTGAGACTACGTTTCAGAAGAAAATTCAGAGACATAGTTCACCAGTGTGAGGAAACAATGATCGAAGATCAGTGATATTGACTTTAACTTTCACGTTACAATATGAAACGCAATTACTACATAAATTTGAAAATGCAAAAGGTTTGAAGACAATTATAATTACACTAGCTAATTATTTTGCTCGTTCGCTCGCTTCGCTCGCTCACTCGTTTGGTTTTGCGTTGTCCCTCACTCGCTACGCTCGCTCGGTTGTCAGTGGTTTTGCGTTGTTCCTCACTCGCTACGGTCGCTCGGTTGTCAGTGGTTTTGCGTTGTTCCTCACTCGCTACGCTCGCTCGGTTATCAGTGGTTTTTGCGTTGTTCCTCGTTCGCTACGCTCGCTCGGTTATCAGTGGCTTTTGCGTTTTTCAATTGAAAACGGATAACACACTAAGAAGAAATGTCATCACACTCTCAGCCGATAGTACTTCTTTATGCTTGATAGAAAAGATTTTCCAACTTACATCTGAATCATTAATACACGTATCATTGGTCATAGAAGTACTATCGCTCAATGGAAACCAACGAGAAGCTGGTGCGGTTTCTTCCATCGGGAAGGCAGGAATTAGGAGGGGATGGTTAATAATGTGTTTGGATAGACTATTGTTTTCAAACTATTCCAATACAGTAGAACCTCCGGCACTGTTGCTAGTCGGGTCCGACAACCCCCGGCACTGTCGCGTATTGGCCTACTTTTTCCCGACCAATCAGAAGCAAGTACAGGGCCGTAGAATTAACTTGATAGCACCCGAGGTTCCGTAACATACATTTGAGGTTATGTACGGCAAAAATTATTGAAACATACATATTGAATGAATGTTTGTATTGTTACGTATTATGTATCTTGTAATATTTGACTCGAAATGGATTCATGGAAATGAAAACGTTGAGGGGGGACGTCACCCAGAACAGAAATTTTTCTGTTGACACTCAATTTTTTATATATTGTTTAGCAATAAATCATCGACATCGTATGTATTGTCTTTGTTATATCAATGGGATAACCAAATGCAGATCTATAAGAAATTGAAAGCTCTATCTCTCAAGTCTTGTAAATTGAGTATATCAGTCGCTGTATAGTCCCACTTGGTTTCACACCAATTCTGGAACGTCTGCAGTCCTTGCAAGGCCTGATGCATTGACGGTTCCTGAGGGCTTGTATCTAATTAATCGGTATTTATTAGATTATTGTAGTCTGGGTCATCTTCCAGGCCATCATCCCCAGCTTCGCTTAATGAATGTCCTTGCAGTCTGAAATATATTTTTCATTGATTAAGATTCTGTCAAAAAAATATATTTTTTAAAGTTGATGTGAAAATAATAGAATTCCAGATTTACCTAGTCAAAATTCGATCCGCGCTAAGGACCTTCCATCCTGTTTCGCCAGTCTTCTTGCAGCTGAGGTTGAATATCAATATAGGTCAAATTTGTAAAGTCTGTGAATCTCTGAATAATACTAAGAACCTGCAGCGTTTCTTGGTGGCATTCATCATTAGTAACTTTTCCCAATCTTTCCCAATATTTGGTTCCGCGCATTCCTCAGATTGTGCTCGGTTAAGAGACTCCAAACATGTGCTATGCGATAGCAACTGTCTTTTAGTATCTGTCGCTTAGCTGCTTCAAGAATACTAACATCATCTTGATTTAACAGAAACTGTCGGATACAGGCTTTTATACAACGCAAGCATGTTTTACGCGTTTTTCATGCTCGATCTCGGTACACAAAGCGGGGGTTTTAGTGACAGCTGAGCGCGCTTGCAAGTGCGCATGTGCAGAGTTCGCTTTTAGCTACTTTTAAGTCGGAGGAGTTAAAAGTGGTCTCTAACGTACGCGTTGTTATGCGTAACAACGCGTGTTATCCGTTGCTATGCGTGATTCTAGTCCGTCGGCTTTGTGTACCGGATCGAGCATAAACTTGTAAAACATGCTCTTCTTGTACAAAATATCGTGTGTACCAAGGAGGCGAAGGTCTTTTCGCCGAGCGTATTTGCAATACTCGTCTTCGACTCGTCTACGACTCGTCTACGACTCGTTTACGACTCGTATTGCAAATTTACGCTCGGCGTTAAAAGACCTTCTTTGCTTCCTTGGTACACAATATACTATTTTGTACAGTCTTTCGGCTTTTTCAATTACGCCTTGGTCCATGGGCTGTATTAATGCTGTTCCATTCGGAGGCAGATATAAAACCTAGGAACACAAACGAATAAAGTTCATATTAAAAATTCTGATTTCCAATAACACAAAATATATCATTCATATTTAGTTTATTTAATTATTGATCCGGAGAACAGATTATTGTTAATTACCTCAAAGTTTTCATCAACACTGTTTAATTCATTCGCAGTAGGATGCGATGGCGCATCATCCAATATTAGAAGAACCTTCTTTGTAGTTCCTGATGCTAATTGATGCCCTTTCATTCGTGGTATGAAGAGCTTGACGTACCATTCCATAAAAACAGTCCTGTCCATCCAACTACTTTTCTGCCCCATGTACATAACTGGTAAGTCTTTGACATTTTTGAAACATCGAGGTTGTTTCGACTTGCCTATTACTAAGAGTGGTATTCTGTGTGATCCTGATGCATTTACGTATGTACATACGTGTCTACGTATGTACATAATAGATACAGGTTCATCGCGTGAAGGAAACCTAACCTCTGTTCAAGTGTGGAGATGCCAACCTTTTTTCAACCACGCAAAAAAGTTAAAATTTTTTTTACATCGGTTCATATAATTGAAATCACGTTTGTACACACGAATGTGATAATTTAGCATACATATATGGAGAAAGTTGACCGGTATCACGAATTTGACTACTATGTATATGTATACACGGGCCACGTTAAGGCGTCACGGTTATAATCAGTAGATGCGGTACTGCTACAAGGGCATGGTGGGGGTACCTAAGCGACAGTGCCAGAGGTCGGACAGTGCCGGAGGTGACCGTGCCGGAGGTGACCGTGCCGGAGGTTCTACTGTATCGAACTATCTCGGGCAAGTAAAAATTTTCTCCCGAGTCAAATCGGTAATGTGACATGCTCGCGCGATTTATTTGACATACTTATAATTGAAATGAAATTAGACTAACTAATAAAATAGATACACTGACAAAATCAGGCATTTCATAAAGATAATTTTTTTATCACGATGAAATGAATCCTCGTCAGCAGCAAATTTTTTAGCGCTTAGCCACATGAGACTTTAGCGGCTGATTTTGTAGCGCTTAGCCATATAAGACTTCAGCAGCTAATTTTGAGAGCTGCACCACAAGAGCCTTCGGCAGCTGATAGCTTTTGTAGCGCTTAGCGACACAAAGTGTCAAGCAGCTAATAATTTTTGTAGCGCCCAGCTACACAAAGCGTTGGCAGCTAATTTTTTTAGCGCTTATAGGTAACCTACCCAATAGATGGACACGGCCCTAAAGATGGACGGTCGACTTTTGGATAGGAAATTATGTGAAGGAATACTAAGATGTAAGCTGTTGCTTTGAATTTTCAATAACTGTTGTTATTTTTAATCCCCTAATGACAGTTTTTTTGTGATCGAGTTTTTATTTCAATTGCTCAAAAAGAAACGTCTATCTACTGGGCAGTTTTCTTAGGCGTCCATCTATTGGTCGGTTCATCCTATTTTCAATCCCCAAATGACAGATTTTTGTTGATTTATTTATTATTTCAATTGCTAAGAAAGAAACGTCCATCTACTGGGCCATTTTATTAGGCGTCCATCTATTGGTCGGTTGACCTACCTACATAAGGCATAAGCAGCTAATCGTTCTCACCGTTAGATTGACATCATTGTAGGTAAGCAACTGAATTTCTGGAAAAGTCACCAACATCAAATACTGCATTTCCGATAGAATATTATTGAAATAGTGGTTGATTATCACAGTTCCACAGTATCCGGTAGAATTGGAAGTGCCAATGTGAATGTAACAGTGCATGTACATTGTACATGTATTGTGAACTCTGCATTTTCAACAGAGTATATTTTTCCTAGTGCCGGCATAGATGTATACAATTGTAGCTATGGATCGATTAATTCACGCAGCACCTAGTATTTCCTTGTAGACAATATTTCTAGTACACAATTTATGGTCCAAACTTTTACTGTTAGTGAAGACAGATTTGTCTGTTAACAAAACTTTCAAATTGTTTTTGGACTTAACTCTAGACAAGGCAACATACAGTTGACCATGACTAAACCCTGGATTTGGTAAATACACACCGACGCTATCGAAAGATTGACCTTGCGACTTGTTAATTGTCATCGCGCAACCTAATCTGACTGGAAATTGTCTTCTAACCATCTTGAATGGTACCTCCTCATCGGACGGTGATAAATCTATCCGGGGTATCAATACTGTTTCTCCAGCGCAATTTCCACCGATGATTTCAGTGCAAATCAAATACTAGTTCAACTTTTTAACAACCAGTCTGGTACCATTACATAGTCCTTGTGATAAATTTGGATTACCTAACAGGATGACAATGCTCTCTACTTTTAACGTTAATTTATGCGGTGGAAGACCGTTCGGCGTCAATGAATTCATGAATTCCACTGGAAGTATATTTTTGATGTCTATATTATCTTCATCCTCACCTGAATCTACACTCAGATAATCTACACCGACACCTTTAATTTTCGACAATATTTCGTCATTAATGGCGATAACGTCGACGTTTGTTGGAGCTAATATACCTTTGCCATAATTCGACGGATCTTGAGGATCGACACTTGCTCCAAATATTTCTTGTACAATATTTCCATTCGAGAGAATATCGGAAGAAATGGTTACGACTTCGTTATCGCGTTCAAAGGGATCAAGAGAATACCCCATCGCCAACCTTCAGAAGCCATTGCTTAAAATCCGTTTGTCCATCGCAAACACGAATATTACCCTTCAATGACATATATGTGAATTTATAGGTAGAAAATCTCATACATGCAAATAGGTACTACACATGTCGGTTTTGGACATGGATGTGATTCGAACAAATCCTCCAAATCCTTATTTTTGTTTTTGTAATAATCGGAGAAAAGTTGGATGTTTATTTATAATCAAGGAATCAACATAGTTTCAGAGACGCAGGTGATACTGAATTAGAGGGTTCTTTCTAGATCATTCATTTGTATATAGAATATATTTCTCGAATAAGTTTAAATAATGTGAACGAATCATAGAATGGAATTGCAATAAAATGGATATTTCATATTTTAGTGGGAGTCTACTTACTTTTACTGTTTCTTCGCCCCATGTCTTCAGCGTTGTGATCGCTAACGGCGTGATCACCACGAGACGCGTTCAACATATCGCAGTAATCTATATATTCTTTTGTCTTCCCTTACCTGTATAGGTACTTATTCGTCTACATAGAAATACGACATAACACGAATATACAACCATATCACAGATTAGGCTGACTTAGGATTTGTCTGTACGCGGGGATCGAGAATTATCCCTACTCCATTTGTGCGTATAGTAGTCTTTCGATGGCCAAAATATAATTGAATGTTGGTCCGGGGCCATCTGCTGGGAAAACTGTTCGACCATTTTTTTCGTGGTGGGGGAAACATCGTACTTTCCGATATCGAAGAGATACAGGCGAAATGAGGAACCCTTGGTGTGAATTCGCACCTATACGTAATCGCAAGGTCAATTCTCAATAATTCTGGCTATGTTGTTTTGTAGAATATTTATTCGAGAATTTGATTTTTTAACAGCGTACAGAGGGACGAGGGCCGGCAGCAGTGCCAGAGAGCGGCGGCGAAGGCTGCAGCAGCGGCAGGAGGAGCGGTCGCGAAAAGAGGCCGTGGCCGAAGCCTTCTCAATTTTTTTACAAAATTTAATGAAAAAAAATAAATAATATATCGTGAGAACAGGTGTTATTATTACTGTCCCTACTGTACTTTTTTCATTATCTAAAAAACTCATGCATCAACTCTGTAACGATCTTGATAATAATATCAAATCATATTTAACAGCGAAGTCCGAGGTCAGATAGTATGACAGTGAGAAACACGCAGACATGTACAGTCAAGCTATAGTGCTCTGAAAAAAAGTGTGACATCCGGACATCCCTTTTCGAACTTTAATATTATATATGATATATGATATGATGATATATGATTTTTTCACCAATACATCCTTGGCTACTGTTTCATTTTCGTTTTACTTTTATTATAACTCACTAAACTCTATCAACGTTGGAATAACTGAGTGGCAGGGGCTACAGCTAATCTTCTCTGATCAATCCTTGTCACACTTGTACAACTCCATTCTGTTACTATTGGAGGTAGGAGAGGGGATGGAGGGAGGGGGGGCCACCCGCCCACCCACTTCCCCCCCTTCCTCCAGGGGGTTACTTGGACTAGTTCCACTGCTTATAAGATTATTCATCTTCGACGTTTCGGGCGCTGATATCTGCTCCCGTCCTCAGGAAAGGTTGTCTGGCGACTTCCCATCAAAGAGTGATCAAATTCCGCGCTCACCGGTATATATAGGTTGTTTGTAGGTGGCGCCAGCTACGACTGGTGGCGCCGCCTTGGCCTGCTCATGGCTTCCCTCACCTCATCCCTGTACAAAGGTAACCATAATTTGCTAAGTTCTATGCTGGGTTGACTTACAGCATTTGGTGTCACTGCTATGCACGCTGATTCCTTCAGCTTCCGTTTGATAGGATTGGATTCCTTCAACAATATCCGAGCATCATCCCACTGGAAGTGGTGTTCATTTTCCCAGGCGTGATCGGCCAATCTCGATTTCGATCGTTCGCACATTTTAACGTTTTTTCGGTGTTCCCGGATGCGGACGTTCAAGGGCCTTCCTGTTTCGCCGATGTACACGTCCCCACATTGGCATGGGATTCCGTATACACACTCCTTGCTTTCTTGCGCAGCATGTCGGGGCTTGGTTTCTGTCAACAAGCCACGCAAAGTGGACGTTGATTTGAACCGTACTTCAATGTCATATGCTCTGCATATGCGGCGGATCTTCTCTGCAGTCCCCGCTACATAGGGAATCGTCATGGCGAAACTCGGAGTGCCAACGTCCACAGGGTGTTCTGACCTCATTCTTTGTGTAGTGTTGGTCCGGTGTTGCGCTTTTTGCTGCGCTTTTTGAATGACCCTCTCAGGATAGCCGTTATTACGTAGAGTTTTTCGCACTATTTCTAGTTCCTTCCTTAGGCCTTCTGGCGTCGTACTGATCTGGAACGCGCGATCCATAAGACAGTGCGCCACACCTTTCTTCGTGCTACCTGAGTGGTTCGACTGGTAATCTAGGTATTTTCCCGTGTGCGTGGGTTTCCGGTAAACGCTTGTTTGTAAGGTATTTTCCCAGCCTCTCTCTACTAGTGTATCCAGAAATGGGAGCGTATTGTTATCTTCGACTTCCATTGTAAAATGGATCGACTCCCTTACGCTGTTTATGTGGTCTCTGAAAACCTGTAACTCTTCTTTTCCATGCGGCCAGATCGCAGCAAAAAGCGCAACACCGGACCAACACTACACAAAGAATGAGGTCAGAACACCCTGTGGACGTTGGCACTCCGAGTTTCGCCATGACGATTCCCTATGTAGCGGGGACTGCAGAGAAGATCCGCCGCATATGCAGAGCATATGACATTGAAGTACGGTTCAAATCAACGTCCACTTTGCGTGGCTTGTTGACAGAAACCAAGCCCCGACATGCTGCGCAAGAAAGCAAGGAGTGTGTATACGGAATCCCATGCCAATGTGGGGACGTGTACATCGGCGAAACAGGAAGGCCCTTGAACGTCCGCATCCGGGAACACCGAAAAAACGTTAAAATGTGCGAACGATCGAAATCGAGATTGGCCGATCACGCCTGGGAAAATGAACACCACTTCCAGTGGGATGATGCTCGGATATTGTTGAAGGAATCCAATCCTATCAAACGGAAGCTGAAGGAATCAGCGTGCATAGCAGTGACACCAAATGCTGTAAGTCAACCCAGCATAGAACTTAGCAAATTATGGTTACCTTTGTACAGGGATGAGGTGAGGGAAGCCATGAGCAGGCCAAGGCGGCGCCACCAGTCGTAGCTGGCGCCACCTACAAACAACCTATATATACCGGTGAGCGCGGAATTTGATCACTCTTTGATGGGAAGTCGCCAGACAACCTTTCCTGAGGACGGGAGCAGATATCAGCGCCCGAAACGTCGAAGATGAATAATCTTATAAGCAGTGGAACTAGTCCAAGTAACCCCCTGGAGGAAGGGGGGGAAGTGGGTGGGCGGGTGGCCCCCCCTCCCTCCATCCCCTCTCCTACCTCCAATAGTAACAGTTCATTACCAGTGCTATTATCTTTCAGTCAACAACTCCATTCTGCCATAGCACCAGGGCCGGATTTACCCAGGGTGCCGCCCTGGGGCACCGTGAAAAATGCCGCCCCATTACCTAAAGCCTACATAAAATGGGCAAAGGTTCGGTACATGGGCGTTTCTCCACAAACTGGGCGACTTCGTGTCCCACGGAGATTTCCCCCATAAAATGACTGGAATTAGATATTATTTTTTACTAAAATTAATGGTAACAAGTTGTTTGAAAGAGCCAATAGTCTAAAAATATTAGAATAAATCCATAAAAAGGAAAATTTTCACATCAACACCCCCAAAAAACAGTCCCCTGGGATGTCACAGATGCAAAATCGAAATTATTTTGTGACCTGTAGTGAACAAGTAATAATATTTTTCAATACTATTCCTAGTATCGTTGTCCACAATAAAGGCATTTCACAATTTGCATGGTTAAAATTTTTCAATTTACTATTTTTACGCCGAAATTGTGAGCTAAAGTTTGTCCCTTGATTTCTGCTAACAGTCCCCTGTCGCACAGAAAAAAATTATTTTTAATGGTGTGTGGTACCCTCGCCATGATTTATGCGTTAAATCGAATGTTCCCGCTGAGAAGTTCATATCAAATGCCGGACAGCGCTTTCGCGCTATTTTATCTAATCATTTCTTCGCGTTCAATGTGATGATGACGTACTGTAACCTCAAAAAGAACAGTCCTCTGGCAAGGTTTTTTCTTTAAATAAATCATTTTATTCACCCTATCCAGCTGGATAACATCTAACGGTGGAAATCGTATTACTATTACTGCGAGTTGATTTGATGGACTATTCTTAGTTTCGGCAAGATTTTGTATTTCTGCCAAATTCGTCAGTCCCCTGTCGCACAGTCCCCTGCCTAAAATATGTTAGTTTTTCCCAATTTTTCTGTCAATAAGTTAATTTTATGAGATGTTGATTTCAGAACTTGGTTCTGTAACATGTTGATTTGCTATAAAAAGTAATATTGTTCTTAGTTGATTTCATTTCGATTATTTTTTCAAAAAATGCGAAAAAAGTAGTGAGGACAATTTTGGGCAGTTTTTCGCCCAGTTTGTAGAGAAACGCCCACATACAATTTTCAAATAAATAAAATCAAAACAAAAACTTTTAAAAATTGTGAACAACAAGATACTTATGAGGGTTTCTTCTTGGTTTCTTCGTCAAACGGGGCCACCCATTTAATTTGAGGTCTTCGAACATTCCGTAATAATTCGTACATGTTATTGAGGATGAAAAACAAATTTTTTAATTTTTTCAGACTGTTTGGTCATTGCATTCCAGAAATATTTTTATACTCAATAATTTTCACGTAGTGCGATAAATTGGGGAAGAAGAGAAAACTTGGCATGAAATTTCTTCGTTTTTTTCTCAGCTTTTCGGTAAAATTAACAGAAAAAAATTCCGGCCCATTTAAACCCCTTTTATAAAAAAAAAAAAAAAAACATTGAAAAATGCGCCTTGTCCTAATTTAGACTTTTTTTTTCGCTTAAAAAAATGTCTAAAAAATGAAATTCATAATAGCGTTTGTTGACAAAAAAATGTGGAGTGTCGACTTCAATTCTCTCCCAGAAAAAAAAATAATCATCAGAACGATGATTCCTCTCCTTCACTTCCATTTTTTTTTTTTTTTTTTTCAAAAACTCTATTATGAATATATAGTTTTTTTAGATTTTTTTTTTAACGAAAAAAAAAAAAAACTGTCCAAATTAGGAAAAGGCACATTTTGCAACGTTTTTTTTTTTTTTTTTTTTTATAAATGCGGTTTAAATCAGTCGGAATTCTTTTATTCTAATTTTACCAAAAAAGTGAGAAAAAAAACAGAGAAATTTCATGCCAACAACATTTCTCTCCTTCCCCAATTCATCACGCTACGTGAAAATGATTGAGTAAAAATATTTCTGGAATGCAATGACCAAAAAATCTAAAAAAATTCCCAACATTTTTTTTTTGTTCCTCAATAATATTTACGAATCATCACGGAATTTTCTAAGACCTCAAATTTAATGGGTGACCCGCTTGACGAAGAAACCCTCTTATTTTCTTTACTAAAAATGTGTGTAAAATTCTAGAAACTGAAAGATTGTTTCACAATTTTGTAAGAAAAACTGCAGTGTTTATAATTTTAGACACATTCTTATAATAATTATGAAAAAAAGTATTTTATTCATTTCAATTTATGAATGTTTTTAACACGATCACACTTTTCGAAGAATTTTCCATAACGCGAAAAAAAAAAAAAATTTCTCACGTTTCAAATTTTGCCGCCCCTGAAAATTTGCCGCCCTGGGCACTGGCCCCTAGTGCCCCTAGTGTAAATCCAGCGCTGATCTTATTCCATTTAAAAAAACCAAGTTGGCCTTCACCCAACCTCGGCGGCTCCACTTACGCAAATACTGATACCACCAAGTTTTGTCCCCCTCTGAACCCTGAATATTTTATACCAATTTTTTTTCGTATCTTACTTAGTTTCGGAAATATCGGCCTGGGGCGATTAAAATGAATCGCCCTGTATACAGGGTGTCCCATATGAAATTTCGCATTACAATTTCTCTGAACCTAGAGCTGCTGTTGAAAAATGTTTGGTTTGAAAATTGCTTGCTTCGAAGGGGGACACAAGCCGGTGATATCAGATCAGTTGTGACTATCACTGCTCCGGAGATACAAACACAAGTTTGATTTTTTTAAATGGTAAGTACATTTCTTCCAAGATAGAAAACGTACCTCACGTCAAGACAAATTCAACCATATGTGAGAAAAGTTCGTAACGTTCACCCTCCGTGACTTACGGCTACGCGAAATCCTCAAATTCTCAAATGCCTGCAATCACCAAAACAGGTATTAGGAGTTTATTGGATAGCATTCAGGAGTTTATTAAATGTTCCAACACATTGCTTTCTATCCGATTTCCAACAACACGGGAAAACATGAAACGAAGAATAAGAACTGCTTGTCGTGATATCCAGCGTAGTACTTTGCTCGCCACACTCCAGCAATTCCATCGTCGTTTGCAACTCTGCATTCAGACAGGAGGCAATGTGTTCGAACATTTAATAAACTCCTAAATAGTGTCCAATAAACTCCTAATACCTGTCCCGATAATCGCAGGCATTTGAGAATTTCAGTATTTCGCGTGGCCGTAAGTCACGGAGCGTGAACGACATGAACTTTTTCCACATATGGTTGAATTTGTCTTGACGTGGGGTATATTTTCAATCTTGAAAAAATTTGTGTTCATATCTCCGGGGCAGTGATAGTTACAACTGATCTGATATTACCAGTTTGTGTCCCCCTTCGAACCAAACAATTTTTATCCCAAACATTTTTCAACGGCAGCTCTAGGTTCAAAGATATTCTAATGCGAAATTTCAAATGGGACACCCTGTATATATACTAGGGGGGCTCCGCCCCCCTGCGTGCTTCGCACGCCAACCCCCCATGTATTAACTACCTATTATTTTGTTAGTCATCTGATTAGTCAAAAATCACTGTCGTTCGGTTCTTGCAGCATAATATAATTTTCATGCCTATTTCGAAAAAAATACAGTATGGGGCGCACCCGTAAACCGTTTTTGAATCGAATAATGATTTCAGAACTCGCTTCCGGCTCGCCTTCGGCTCGCCTTTAGCTCGTCCTGAAATCATTATTCTTGCCGAAAAACACTTGGTTTACGGGCATGCCACATAATATACTAATTATTGCCCCTAATCTTCAGCGTCGATAGAACTTGTAACGAGATGACACCTCCGGTAAAGCAAACACCTGCCGGCTAGTCAAATAGGTATCATCTCGTTACGACTAGAGGCAGCACCGTCCGGTGACCGGTCTCAGTACCCAAGTACGCCGCCAGGCGGCTACCACTTTCGCAAACCAAAAGCACCGACGGTGCATATACAAGCCGGCCCGGCACGCCGTTTAGTCAGTTCCGTCTGGACAAAAGCCTGTCTACGGCTTCAGATTGAACTCCGTCTTATACGCTAGACAAGTACAATTCCAGTACCCTACTAGTGTGTGTAAAATGTATGCATGTATACGCCCGCCAGCGCCGCCTAACTTGTGTGGCAGGCAACTCTTGTGTGGAAATCGCGTGCATGTATACGAACACACAAGTTTGTTTATACGAGTGTAGTAGTACTTGCCTAGCGTATAGACGTACGGACCGCGGGACTCTTCGCGGGAGTTATTTAATAAATAAAGCAACGTTTAAAATTCTTATAGGAAATGGAAATCATATAAATTATTGTATTTAAACTTTATAGATACATCCAATCTTTTCAAGGGTTTTAACAGAACTAAAACATTTAAAATTCACAATAATAATCTCTAAAACAACTTTTGTTTTATAAAAGTGAATATTTGAAAGGGGCCATTCAACAAATACGTTCGCTTTTAGGGGGGGGGGGGGGGGGTCGAGGTTGATGTGACGTTACAAGTCACGGGGGGGGGGGGGGGGGGGGCAAAATGTGACGTTCGGTTTTTATGTATAGAATTCGTGTTTTGGCACGAGAATTTTGTTAAAGTGAAGTGAGAAATAAAGGACTGCTTTTAAATATCTCTTTTATCTCTATTTAATGCCAAGTGACATCGAAAGGCAAATCTTAGAAATAGATCGAATTATGGATCGATAGACCAAAAAAGGCAATAATGGCCAGGGGGGGGGGGGGGGGGGGGGTCGAGATTTGTGACGTATTATTTTGGGGGGGTCTAGTCAAACGAACCATTGTTACATAGGGGCGGGGGGGGGGGTCTCGAATCGTCCAAAAAAGCGAACGTATTTGTTGAATGGCCCCAAAGACATTCAATTTATATGATTTCCATTTCCTATAAGAGTTTTAAAAGTTGCTTTATTTATTAAATAACTAACAACGGGCCTTATTGATCATTCATAAATTGAAATCCTGCCACAGAACTCAGGATCAATTATATCATCAAAATACTTCAACAAAAATCATTAATAACAAGAGGAAAGGGAATTAAAATAGTTAACGGGAAGAGGGGGATGAGAATTGCCTTTGGGCACAAGAAATTTTACCTAAAAGGATCTGGTTTTCTGACCTGCAAACATTTATTACAAAATCTTTTAAAATATTCGAAAACTGAGAACGCAACTTTATTTTTTCTTCCCCGGCAAAAAAATATCGTTACATAGCTTCCTACTTATATTCTACCGCCGTAAAGGCGCTTGTATCGCGGAATACCGTATCCAGTCAAACTATTAAGACTCTCGTTCTTTATTCGATTCAATTGCATCGCGGAGTACCGCATCGAGTCAAACTATTAGACTCTCGTTCTTTATTTTATTTAACTGTATCACGGAATATCGCATCGGGTCAAAGATTAGACTCTCATTCTTTAATCGAGCCGTTCGGCTAAACTATCCTTGGCTTAGATCACCTGTACATACTAGCACTAGTCGTAGCATATACCTAGATAATAAGTTTATTAGCTACTTTCTTATGTCTAACTATTTTTTTTTCTTTCTAGTCTACTCCAGCAACCTCTAGTAATATAATTAATCAATAAAGCATATATATATAATTTGTTAACTAAACCTGCTTTTTCTTTATTTCTATAAAACCCTACTACCGACAGACCGAGTATCCAGCGGAGGGGGACGAGACCCCCAGACCCGTTTACCGTCTACACCGGGTATCCTTGCACCCGACACTCCACCCGGCCGAGCCGGAACGTTACCAACTATTTATTCAATAGTAGGTATATTGCTCGAGGTGACGTGGAAAAGATACGAATACAAAATGGATTTTGTAAATGATGTACAATGATCAATATTAATTAATTGTCAACCTGTATGTCAATTATTCTTTATGTGGAAGGAATCTTCATGTTCATATTAGAAATTTATTAAAATTATGCGTGTGAAAAATTTGCTTTTCATAGTATTTTGAATACTAATACCAATGAAGTTCACATGAATCCAATGTGTTTATTTTGAGCACAAACAATAGTATATTATGCACCGAGGGAAGAAAGTAGGCTGTGCGCTCCCGCGTGTAGTTGCCGCCCGAGCGTAGCGAGGGCGGCACATACGCGGGAGCGCGGAGCGTACTTTCTTCCCGAGTGCTATATACAATTTTTTCTCATTCCCAGCGGAAAGTTCGTTCACGCTAAATGTATCTCATTATAGTCTGAATATTTATATATTATAATGTATTATTAGTTCAATCTTAGTTTATAAAAGTGTTGAATACATATAAAATGCAGAAAATTCGAAGACCAAATTTTTTTTTATAATATGTAAAACATACATAGATTTTGAAGAGGTAGTTTTTCTTGACTGATACATAGATTTTTGATACACAGATTTTATTACATTACAAACAAGTTTTAATTATTCATGTTTTTTTTTTTTTCATTGGGACTTTTAAATTTCAATTATTCGTTTTTTTCATCATCCTTCGTTTTCAATGAATTGTAGTTGTTATTTATTATTAAAGTGTGAATCTCACAATTCTTGAACAATGCACATGTTTTTTTCTCTAGACCCAGACTATCCATATCATTTTCTATGGTGACTTTCCTTTTCTTTGAGTTTTGTGCCTTAAAGTTGTTATTATGGTTGTCATCTTTGAAGTGCATTTCATCTGATGAATTATGTAGGTCATTTATTGATGGTTGTATACTTGTAGATGGCATCTCTGGAAATTTTAAATCAAAACTAGTTAGTAGTTGTTTTTATTTTTCTGTATATGATTTTGAAATATTCACCTTCAAGTTGCTTTGTTATTGTACACGATGTTTTCCCCATATTTCGTTTACGGTTGTCATCTCTGAAGTGAGTTTTATTTAATGGATCATGTTGGTTTAATGCTGATGGTTGCAAAATGGCAGATGGCAATTTTTCGCTACCAGTAGTAGTTACGTTTTTCTTGTTATGGGAATAAGCGATGCAATTGAAAATATCTTCTCTATTCGCTGTTGAATTTTCAATATATCCTTGAGCAACAGTGTCGGAACGCCATCCACCAAGCTGCTTTATTTTAGTAAAATCCAGTCTTGCATTAGCAGCAGCTGTTGCTGAACTGCGACGTAAACAATGACCTGTATAGCCTTCAGGATTTTTCAAGTTCAAATATAGAGCGATAGTTTTAGGGACCTCAGAAATTTTATTTTTGCCAATGTACTGTCGACTGCATTTCCCATTTTGATATTGCACAAAAAATCTGTTGTCCGCTAATCCATCTGGTCTCAATAATTCATATTTTTTAACTACATTATAATATTCTCCACCAACAACGAATTGCCGTGGGTATTCATTCTTCGTGTCTTTGATTGATATAATATATTGTTCCTTTTCATTTTGTACATTTTTAACGTCTTGAACATCTGTGGTATTTATGGTGATCATTTCTTGGGATCTTAGTGCACCGAAAAAACCAAATATGAGTATAACCTGAATCAGAACATACATGATTGAAAGTTAGTCCATATACATGTTGTTATATGTTGTTATATGTTGTTATGGTATATAATTCATTACTAGCGAGAGAAATTTATAAATACCTTCATAGCTAAGTATATGTTGTCATCACTACCAAACAGAAATTGATTTATTTCAGCAAAGCTGAGAACAATAGATTTTTTGGGCTTGTATCCCTTTGATTCGTGCCTCAACAAAGATTTCAGTAATCGAAATTCGTTGATATTGATATTGTGTCTTAGATTTAATGTAGTCCTTAGCTTGGACCAATGGCTCCAAAGAGTTGAAGGTTTCCATTTTTGTGTCAATTCTTTGAAATAAACAAGTAAAATATCTTCGTCAATTTTAGTTACATTGTTGCAATGTTTCCATTTCAAAAATGCAGCATAAGCTATTTCATAGTCTGCTTTTGACTTTTTAGGTAATAAATTATTCACAATCAAATTCTTTTCAGCTTCAAAATCTCTTTCTTCAATTTCGTTTGAATCAAAATTTTCATCCTCTGATGATTGTGTTGAAGACATTTTAAACTATCCTAGGGATGTAGATAGTTCGAATTCCCTCGTTACTACACGTGTTCTTTCAGCGCGTGTCTCGGTGCTACGGGCTCTGTCTTTGGCTATATACCTATCGACTGGTAACCGCTAACTTCAGGCGTGTATCCAAGATGTGACGCGACCTCATGATGTAACGGCTGATTTTAGTACTACGATTAGTTGCGTGCCTCACGTTGATGTTAAGAAACACCTACGTAACACACGCAACCAGGCGCCACAACAACGTAACACACGCAGTTGCGATCAGTTGATCATAGTATTAAAATCAGCCGTTACGTCGTGAGGTCGCGTCACATCTTAGGTATATGGACTAGCAGTCCATAGGTATCAAAGGGCTTTGTACGAAGCGCTAGACACTCGCGCATGCGCGTGACGCCGGGAAGAAAGTAAAACCAAGGACTGAATAGAGCACTTCTTTCCCTGATCAGCGGGAAAGAAGTACGAACTTTACGGTAGGGGATGAGAAAAAGTTAATAACGTTCCGTATACATATTGATATAAGGGCGACATATTTTTATAGTCCTGCGTCTGAGGTAGTGTTCTGTCCGAGGTTCTGTCTCTATGGTTATCAACAGGGTGGGTAACAGTACAGTACGTAGTCCGCGTAGTTTTGGCCAATTCCTGAACTATACATGGTGATGAGTTCAAAAGGGCTCGAGTCTTCAATCGAAATCTTTTACAGAAACGCTGGGAAAGGAAACCAAATTGAGATAATAAAAAATTGGAAGTCAGATTAAAAGTGAAAAAGACAAATCCATTTTGAATTTTAATCTTCTCAACACCACCTTGCGGTATACGTTGACGCATTTTTTTTATAGTAGTGTCCCCTTTAGGCCTAATCTACTTTGCATTATTAACTTAATAATGTACACTCTAGAATATACAAGTGTCTAAAATATAACATCGAAGACAATCTGCAACCATTTTTGACATTAGGTGATTTAATTTTGAACGGAAAAATTATTCGTACGTGAGTCCAGTTCCGCTCAACAAAATAGGTTTGAAGTGATCAAAATTTTATGTTCAGTTTATAACTTCTAGGAGAGGAAGTCAAACGTTCAATATAGATATTACTTCAAAATTTCGGCCCATACGACATTTTCAATTTGATTTGGGTTGTCGGAGTCCGAATTATTTTGAATTATTAATTTTTTTGGATTTTTGCATCGCGATAAAGCCACATATAGTTGTCCATGTGAAAATAACGGTTTGTCTATATATAATCCAACATTTTCAAAACTTCAATCTTGTGATTTATTAATTGTCGTGCAACGTACGACACCTAATACTTGCGGACCGATATACCTGCGGAAAACGATCCAGCGTCCCCTCGACCAGGCGCGTCGACGGGTCAGTAATAAACTCAGCGCTTATTTCACAGACTAACTTCTAACACAGATAAACTTCTTACGGCAGAATGTAAAATAAGTTCTACATACAAAACCTATATTCTCCTTCAGTAATACTTCAGTCGAAATATCTCAAACAAACAAACGATAAATTTTTAATCGATACCGGCTCACAATTAAATTTAATTTAATACGGGACAACGCCCCGTACAGAATTCGCGCCTGAAATTTTAAAGCATTGTTCTTGAAAAGGGACGACGACCGAAGGGAAAGAGGGGTGATCGCATCGGGGGAGAGGTTCGAATGGCTCGATCTAAAGGCCCAAGGTATCCCTGACTTCCCCCCACGTCTGCCGTGCCGATACCGCAGGGAATTATGGGTGATATTCCTCTCCCCCAACTTAGCCTAACCTAACCAAACCTATTTCAATCCAACCCAACCTGGTTGCCGGGGAGGGGTTCATATGCCTCAATCCAAACGCCCACGGCGCGAGAGGGAAGGGAAGGGGTTTACATAACTCAATCCAATGGCTCTGGAGAAGGGAGGTACAAAGCCGAGCAGAGCCGTGGTGGCGGGAAGGGGTTTAGACTCAAAGCAAGGGCTCAAGGCACGATAGGTCCGGGATGGGGTTCACATGACTCGATCCAAGGGCCCAGGGATGGGGACTGGAAAGCCGAGCGGAGCCGAGGAGGCGGGGAGGGGTTCACATGACTCGATCTAAGGGCCCAGGGAAGGGGGGGAGCCGAACGGTGGCGAACGGAGTCGCCCAGGCGGGGCAGGGGGGAGCCGAGCGGCGGCGAGGTGGCGGGGATATTACCCATAAATTCCCTGCGATACTGACACGGTGCCGGCGGCGGCGAGATATCTTTATAATATATAGAGATATATATATATACTAGGGGGGCTCTGCCCCCCTGCGCGCTTCGCTTCGCGCGCCAACCCCCCATATTCAACTAAATTTGCAGTGGTTGTTGAAATTAAATAATCCGTGGATTTTTGTTCTTCGAAAAAGAACCAAATTTTTAATGAAATCCAGTGAAGGTTTTGTGACTCGCGATTATATACTCTCTTTACATTGGCTATTGGGTAGGGATAGGGTATAGATCGACTATTATAATGACGAATAAGTTCCAGGTATTTTCTGTTATACAGGGTGTTCCAGACCTCGCGACGAATGTTTCACAGGGTAAATCTTGATCAAAAATGGGATCGAAATTTCCTCAGCCGATTTTTTTTCAAATGCATATCTTTTCCGTTATAATTAATTCAATTTCAGTCAATGACGCGCGGCTTACGAACGGCCGCTGGGTTGTGTGCACTTTTTTTCGTGGCGACAATAGGGCGAGAGACGCGCACACAACCGAGCGGTGATTACACCGACAAACGGCCGTTTATAAGTCGCATGTCATTAGCTGAAATTAAAATAATTATAACGGAAAATCCATGCATCTCCGAAAAAATCGGCTAAGGAAATTTCGATCCCATTTTTGATCAAGATTTACCCTGTGAAATATTCGTCGCGAGGTCTGGAACACCCTGTAGAGTAAATTCTTTAAATCTTTGTCATCATTTTTTAAGGAAGGAAGTTCGATTTTCCCACCATGACAGTAACTTTTTTTTTTTTTTAAATTCCTGGGACCAAAACGAAGCCGAACAGTGACTGCAAACATAATCCATGTCCCCAATATCAGAATAATTAACATTTATGAGTCTTGATTTTAGGTTTTTTTGAATCATGCGTTTTTTAGTTAAACGTTTTTCCCCCATATTATCTACCAAATCCTCCTGTCTTTTTTTGGCCAAACGTCCTTCGTCCATATGATTTACCAAATCCTTTTCTCTTATTTTTATCAATCTTTGTTTATTCATATGGCTGACCAAATCTTTCTGTCTTTTCCTTGTTACACGGTCTTTGCTCATATTTACTATTCGATCTGCATTTCTTTTCTTTGATACGTTCACTTCGCTAAGATTCTGCACACGTTCATTAATTATTGTTTTATTTCTCGAATAATATGACCTATTATATTCTTGTTGTGAATTTGTTTGGTGTTGGTTTGATTCTGAACGATCAACGTTTGAATAATCTATTATATTGTAGCGAAAACTAGTCGCGAATGAAAATACGTGGGTCGACGAGAGAAATAAAGCGAATTAAACGTTGGATTGCGATCAAATTGAAAGATAGAGTTTATTTTGGATGATATGTCTGTTTTGTACAAAGACAGAAACAAGACTACTTGTTTATAAAAAGTGAATATTCTCTGAACGATAGACAAATGCAATATGTTTACATCTTTTATTTAAGATGACTACTAGACCATGTGAACTAGATTTGAGGGATAAATCAACCTCCGTAACAATATCATAATGTGCTTTGTCGATAATACCTGACAAATAAAGTATCAATTTATTATTACTATTCATTGATCCAAACTCTGTAGGAACATGGAATTCATTCTGATACACCAAGCTGTGAACAGCATGCATATCTACGAACGATTGAATTTCAACTTCTCCGCCAAAAACACCATCCTTTGACATATGAGATATATAAGAATTTTTATCGGATATATATTCACATTATACGATTGATCTCCTACTACGAACGGTTCATAAACCAACCAATTACTGTACCAATTACTGTACCAATTACCGTTCACGTTAGAAACAATTGCCAATCTTACAACCCCATGCTTTTCCTGATTATTAAATAAAAAGTGAGCAAAAGATCTAAATAGGCAATTTCCATCGCCTATAATTCGTATCCTAATTTCACGTCCGGTCATTTTTCATTCGTCACAAATTCGAACAATTAGAATTACTTATTAGTAAAATATTAAGTCGATGTCAAACCATAAAAAAAATCCTGAGCAGCTAATTTTGTTTGCTTGAAAAGCTGCTGAAAATTAGCTGTTTGTATGAAAAAGAATGAAAAAGCGAAGGAAAAATTAAACTCTAGGTGTGACTTACCGGTGTACAAGATTTTTGGGGAACTCACAAATTAAGTAAGAACTTGACCTCAATGAAAGTTCACACAGATACCGGATCTACGGTTGATCGCTACAGGCGAGATATTTGTTTATTTCGGCAATTTGTATCGGAACAATTCGGATCAGATTTCCCCAACTGTGACGATTTCGCCAAAACGACAAATCCTGAGACAAATGATAATAAGTATTGATCCGTCAACTCAGAAACATTTGATTACTTAATTTTGCAGCTTGCTCAGTTATTCTTTTCTCATTTCATCTATACTAGCTAATTATTGTGCTCGTTCGCTCGCTTCGCTCGCTCACTCGGTTGGTTGAGCGTTGTTCCTCGCTCGCTACGCTCGCTCGGTTGCCAGTGGTATTCAACACGTTTGGTGAGCATATTGTCGCAATATGCATTTCAGATTGGTTGGGTTAGGCCCCCCTACCTAGTCATCTATTCACTAATGAAATTCTTTCAATCGAAATAGATCAATATTCAATAATTTGTATTACACAAACTCATAAACAGCCGTTTTATTCAATATTTTCCGATATAGCTGGATACATATGATAATAATAGGATAATAATAATAACAATTCTTTTTATTTCATAAATGAGAATTTATATCTTTTCATAGGTAGTACATTTTTTTAACGTTAGGACTTCTTCATTTGTACAAAAAAAAATAATTTCATCATACAAGTTGCATATGATTTGGATTCTCAAACCCAATTTTTGCCGCCCCTCTGTAATGCCGCTCTACACTGAAAGAAGATGGCGAGCCTGGCGCTCGCATAACCTTTTGGAAGCAGCACGGTCACACGCTCACTCTGCGCGCGACAGAGCATCCCACTTCCAGAGCGCCGTCATTTAACCCTTTGTGGCCCACATTTTTCCTTGCGTTCAATTGGCTGGAAATTTGTCACTCGGGGGTTTTTGGGGTCGCTGATGACGAATCTGAGCTCAGAATTTCAAAATTCAAAATGGCGGATCCAATATGGCGGACAAAAGTACAAAAAGTTGCTTGATGGAAGTGAAATTTGTCACTCGGGGGTTTTTGGTGTCGCTGATGACAAATCTGAGCTCAGAATTTCACAATTCAAAATGGCGGATCTAATATGGCGGACAAAAGTACAAAAAGTTGCTTGATGGAAGTGAAATTTGTCACTCGGGGGTTTTTGGTGTCGCTGATGACGAATCTGAGCTCAGAATTTCAAAATTCATAATGGCGGATCCAATATGGTAGACGAAAGTACACAAAGTTGCTCGATGTGAGTAAAAACTTGTACTCGGGGGTTTTTGGGGTCGCTGATTACGAATCTGAAGTCAGAGTAATGAAATTTTCACAACCAAGATGGCGGATTCAAGATGGCGGACTCACTTTTTCAAAAAATAGACGTAGAGCACTAAAAACTTGTACTCGGGGGTTTTTGGGGTCGCTGATTACGAATGTGAAGTATTGATAAAGTAACCGCGCTTGGTTGATTCCAGAGACACGAACGAGGACGTAGCGGTTATTGTCTCCATTTTCTTTTTTTTGTTTGTTTTTTTTTTTTGTTTTTTTTTTTTATTTTTTTTTGTTTTTTTTTTTTTTGCTTTTTTTCTAAGAATTTAGTTTTTACATTTTATTTATAGTGTAACTGTTTATTGATGGTAAATTTGAAAACAGTTTTTCTCGGATTTTATGCACAATGGCACTTTGCAAGTACTGCAAATGTATATAGTTTTGTATGGTACAGCCTTTGTACTACAAAGAACAAAAAAGTTTTTAGTGCTCTACGTCTATTTTTTGGAAAAGTGAGTCCGCCATCTTGAATCCGCCATCTTGGATGTAAAAATGTTGAAATTCTGACTTCAGATTCGTAATCAGTGACCCCAAAAACCCCCGCGTAATAATTTTTAGAATGATTGAATGAAAAACAAAGCGAAAATTGATTTTTTTTCTTCAAAAAAGAGCTTTTTACGCCATTTGTTTATTTATAACTAATTAACAATTGAATAAATATTAATTTTTGTTATTTATTATGATAGAGAAACATTTTAGCTAATAGAAGAATGTATAATCACTAATATATACCTATAAATACAATTTTTATACGCAAAAATCTAAGACGCAATAGGTGGTCAATATATTGACCACCAAGCCACAAAGGGTTATGCAGTAGATATAGAAAATAAATGTACGCCACTGCGTACTGAAAACCACTATTCTAACCTCGCTTCGTTCGGTTACAACGTGGTTCTTCTGGGCGTATTCAAGAGTGCCCGTGTGTATGAAAACGAGCAGCTCTCCGTAACCCAAGCAATTAAAATTAAAAATAATTATCCTATCCGAAATTTCAGATGATGGTACGCACTTAGACATGTTTCAGCTGATTTTTGAGGTTACTAAGATATCCGAGCCCATCCGTGCATATTCAAGCATGCCCGTGTGGTAAAAAACGGTCAGCTTTAAGTATAAAAAAAAAATATAAAATGAAAATATTTTATATAAAATATAGCTACCCGTGTATAGGAAAACGGACAGCTCGCTATAACCTGTTGAATTGAAGTTGAAAATGATCGTCCTATCGGACATTTAAGGATATGTGACGCACTCGGACATATATCTGTGCTGATTTTTGGGGAAACTGTGACTTGCGAGCCCACCCTTGCATATTCAAGAGTTTCCGTGTGTGAAAAAACGGGCAGTCCTCCGTTACTCGTGCAATGATGAAAGAAAATACTTGCTCTCTTGAAATTACCTGGTGATATTGTCGTTCAGACGCGCTTCCGCCTAGTTTTGAAGAAACTACGATTGGCAAGCCCATGAAAATCGAAAAAAAAAATGAAGCTTCTAATCAGCATTAAAGTCCAATTTAAACAAAAATAAGACAAAAATCAAGACAACTCAAATCAGAGATTTTTATTAGTACTTTTTAAACTCGTCCACCTTGCTTCTCCACTAATTGCTAAATTAAGAATCGTTTTTCTTTTTCAGTATAACACATGAAAAAAGCCTTTTTGTCTTTCTGTTTTCAAATAATTTATTTTTTTATTTTATACTGTAAGGAAGAACCACTGAAAATTGCAAATTTTTATATTCATTATTTCCTTACATATCAGCACAATTAATATTTTCGTAATATTACTCTGAATATTCAAAATATGAACAGATTTTTTTTTTTTTATACAAGTTCCAAACGCAACGAGTCAGCAAAACCTTTTATCTTACTATTATAGCAACTACTTCTTAGTTATTCTTCCGATTTTTTTTTTTTTTTTATACAAGTTCCAAACGCAACGAGTCAGCAAAACCTTTTATCTTACTATTATAGCAACTAATTCCTAATTATTCTTCCTTCAACTCACTTCTTGACCAACCTTTTTACAAAAGACTCCCAAGTTACTTAAGGGGGTACACATACACCTTTAAAATAATCTTTTTCAAATTACTGCTACGCTCTGAGAAAACATTCTATTTACTTAGTTTTTCTACAGTTGATAAGTGCTATTTCGATACTCAGTTCATGATTTTTCCAGATTTTAGGTCCTCCGCTGAACATAGACTTAGTCCATCGAAGAAAAAGCAGTTGTCGTAGGGTACAGGTTGCTGCGTTACAAAAAACAAGACAAAAATCAAGACAAAAATCAAGACAAAAAATAAGATAAAAATGGAGACAAAAAATAAGATAAAAATTAAGACAAAAAAATAAAAATAAAAAATCAAGACAAAAAACAAGACAAAAAACAAGACAAAAATCAACACTGAGAGAAAAGTTCAGTAGAGACTACCGATGTCAGCAGAGTAATGGTTACTTCCTATATGGCAAGTAGTAGCTACCGGAGTTTTCGGTTGCTACAACTTGCCGCATGCACAGCAACGCCATACAAGCTGAGCGTGCTTTGTATTGGCAAGTACTAGCTACTTGCCAACCGAAGTAGCCACAACGGAACCTATGCCTACTTGTCAGAGGCAGGTAGTAGCTACCAGAGTCTCAAGTTGTGGCTACTGAACTTTTCTCTCAGTGAAGATAAAAATCAAGACAAAAAATAAGATGAAAATCAAGACGAAAATCAATACAAAAAATAAGACTAAAATCAAGACAAAAGTCTAGGCAAAAGATAAGATTAAAGTCAATACTAAAATCAATAGATACTTAAAATGGATCCTTCTTATTCACAGCAAACAAAATAACGGCAAGGAAAACAGGAATAAGATTATTAATATTGCTATTTCTATACTGTCATTGACGATTTGATAACCTGACTGTATTTTTTCAAAATGAAAATAACAAATCTGTAGTAATATAACGAATTTTTATTTTAATTCATTTCTGTACGGCTTTAATTATATAAAAATGAAATAAAAATGTGAGATAAAAATAAAGCCAAAGGTCTATACAAAAAATTAGATTACAGTCAAGACTTAAATCAAGACAAAATGAAAAATTAATATAAAATCCAAAGTAGATACGAAAAATAACATTGTTACAGGTTTAACGTTATTAAAAAGAAACTTACTTCACTTTATTTTAGGTGTATGTTCCCCCTTAACCCATTCTACCAGTACGAATTATCGACACTATTTACATGTACGCCAACAATCATAGACGGTTCTTATTAATAAAGTTATTAGTTCGTTAACCCTGTTACGTTCATTCCGCTATCAACGATCCCTCAGTTACACCCTAGTATTTAAAACAGTGGACAAGACCCCAAATTCAGACATAAAAAATAGAATAGTAACAAAATAATGAAAAATTATTAAATATATTTCTCAATTTTCCTAATCGATAAAAATCTGAAGAGTCTCTGATTTTCGAAATTCTTCAATTACACTGGACTCTGGATACAAGAGACACGCCGGTTTCTTTTTCTCCGTGTGTGAAAAAACGGGCAGTCCTCCGTTACTCGTGCAATGGTGAAAGAAAATACTTGCTCTCTTGAAATAACCTGATGATATGACACGTTCAGACGCGCTTCCGCCTAGTTTGGAAGCAACTTTGATTGGCAAGTCCATGAAAATCGGAAAAAAAATTAAATGAAGCATTAAATTAGCATTAAAGTCAAATTTCACAAAAAAATAAGACAAAAAATAAGACGAAAATCGAGACAAAAAATAAGACAAAAAAAAAGACAAAAAATAAGACAAAAACAAGACAAAAAATAAGACAAAAACTAAGACAAAAATCAAGACATAAAATAAGATAAAAATCGAGACAAAAAATAAGATGAATCTCAAGACAAAAAAATAAAAATAAAAAATCGAGACAAAATTCAAGACAAAAATCAAGACAAAAAATAAGACAAAAACTAAGATAAAAATCAAGCCAAAAAAACAAAAATAAAAATTCAAGATAAAAAATAAGACGAAAACTAAGATAAAAATCAGGACAGAAAAATAAAAATAAAAATTCAAGACAAAAATCAAGACAAAAAAGAAGATAAAAATCGAGACAATAAATAAGATAAAAAGACAGAAAAATAAAAATAAAAAATCAAGACAAAAAATAAGACAAAAATCGAGATAAAAAATGAGATAAAAATGAAGACAGAAAATAAGATAAAAATCAAGACGAAAATCAATACAAAAAATAAGACCAAAATCAAGACAAAAGTCTAGGCAAAAAATAAGATTGAAGTCAATACTAAAATCAATAGATACTTAAAATGGATCCTTCTTATTCACAGCAAACAAAATAACGGCAAGGAAAACAGGAATAAAATTATTAATATTGCTATTTCTATACTGTCATTGACAATTTGATAACCTGACTGTATTTTTTCGAAATGAAAATAACAAATCTGTAGTAATATAACGAATTTCCATTTTTATTAATTTCTGTACAGTTTTAATTATATAAAAATGAAATAAAAATGTGAGATAATTATAAAGCCAAAGGTCTATACAAAAAATTAGATTACAGTCAAGACTTAAATCAAGACAAAATGAAAAATTGAAATAAAATCCTAAATAAATACGAAAAATAACATTGTTACAGGTTTAACGGCATTGTGGTGTCTATAGACCCCCCGCGCGTCGACTGATAAAATTGTCATTTTTCCATGACCTACGCCATTAAAAAACAAATGATTTTTGTCTTATTTTTTGTATTGATTTTTATCTTGATTTTTATCTAATTTTTTGTCTTGATTTTTATCTTATTCTTTGTCTTATGTCTTGATTTTATGTTATTTTATTTTTATTTTCATCTTAAAATCAAGACAAAAAATAAGATAAAAATCAAGAAAAAAATAAGATAAAAATCAAGACAAAATTCTATGTGAAAAATAAGATTAAAGTCAATACTAAAATCAATAGATACTTCCAATAGATGACGTAAATGTATCCTTATTATTTATTCACATACGTTTTACAAGTGAAATCATCAATATTAACAATATTAACATTAACAGTCATCAATCCTAATTTAAATATTGAAAAATACCATAATTCCGAATTGCTATTTCACAATTCATGAGAATATGCGAAGCACATTTATACCTAATAGTCTCTTTCAGAATGAGAACAGAAAAGAAGGTTCAAATTACAGAAAATCAGACTTCCGAACAGCCGTTACCTCGATGTAGCAAAATCCCGAAGATAAATATGTCAACACTATCAATCTGTAAAAGAGCCACCGCAAGAATGCTCGTTCATTTAATCAAGCGAATTACTACAATTTTCATTGGATATAAATATTCCAACAAATATTTATATAAAAAAAAATAGGCAAATATCTTCAGGTCATATAGACAAGTCTGTCAAAAAAGTTTGGATCAAAATAGTTTCGGTACAGTAAGGGATATTGCATCACATGCAAGTATCCATATTCGGGATTCTGAACCTTCGGCAATCTGACTGTTCGATATTTTGTCATTCTGGTATTTTATTTCGGAATTTAATTTTTATCAATTTCAAATCATCTGAAAATGGTTGACTTGTTTCCTCGAATATTTAGTACTTTAGTCATTCAGGTTTTTGGCTGATCGAAAGTTCGCCTATTCTGAAATAGCCTCAACAGTCGCTTATAACGAGGTAGTACTGTATATATAATAAAATATAGCGAATGTATAAATAACTTATATGTGAACATGAGGTCATTGGGATGGCACATATTGTCTTAAATATAACTGGTATGTGGTCTGGATCATCTTTCTCATATGATACGTAGGCATTGTAATTTAAAATTCGGATAATGCTGTAGGACCCATAATATAAATGTGAATAAGTGTGCATCTTTTTTAAGATCGCATATGATGGGAAAGGTATTTTTAATAAAACAGGGTTATGTAAGAAACATAGATAAACTAATTGGAAAGATCCGTCCACGAGGTAAACACCTTTTAATAGTACATTACGATACGTATGCGGTAAAACTTTATCAATCCAGTATTGTACAAAATTTTACTTCATAAGGTGTGAAAATGGGGGTTTTATGCAAGCAAAGCTTGCATTTAACGTCCATTATTACACTGAGTGAAGTAAAATATATCACGAGTCATTTCTATTCGCGTTATAGTATAATATTGAAAAATCTTGGAATCAATTGCGGAATGTACGTCTATCAATTAAAATCTGTGAGAGCCTCTTGATAGAAATAAAATTGATGGGCAGACAGTTGTAAGAAGCAGAAGACCGACAAAATCAAAAGCCGGATAAGATGATGTGGTGTGAATCTTTGAATTTCGTCGTGATAAGACGAAGGCAACGAATATGTAATTCGAAATTCGAAATTCTTCACGTACAATAACTTAGTACACCGAAATCTGACTATCAGCAAAGATTTTATAATCATTCCCCATGAACGAGGAATTCCCAGTAAGCGCGATAATAATAATACCGCGGCATTACCGACGTTGGCGGGGAAACGGCCAAACTTGATCATTCAGAGGAAGTAAAAGTCGTAAGAAGGTTTAAATAATTATCAAAACCAACCCGTCTCTGCATTTCAGACTTGTCGCATAACGCACAAGAACGAAGTACATAAAGTACACTAAGTCGTGTATGTCGACGACCTATTAATCCTATCCAACGACGTCGATGAATTGTCAAGGATCAATAAGGAGCTTTTAAAGAATTAAAGAATTAAGCAAAACATATACTGGTAATGAGGATAACATCAAGAAACAGACCAAATGGAAAAGTCTGACTAGATCAGTCAGTTCATGAATACAAATTTTCAACTAACTGAAGAAATAACAGTATGGTGGAGTGACCTGTGTTAGTGTTGAATGGAGCATAAATGAACACTTTGAAAACTCGATGGAATTTGAAAAATGTCTACCTATAGTTCGCAAGAATCTCTCCAAATTTTGTACAGGTATTTCATGACTTCGAAAGACTTGAACGCAAGATTAGAAATACTGACAAAGCTTCTTATCAAGTGCATTCATTTCCGCAACAAGAACGCGATCGAGAAATTTTTCGAAAAAACAATAAAGGAATTCTATATGAAACCGTAAATCAAACGGATCTTCAATGAAGAATTTACTTATGTCTAAGGTTGGCAAAGATTTTATAATTATTCTACACGAACGAGAAATTCCCTGCAGAAAGCGCGATAGTGATAATACCCCGGCATTACCGATGTTGCCGGAAAGATGGCCAGACTTGATCATTCAGAAGAAGTAAAAGTCGTAACAAGGTTTGAATAATTATAAAAACTGAGTACATAGAAATCTTACTATGTTAAGATAAGACAATTTCCCATTGAGCCAAAATGAAAGGAAGTGAAAGAATATCAAGATACTTTGAGTGTAATATCAGTTAATATTCTTTGTAAATATAAGTATCAAATCTTGTATCAAATTATCTACTAATATTACCGTTATTAGCTTCGGTCTTGAAGGAGTTTTCGTCAATGTATATTCAGAAATTTTCATTCAAAAAACGCCGACGAAAGTTGAAAATAATTGTAATATTTGTATTTTTGCACGGCTCCAATACACGTAGGGTACACTATTCAACGAAAGAGAGATGATATGACTGATACATACGGCGTGAACGCACAGTCAAATCCAATCGCCAGTCAGAGAGTGAGGATGCGCAGGCTCCGCAGAGCTGCGAGATAGACGCCTTTAGACATAAGTAAGGTATACGAGTCACCTTAGTCACAGCATGTGAAGAATAAAGTTATAAACGATTCATTAAACCAGAGCTCAGGACTACTGTTTTGTTCCGCACCTACCCCCCTGGAGCTCGCAACATATACAACAAAATCAATAAATGATCTCAGAGATCTCTCAACGACGATGACGCAGCCAATGAATTGATACAAATTTTCAACTCACTGAAGAAATAACACTATGGTGGAGTGACCTGTGTTGGTGTTGAATCGAGCAGAAATGAATACTTTGAAAACTTGGTGGAATTTGCAAAATTTCTACCTCTGGTTCGCAAGAATCCCTACAAATTTTGTACAAGTATTTCATGACTACGTCAGACTTGAACGCAAGATAAGACATACTGAAAAAGCTTCTTATCAAGTGCATTCATTACTGTAATACGAACGCGATTGATGAATTTCTTTTAAAAATAATAAAGGAATTCTATATGAAACCGTAAATCAAACGAATTTTCAATGACGAATTTACTTATGTCTAAGGTTGGCAAAGATTTTACAATTATTCTACATGAACGAGTAATTCCCTGCAGTAAGCGCGATAATAATAATACCCCAGCATTACCGATGCTGTCGGAAAGATGACCAAACTTGATCATTTAGAGGAAGTAAAAGTCGTAACAAGGTTTAAATAATTATCAAAACCAACCCATCTCTGCATTTCAGACTTGACGCATGACGTACAAGAACTAAGTACACAAAGTACACTAAGTCGTGTATGTCGATGACCTATTAATCCTATCCAACGACTCGGATGAATTGTCAACGATCAAGAAAGAACTTTCAAAGAATTGAAGAATTGCGGATCTTGGTGAAGCAAAACATATACTGCTAATGAGGATAACATCAAGAAACAGACAAGAAGAAAGAGAAATTTTCAACGCACTGAAGAAAGAACAGTATGGTAAAGCGACGTGTGTTTATGTTGAATCGAGCAGATAGGAATATTTGTAAAACTCGGTGGAATTTAAGAATCTCAATAATCTCTCCAAATTTTGTAAAAGTATTTCATGACTACGGAAAACTTTGAAAAAAAAAAAAAAAACCAAAAAAAAAAAGAAAAAGCTTATTATCAACCGACCAAATGACAGAAGGACCGAAAAATTCGAAGCTAACAGGAATGCTAGCCAAACTACTCGGAAAAGTAGATGAATATGAAAACGGTCTATCGGAAGTCAGAGCCCATGCCGATAGAAACACACAAGACATTCAACGGTTGATAAAGGACCACAACTTGGTAGAAAGAGAAATGCAAAGAGCTAAGAGGCGAGGTGGGTGCCCTAAAAAAAGAGGTCAGTAGTTTAAACAACATAACAAGGTCAAAAAATGTTATACTGCATAATATCAAAGACTCGAGAAGAGAGAGACGACATCAACGACATCAGGAGAATCTCATTTGAAGAGTGGTAAAAAAAAATAAAAACTGAATTCATATTCATATACAGCGAAAATGATTGAAACTTACTGGGAAGGTGGGTATTATACATAAACGTTAGGGTGTGTCAGATTGACTTTTTTTTTCTAATTTTCATGGTGCTACCTTTTAAGTCACTAGGTCTTATCAAGAAGAAGACATCCCGCATAGTAAAACTTTTTTCCGCCAAGACTAAGTGGTTCCGAAACTTTTTTTTTGTTTTCCATATATTTAACACACAAAAAAAAACATTTTCGGTGCAATCCACATAGTTTCGTAGTTATTCGATATTTTTCAAGTCTAGAGAATGATTCTGAAAGCTGAAGTTTTCATCTTCGAAATAGTTAGAATTAAACTTCATTCAAAAAATAATTTTACATGGGTGTGGTTAACTTGAATGGAAAAATAACAAAAAAAATTCTGAACCACTTAGCCTTGACATAGGACATTTTCCAGCGGGTAAATTCTCTGTCTTGACAAGAACTATCCGTTCAGAAGGTAGCAAAAAAAAATTTTTTTTTTGTGACACACCCTAATAAACGTATTATACAATATTATGAGGGAAGAAATAGTACCATATAAGTAAATTGGGGTTTTGCATCAAAATTTTTTTTCATTTTTTGGGGGTGCATAATGTAGAGTAAGCCAAAATAATGAGGACGTATTTTTTCTTTTTCGTTAAAAATGATAATTGCTCATGTTATAGGCAATTGAATTTCACTAATTTTGATATATATACAGGGTGTTCCAGACCTCGCGACGAATATTTCACAGGGTAAATCTTGATCAAAAATGGGATCGAAATTTCCTCAGCCGATTTTTTTTAAAATGCATATCTTTTCCGTTATAATTAATTCAATTTCAGTCAATGACGCGCGGCTTACGAACGGCCGCACGTCGGTGTGCTTACCGCTCGGTTGTGTGCACTTTTTTTCGTGGCGACAATAGGGCGAGAGACGCGCACACAACCGAGCGGTGATTACACCGACAAACGGCCGTTTATAAGTCGCATGTCATTAGCTGCAATTAAAATAATTATAACGGAAAATCCATGCATCTCCGAAAAAATCGGCTGAGGGAATTTCGATCCCATTTTTGATCAAGATTTACCCTGTGAAATATTCGTCGCGAGGTGTGGAACACCCTGTAGATATATCTTAACATGGGTGACGTCACATTGTTGTAGTTTTCAATCTGTTATATCAACGGCAATTTTGGTTGAATCGAAAAAATAAAAAATACGTCCCAAATGGTTTTTCAAAAACTACTAGAATATGAAATAAAAAAAAGTCATGCAAAATCCCAATTGTCAGACTCCGCTTGTATAATTTATGTAATTAGGCAAGAAATAAATCTAATCTAATCTCATCCAATCTACTGATGCTGTGAGTATTCTTGAATAAAAAATTCATTATAGAATGCTTGACGAAATTGAACATAAGAATTGATTGAAGTTTTACCAGCGTCATACCAAAGCTTAGCTCTACCTTTCAGAGCAGTCTAAGTTAAAACCAGTTTCGCACTTTCAGATGCATTTTTGATATCAAAATTTTTCTGTGGGTCTTATGAAAATACTGTAACTTACTGCACCGATATCTCAGCTGAGAGCTGGAGATACGGTGCTGTAAGTTACATTTGGCGCCCCACGTTGGGCGCCAAATGTAACTTACTGCACCGATATCTCAGCTGAGGGCTGGAGATACGGTGCTAGTCCGCGTGAGTGTCTTTGTCACGGGTGATGTTTTGGAGCTCCTCTCGTGGAAAAAGTGAAAAACCACAAAATACCCTATCACAGACTCAAATCAGGACTCAACCGATTTGAGCTAATTATCGACTGAGCGAGGATCTGCTTCGCTAACCGAGCTTGTGCGACAGACGCGGGCAGAGCTAGCTGTGTGTGAGAATCACAGACATGGGTATTCCCCAGTGTCGCAAACCCACACCAACTCAACCGTTGCTGCCTTAGCACAGAGCTGGGTGTCGCTAGACGTACCAAGCTGTACGACTAGACTCGGGATTGGGTTTTACACCCGCACCGTAGCTGTCGTTTGCAAATTGAAAATAAAGAAAGAAACCTGAAATATTTAGAGATTGTTAATTTAAAGGAAATAGGAAATTGAAAGAAATAGATGTCGTTTAACAATAGATAGTGTTTAATGAAATTAAATAGTTATTTGGTCATTCGTGGAAAGCGATACAAAAGAATTAAACACAAAAATAGCATATCGTGCATAAAATGAGAATAGAATTAAATCATAAAGAATAAACAAGAATAGAATATGATATAAAAATATTATATTAAAGAAATAATAAAGTAGAATGAGATTAGATTTAGATAGAGTTCATAATTCGCATTCAATGTTTCCAGTTAGTTGATTTATAGTTTCATTTCAGCCGATGGTTTGTTTGATTTATTGATTTTATCCGAAGATTTCTAATCCTCCAAGGAATTAAATTGCGTCGTTAATTTAATTAAGACGACTTTGAAATTTGCAGTCTAATTTTATTTATTTAGAAAATTAGTAAAACTTTGTAGAGTGTGAAATGTGAATTTTATTTTTAATTAGACTTATATTTTTCAATATCGAAAACCGCGATTTGATGCACTTCAATTTTAGCAAGTGTCGAAACGCGATTTAAGAGCAAATGTAGGTCACGCACTATTTTGGCTACGTGCCTAATTTGTATAATTAATATGATGTGACTCGACGGGCGCTTTGCCACACAATCGGTACCTGATGCCCCCACGTACCCCCTTTTATACCGATAATTAGCGGGCACCGCGAATTCGCGGGATGCACGGAATCGCGGTTTTGCACGGAATCGTGGGTTGCGCGGAATCGCGGGTGGTGCGGATTTGTAGATTGCGCAACATTAAGCAATACACGAAATTCCGCGGCGAGCGTCGCGGGATGCGCGTCGCGGGATGCGCGATGGCACTTGTCCGGCTGCTCCGGCAGGAGCCAGAACAGCCGGAACGTTACAATACAGACGGGTTATCCGAATTTCCATCTTTAAATTGTTGGATTTTGATATCAATGTTATTTGTGTGCCATCGCAAAGAACACTCACCTCCACTCAAAATTTGCGTCAACTGTGTATGCCTAGCTGTGTTGATTTTTTCTGATATAATTATTCTCAATTCGTCTGCAGCTTGTGCTTTGAGACTAAGGATTAGGCTCCGATTACTCTGTTCAATCACTCGGTTAACGTCACTAGGTCGTACTCCGGACACCGTGGTCGCATCTAGAGACCCTGATTTTTAATAATTCATTAATAATCAGAACATATACTGTAGGATTATCCGAATTTACATCTTTGAATTGTGGTATTTTGATATCAATGTTATTTTTGTGCTATCGCAAAGAACACTCACCTCCACCCGAGGTTTGCGTCGACTGTGTAGGCCTAGCTGTGTTGATTTTTTATGATATAATTATTCTCAATTCGTCTGCAGCTTGTGCTTTGAGACTAAGGACTAGGCTCTGATTACTCTGTTCAATCACTCGGTTAACGTCACTTAGTCGTACTCCGGATACCGTGGTCGCATCTAGAGACCCTAATTTTTAATGATTCATTAATAATTTAAATGTATACTGTATCCCATCAAAATGAGAGACACGTCTCGAGATTAAAGGTTTGCTTCAGAAAACATCATTACGTGGCTCATTGTTTTCCAAAATATTTGATTATTCGGAAAGCTATTATTTTCCTCTCGCTCTACATACTCATCGGAAATTTGCGAATCATTCTAGCTTGACACATCACTTGATGAAGAGTAGAACGATGATTCTTCGTCGTGTTGATCTATCGTAGTCAATCAATCTAAGTATAAAAACGAAAATATGGATCGTGACAATAAGATATATTATCTATCGTAGTCAATGAATATAAGTAGACAAACGAAAATGTGGATCGTGAAAATTAGATATATTCTTCAACTTTATAATAAAGTAGGACGAGCAATTCAATACCTGCAGATACAAGTGCAGACAGTGCTCTCATTGATTTGACGGCGCGTTCCATATCTTCCACTCCTTTGAGTATTGAATTCGCTCCATTGTTTTTTACTTTAGAGTTATCTTATACAAAAAAGATAAAAGGATTGCTATTAATCGATTTCTACCAGTTACATATCTCAAAGACAAAAATGTTCATCCAAATTTTAATTGATTACGGTAAGGGGCTGTTCATATATTACGTAACGGATTTTGGGACAGTGCGTGCACAGCGTTCCCTATACTACATTGTAGAATTTTGCGTTACGTAATATATGGACAGCCCCTAAAAAGAAATGATAATTCATCTTCACCTTTAATTCACCTGGTTTTCCCTTTCTTATTGAAATGTCCCGAGATTTACTTCTCATGATTGAATCGTTTATTAGTTTCAAAGCAGATTCATCTGATGCATTTGATGATCCAGCAGTGACAATAACGTAATTGTTATTGTAATTTTATTCACCGGAGTCCTGACACGATCAAATGAGTAGGACGATCGTGAATCTACAGGTAGTGATTTCTTGTTGTTATTATTATTATTATTATTATTATTTTTATTATTATTATTATTTATCCAATCGTGATTTATGTTTTTTTTTATTTTATTTTTTTGTTTTTCAACTTCATGTGATATTATGGCCAACTTTTTTTTTTTTTTTTTGTGGGAATAGGGCGGCGACATACATCGAGCGATACAACGACCGAATTTTTTATTATATTCACATTCTACGGATTTGAAGCCTTTTTTTGACTTGAACGATGTTTTAGACCAATGGACATCTTCCACTGTAACTCATTATTATGAAAACAAATCTACGCTTCATTTTATAATAAATTATTATGACAATTGTGAAATAATCCATTATCTTTTTTTTTTTTTTCCTTTATCCTGTAGTTGTTCAGCCAGGTCGATGTACCACAAAAACTTTCCGACTTACTCTCTTTCGTCACTACAGAGCACAATAAACAATAAGCACGCGAATGTAGGTTAGAAACGCCGACATGCACGCTGTTTTAGGCGGGAGAATCACTAGCACGCCGCATAGCATAAGTGTGTACTAAAGTACAACGACCGTGGCCCAGTGTTGCCAACCTATCAAACGATTATTTCTTTAGATTTCTTAGATAGCACCACAATAAGTCTTTAGATTTCTCATTCAGAAATCATAATGTTTCCAAAATCGGATAGAATTATAGAAATTATATAAATAATTGCGTAAAACTTCAAATGTCTCTTTACGCAAAAATGTGTATCTATAATATCAGTTGAATGTATACAAACCTCCAATACGGTCTTTGTTTTACATATTTTTCTTGCCGCCACAGTAATACTGTTCGCAAATCGAAGATGCAATCTGATTGGTGCATATTTTCTCAGGAAACTCACAATTGGTTGATTTTTAGTCTGTCGATTCGAATTCATGGACCATTTTTAGAGCTTTCGCAAAAAGTCTTTAGATATGGTCATAAATATTCATATTTTCTTGAGATTCCGATCCAAACGACAATATTTCTTACTAAGACAACAACTTTTCTTTTTTCTTTAAACGGACTCATATTTCTTTAGATCTAAAGAAATTTCTTTAGGGTTGGCAACGCTGCCGTGGCCATGCGCAAGAAGAACCGTGAGCCGTGTGACGTTTTTGCGACGTTGCCGTTTGTTCTCGCGTGGCTGCGCGCCAACACCGGCGCGGCCGAACCCCAGAACACGTGTTTCAGATAAACTCGCCGATTCTGAGCCAGGATATTGACAAGTAAAATAATTTATTAATAATCGTGTGTGAAAAAGTGAAATTCGACGATAATTACATACAAGCAAGACTACGAGGTACGTACTACACACATACGTAATAAAGTAAATATGTATAAATATTCAGAGATATTGTGGTATTGAGTCGCAACTTTTTGGAATACAATGACCGGTAAATCTGGATAAATTAAAAAAAAAAATAAAAAATTAACGAAGAAGGTAAAATCAGGTAAAGAAGAGTAGTGATAGAAATCGGCTATTCAAAAATTAACGGACAGCATTAGGGTGTTAAAAAAAAAAATTCTTTTTTTTTCAGATAGAATATCTCAGCCAAATATGAGCTCTTAATATTGATATTTAGAGGTGCCTATTTTATTTTTTGTATCTTTTATCTAAATAACACGTAAAAAGAGTCTGAATTTTTTTTAATTTTTTTCTCGTAAGCGACTTGATTTACAAATTATCTAAGTACAGATTCTTATAGGAAATTTGACGCTCTATAAAAAAGTACTCGGATAGAATTTTCTTAACTCTAACCGATTAAGAGCTATTCGAGATGACTCGACATCTCTTAATCGGTTCGAGTTAGAAAAATTCTATCTCAGTACTTTTTTGTGGAGTGTGAAATTTCCTGTAAGAATCTGTGTTTGGAAAGTTGATAAATCAAGCCGCTTACGAGAAAAAAAAAATCAAACATTTTTAGGATTTTTTTCACGTCTTATTTAGGTAAATGGAAAATGGAGATAATAAAATAGGAATCCTGAAATATCAATATTTGGCTAATATGTTTTTGAGATGTTTTTTTTTTTTTTTTTTTACTATTTGCAATTTATTAATTCGTGTGATTATTCTTATTCTTTTTCTTACGATGAGTTTCAAATCGCAGCTGACAAGATGACATGACATTTGATGACATTTGATGACATGTATTACGTTTTACATTGTTCTCCGTAGAAGACGCTTCAATTCTTGATGGAGGAATCGGCGTTGGTGGGTTATACCAATTAACCAAAGCAGGCTCAATCAAGAATTAGGAGAAGACAATGTACTCTTTTATCGGTACACAAGAATGGACGTACCAAGATTTGAAAATTAACTCGACATGGTTCGCCCACATTTATCTAAGGCGAGTCCTCGTGCTCTTCTGTCTGAGCAACGGCTTATCGTGACGCTACGGTACATACATAATCTTTCAGGAATCCTATGAACTAGCTAAAATTGATCAGGATACACGATATAAAAATAGGAATAAAAAAAAACAAAAAAAAAAAATAAAAATAGCAAGGCCCTATATATAATATGATATAATCGTAATATTATATATTTCAGATTCATCCCTGGCATTACCTTCGACCAAGCATTTCCGAGTCTGTAGAAACCTAGAAGAACCCTGGTGTTGCAAACAATTTCTAAACAACGAGGTACCCGCTAACATCACACACTTTAGCACACGAGAGTACTATAACTTGACTATAACTTTAACTATATTCATACGAATAGATTATCAGAATTCTGATTACAACGAACGATATATTTTGATTCTAGATAAGCTGCGTTATGTTGGACTTGTTCTTAAATTTCCAAGAAAAAGAGTGACACATCTATTAAATGCCTGATCGGTTAGCTTCAGTCTTGATGGAGTTTTCGTCAACGTGTATCCTGAAATTTTTATTCAACAAACGCGAATGAAAGTTTAAAATATTTGTAGTTGAATTAATCTTAAATGTAGAATAATGATTGACAAATTTTTATATTTAATCAATATGTTTTAATCATTTGAGATATTTTATACAATATATATATTTTTTATAAAGTAATAGCACAATAATTGAAATTATTATTGTTATTTTTTTGTCCAATACAGCTCCTGTTTCTTCGGTGGCATTCTGTAACTAACATAATATTTATTCATTTGGATTTGAAAATTAAATGTTTTTCACTTGACAAAAATGAGTGATAAAAGATGCGGTCAATGATACTTGCATGGGTGCACAGTAGGGTGGTTCATTTTTTTTTTTTTTTTTTCTTTTTTTTTAAAGTTATGCGGAATCCAAAAAAAAAAATCTGGGTAAAACATTAACAACATTGGAAAATATTTAGAGGTCGCTACTGCCAATTGAAATAATTTAATGGGAAAAGAGGAATACAAGTCGTATGGAATCTTCGAAACAGTTTGACTATTTGACAAATATATCCAGTTTACTCTCTATGAGAAATATATGACCTAGAATCATTCACCATGTCTTCTACTCACACGCGGACGATTGAACGAGTACTTTCAAGTGAGTACTAGTATTTTTGTTTTTGATTTTATTTTTTTTTCGCTCTTTTCAATCAATTATTAATGATAAATCTAAAATGATCGTTGTTTCCTTTATGCCCCGGTAGTGACTTCTAAACATTGTCCAATCTCGTCAAGTTTTTACACAGATTTTTTTTTTTTTTTTTTATTCCTCATAACTTCATTCGTGTAATGAATAATATAGAATAATAATAATAATAATGCCTAATTGAGGGCGACTTTCCTTCAAATGAAATTAGTAAAATAAGGCAGTAGTAAAAACTGTCACACAGACTGGAAACTGCTTGTATTTCTTCCTTATAATGGTAAGAAAAATCTGTGTCATGAGCAACACCTGACGATCGAATCTCTCAAAAAAAACGCTAAATATTGAAAAAACTCCAATGTCTCCAAGGCAGTACTAAATATTATCGTAAAAAAAATTCGAAAAAAAAAAAAAAAAATTGGATTTTTAATATTTTTATAAACATCTGCACATTTTGCAAACAGCTACCTTAAGCAGTATAAATCTACATACCGAGCATCATGCGCCGCCTTGTTCTGGCCCGCCCGTGTTTTTTTCTTGATTGGCTCCTCCTCGTCATCGATCGATTGCATTTCCAGTTCTTTATTTCTGCGTAGATTTTGGAAGAATTCATCTATTCGCTTCTTGACTCGTTTTTCCACCTCTAGTTCTATTTCTTCCTCTTCTTTTCTTTCTACCTCCATCTTCGCTTTCAATTCCACTTCGGCTTGCCTTTGGGCCTCTATTATTGATATACGTTGTTCTATTGAGTTAACTTCCTCCACCTCTGCAGAAAAAAAATTAAATTTAATGAATGACAACGTAATTTATATAATACAGTTAACGTTATTGGCAAGCTTTACATAACGCATATAAGTAAACTTTGACAATAATCGTCATCACATGCAACTCACCCTTTGTTGTCGAGGTATTCGAGCCCATTTTTTGATTTTTTTTTTTTTTTTTTTTTTATTCCAGTCTGGAAACAAAGAAGTATAAGTTCTTATCATTTGGAGTAATTATTTATTGGGAATTCCATACGAAACCGACCAATACGTAGCCTCGACCATTTTTGATTTATAAATATTTATTTAATTTTATTCAAGTGATTTGTACACATTTAAATTTTTGTGTGAAAATTAGTGTACAAATATTATTATATTATTATTATTATTATATTATTTTGTTTATTTAATTTTATTGAAGTGATTTGTACACATTTACATTTTTGTGTGAATATTGGTGTACAAACCATTTCAATAAAATTAAAAAGAATAATTTGGAATCAAATCACTCTACTTGTGTTATTAATCCAAGAGGGAGCACGAGTCAAAAAAAAAAAAAAAAATGTATTAATAATTAATAAATAATATATTATATATGGGGAGTTCCATATGAAACGTACAATTGGTTGTCCACACCCCTTTCGATTTGTCTCAAACTTAGTCAAGTTGAGTAATGGGTTGAAAAAAAAATTCCTCTAAATAATGAAAATTCTACCTTTTACAGGTCGCGAGTAACAGCGATTCACAAATTTTGAATAATTTTTTTCAAATCGCTGTAGCTCCCAAACTACATGTCCACGCCTAAAAATCAAGTAGGTCAAAAGTTTTGTAATTTGATGTACTTTTCGATGTTGCCGCGAGACAAAGTCGATTTTTAGTTTATGGTGAAAAAAACGCGAAAAACGCGATATTGATCTCGTTCCCCAAACTTTTTTGGGGTCCATTTTTCATCATAAAATGCGGCTATTTTTCCCGCAAATTTTCGTGTAAAGAAAAGTCACGGGACTCAACTGGTTGAAGAGATATGAGGGAAATTCCAGGAAAAACCGACCGGATTTGGACATTTTCTGACTTTAAATTTTTCAAAACTATTGAAACTTTTTTTTTACGTGAAATAGACGTGGAAAAAGCCGATAGTGTTGGCTCTTTTTACGTCTATTTCACGTAAAAAAAAGTTTCGATAGTTTTGAAAAATTCAAATTCAGAAAACGTCAAAATCCGGTCGGTTTTTCCTAGAAATTCCCTCATATCTTTTCAACCAGTTGAGTCCCGTGACTTTTCTTTACACGAAAATTTGCGGGAAAAATAGCCGCATTTTATGATGAAAAATGGACCCCAAAAAAGTTTGGGGAACGAGATAAATATCGCGTTTTTCGCGTTTTTTTCACCATAAACTGAAAATCGACTTTGTCTCGCGGCAACATCGAAAAGTACATCAAATTACAAAACTTTTGACCTACTTGATTTTTAGGCGCGGACATGCAGTTTGGGAGCTACAGCGATTTGAAAAAAATTATTCAAAATTTGTGAATCGCTGTTACGCGCGACCTGTAAAAGGTAGAATTTTCATTATTTAGAGGAATTTTTTTTTCAGCCCATTACTCAACTTGACTAAGTTTGAGACAAATCGAAAGGGGTGTGGACAACCAATTGTACATTTCATATGGAACTCCCCATATACTATATTTATAAAAATAATATTGAATCAAATCACACTACTTGCGTTATTAATTCAAGGAGGAATCACGATTCCTTGGTTAAAAAACAAAGAAAAAAATAGGAAAAAACTACAAGCCATGAAAATCACAAGCTACGAAAAAAAAAAAAAAAAAAATAGCAAAAAAAAAAAAAAATAGTAAAAAACTACAAGCCATGAATATCACAAACTACGAATTGGTCAGTACTTATAAAAATGTCTATTGAAAATTCGAGAATTTTTTACATAAAAAAAAAAAGAAATAAAAAAAATAAAAAATAAAAAATTCTGAAAGACTGCTTTCGGTAAGTACAAACAAATAGAAAATTTTCAACAAAATCAAAAATGGTCGGGGTTACGGATTGGTTGGTTTCGTATGGAATATAATATATAATAAAATAAAAAATAAATAATAACAATAATAATAATGAATAAATAATAATAATAATAAATAATAATAATAACAATAAATAATAATAATAATAAATAAATAATAAATAAATAATAAGTAATTATTATATATTGTTATTATTCTGATTGTTAAGGTCTTTGAGGCTTTCGCGGTGAGATTCTGAATAAGACTTGGCTTCCGGGATGGAGCCGCGTTGTTTAACGGTTAGGTGCCGACGTTTCGTAAACATTGCAGTTTACTTCATCAGGGCGAGAAACAACCTGATACTGGTTGCTCCCCAACAGGGTGTCCCTATTTATGCCAGTTGCGGAGCCGTCCATGTGTGACGTTCCGCTCGGGTGGAGTTGACCAATCATATGTTTTTAAATGGTTGGCCAAACATTTAAAAACTGGACTTCAAACCCATCCAATTTGGAACGCCATCCTCCCGGTTTTTTAAATGTTTGGCCAACCATTTAAAAACATATGATTGGTCAACTCCACCCGAGCGGAACGTCACACATGGACGGCTCCGCAACTGGCATAAATAGGGACACCCTGTTGGGGAGCAACCAGTATCAGGTTGTTTCTCGCCCTGATGAAGTAAACTGCAATGTTTACGAAACGTCGGCACCTAACCGTTAAACAACGCGGCTCCATCCCGGAAGCCAAGTCTTATTCTGATTGTTGTTTATGTTCGGGCAAAGTATAATCGATCGCTGAGATCAGCTGGCCGGCCAGTACCTATCGAAGGCACACACACCATCGTGCAGTGTTTACCTGCCTAAAATCGTACGCCTACCGTCTCATTGCGCACCGAGCGTAAGAACTATTCAATGTATGTGTGTATTCCTGCGGACTAAATCAAAGTCTATATATGTAAAATCAGTATGTCTCAGATCTCCCTGTGGGAAACATTGTAAATTTCTCGGCCTCGTGGTCAAATATCTGTATATATCTCATCGTGAGAATCACAAAATAAAGACACGAGTTTTAAGTAAAGATAAGAAAACCCGTGTTAGCTTTTCTTAACCACATTCATCCCGTAGGTCACTCATCCTAGGCCTCTCTCTCGCTAATTCGTTCACCCATATCTAACGAACCTCTTTATCATCTCTCGCAACATTTTTGGTCCTTCGAGCCGGATCGATCGCGAAGTGATTTGAACAATCTTTGAATCGTCGCGAATCTCGGGGAATTAATTAGTGGGTGAGTGACACGGATGTGTTGTGAAAAGTTCATCCAAAGCGTTACGGAAAACGCTAAAAGTGAAATCTCTCTGTAGAATATAACTAAAAACGGTTAATTTCAAACTCGCATCAAAGTCGCTGATCACCTTATCGAGACTCGTAGTCAGTGTGTGTCAACAACCCGAGTGTAGTGTGCGTGCAAGTAAGTGTGTCGTGCGCGTCTATCTCTCTCTCGCAGTTTAAATACTCAAGTCAGGTACGCTTCATTTACCCGAAAAGTTCCTTACCCGAACCAGTCATATGCCCGAATCGTCCAATGCCCGACCAGTCAGATACCCGAATCGCCGTTTACCCGAAGCCGTCATCTACCCGACTCGCTATATGCCCGACCAGTCAAATACCCGAGACGTCGTCGACCCGAAACCACCATTTACCCGACTCGCTATATGCCCGACCAATCGAATACCCGAATCTCCCTTTACCCGAACCCGTAATTTACCCGACTCGCTATATACCCGACCAATCGAATACCCGAAACGCCATTCACCCGAACCCGCCTTTACCCGACTCGCTGTATGCCCGACCAATGGAATGCCCGACTCGGCGTTCGCCCGAACGTCACATGAACGGTTTCTATGCGCGCGACAAGCCGCACAAGAGCGTCCGGCGACATATCGCGCGGCGTGATCCACCACGGCGCGTGCGGATTCAAATTTCTTTATTCTCTCAAATCTTGTTCATCCGCCGACTGATTTTCTTGAATTGATTTTATTTTCATGATCACCTCACCAGACTAAACTCTCGGTATAGATAAATATTTGAAACGGCTTGACTATTACGAGCATACATTGAAGTTTCGAATAATTAGACAATGTTTCTGCTACTTGACTAATATATACCATAATAATATTTATATATCATAATAATTTGTGGGTTGGTTAAGGCATGTGAAAATAATATACAGCTGATATTTAGTACTCAATTGACGTGTATTTGTGCTTCACATGAGGAAAATATGATACTAAATGATGTTCATGTAAGGATACAGACGCAAACATGCAGGATCCGAACGTATAATTCATAAACAACAATAAAGCATACGGCATCTCATTCAAAACAGCTGACCTTAACAGGAGTCAACTGTTTGTATGAATGCGTTGCGAAAGTGTGGAAATAAACATAAGTAGACATTACATGAATAGAGTTATCGAAGTTATATACTATGTTACGAACAAATACGACGTGTTGTGAAAAATATGTACAGAGCGTCTCATTTTATTCAGAACAGTCAAGTCAAATTACGCGAATGTCCAGTTGGTCGCTGTGGAAGCTTGTATATCTACTGGGTATGTATATACATTTCAGTTTATGGCTTATATTTATGGTTTATGGTGTGATAAAACATAAAATTACGTACACGTGGTTGGTAGGGTTGAAGGATCAAGGTTTCAGTCCAAGAATAAGAGGAATACTAAATTAATGAGGACTGATTAATCAAAGACTGAAAAATAAAATCAAGTACGTGGACCATAGCGCTAAGAAAAAAAAAATTAAAATTATGGCAAGAAGATTAAAACTGTATTATTTATTGTCAGCCGACAACAAATAATAAATTGCGTGGTACGTGGTTCCTGGCAGAGAAAAAAAGTAGAATAAGAATAGGAAGAAGTAAAAGTGAACATTGTGTTAACCGAGACGATAGAAAGCCATCGTGTTAATGACTGAAATTACGCCTGTGGCATGACAGCTTTTTTGAACTCCGTGACTGGGAGGTTGCAGTATGGACACCTCATTTGCCCAAAAAGAGGGTTCTCGCCGTCCTCCCACCTTCTCGCTGTGATCAGAATCTGATTGGTGCATGATCCGCATAGGACGAGGTGGAAGCAAGGAAGGCTAAGGACAGTGCATCGGGATTCTCGACAAACGCAGCACAGCATGTCATATTCTGGCTCATCGGGCGCGAGATTCATGAGGGGTATATGGTGTGGGATGGGTTCGTTATCTGGGTCATAAGGAAAAAGAGGTTAGTTTCAGTTATGGTTTCAAACAGTTGCAAATAGGATTAACGATTCGGTTGTTTCGAAAACGAATATGTTCATCTTCACCTGACCTGTGAAATTTCTAACATGGAAATATAATTTGTAAGTTATCGATGAAAATCCTTTGATCCTAGCATTTAGAATTCATCTTTATTGGTGGCGTTCACTCTGTTTTATTCACAGGCAACGGACGACATTGAGTGACAAATGACAGCGCTACTCTATGTAGAGATCTGTCTAATTCAGGTGATACCAGTAAACGGACCCTTACTTGAAGTAACACTATCGTTGTTTACTAACATTGCCAATTGCCTACAACTGTAAATATGTCGAGTTACTAGCCACCTCTCAACAGGTGTATCGAAGCGATTCACCGAAGGAAAAGGATCTGTCGAGCTACCATGCAACGATTTGTATTAGATTCGTTCGTTTTACATCAATCGGGCTGCACTGGACTGCACTGAACCAATCACCTCGAAGCTTAAACTAGTATTCACCAATCAAAAATTCCCAGTGCAGCCCGGTTTGTGTAAAACGAACTAATCTATTATCAGTTGAAGGAAGTAAGTCCAAGTCAGACCGATGGGGTTTTGGAATCAGATGATACGTACTCTTATTGTTTATGTAGAAACAAGTTTTTTTTTAATATTGCAATGAAATATTAATCAGTTATCCGATTGCTGCGACCCGATAAAATAGGATAACAGCTTTTTCGATCTCCATATCTAAAGAGCGGTAAGTTGTATGGAAACATTGTTTTTTACCTACCGAGAGCATTTGGTGAAAGTTAACCCAAGTCACAGCCAACTCGACATATTCCAGGTTTTTATAAACATCAATTCGAAAAAAAAGAAAGAAAAGTGGATGGCCAGTAGGGTGGTCCAAAAAAAATGTTTTTTTATTTTCTTTAAAGTCTTATCATCTCAAATGTTTCTTCCAGGTATGAAACAAATTCTCCGAAAAGCGCATCTCGATATCTCAACTCTACGAGACGCTCAACGATTTTCCGTTTTCCCATATAAATGATACATGGAAAATTTATTTTTCGTTTTTTCTGCATAAAACTCCGAAAAAAAATGTTATTTCAATTTTGATCCACATACTTTCGTAGGAAATTTAATTCTCTACAAAAAAGCGTTTATATATTTTTCTCGTAATTTTAAGGCGAGGTTTCAGTCGCTCCGTAACTTCGAAACGGCAACGCATAAGCTATACCTATATATAGTATAAGTCATGTGTCCACCGCCGCCGCGAATGCCTTGCGAAAGTTCCGCTTCACGTGATAACAAAAGCTCTAAATGCAGAATTTTGACGACAATGTGATTCTCCGATAAATTCTCTAGAGCGGTAAACTGGATTTAGACACGAACACCATCTGGAAAAGTAATGCAAGCACTTTCTGTTTCGAAACAGCTGGTCGTGGGTTCTGATCTGAACTACAAAAACAAATTTTTTTTTCACAAATTCGCGATATTCTGGTCATCCGCTCTAGAATTATTAAAAATAAACCTATTCCCAGAAGGAATTCTCATTTTTTTCTGTAGTTATTGAATAAAGCGAAACTTTCGATACATGTTGTCTCGGTTGGTCAAGAAGGACTGAAACCCGGCCTTAACAGATAAAAAGTTATCAGGACCCGTATTCACTAACTTCGATTACGATCGTATCGATGAGTTTACGATCGAGTGTGACGTCAGCGACCAATAAGGTTTCAAGAAAGACAAATCTACCCAATAAAAAACAAGACAAAAGAAGCTGAACCGATCGTTTCGTTAGCGAAAAGTTACTGAATAGGGGCCCAGGCTTTGAAAAAAAAAAGAGAATTTAAAAATTTTAAATAAATAAATAAAAATAAAAAAAAATTGAATAATTAAATTTCCTACAAGAATATGTGCATCAAAATTGGAATAAATTTTTTTTTCTTCGTTTTATGCAGAAAAAACGAAAAAGTAAATTTTTCATGTGTTATTTAATAATATGGGAAAACGGAAAATCGTTGAGCGTCTCATAGAGTTGAGATATCGAGCTGCGCTTTTAGGAGAATTTGTTTTACTATATACCTAAAAGAAACTTTTGAGATGATAAGGAAAAAACTTTTTTTTTTACCACCCTAATGGCCAGCCGGCTATAAACAGCCGCAAAACATGGAGTCTGCCGAGTTGGCTTTGACTTCTGTTAACTTTTATCAAATGCTCTTGATATCTTACACAGGACAGCGATCTCGGATCTCTGAGCGGTAACGTAGCTCTGACGTTAAAGGCCGACGCCCACTAGTCCGCACCGAAGCGTTCCGCGCCAAATTTTATTGTTTAAACAATGAAATTTGGTGCGGTCTAGCGGGCGTCGGCCTTAGCTCTTGAGCACTCGTGCTATTGTTGCATTTCCCTGCTAGCACCCTTTCACCCCTGCTAGCCCTATATGTTATGACAATCTGCAATTGAAGACAAGGAAATTTTGACTCAGTGATAAAGCTATCTACCGATCAGGCGCTGCTGACGAGAGTTTTCAGCGCCCGCCGTAATGCCGACCAATTCGTTTGGGCTGAGTCCGTAATCAGGTTTGCTAGTTAGCGTCATCACCGAGTCGAGTTCTGCTTGAGTTCAATTGTTGATTGTCGATAAAAAACGTTCAAGTTGCTTAGCGACCTTGTATTTGCCACACAGAAACAAAGCATATAGGCGGTAGCGGAGGTGAAAGGGAACTCGCTGGAAAGCTCAACGATAGCACGGGCACTAAGAGTCAACGTCGGCGCTATGTTAACTCCCAAAGATCCAGAATCGCTATCCAGGTATACTTTCATGTAAATCCATTCATTCCCTCGATCAAATATATTAATTTTTCCCCAACGAGTATGTCTACAATTAATAATTTTACGTATCGTTCTCAAAATATGTAGGTGAAAAATTTCGTTGCCTTATTTTCTTTAGTCGAAATAACTTCATAATATCGAGCAAGACTAACTGTCTCAACATAGATCGGGAAGGCATAATTTCTCAGCAAAATTGGATACTCTACACGGAAGAATCATCGGTTTCACTTGGAATTGCCCTAGTATTCCTATACTTCATCACGCTCTCACTTGAAATTTTCCGTCGTACCTAAAATAATGTAAGTGTCACATACCTTCTTCCTCGTCAGGAGGAATCCCCTGTACTCCTCCGTTTTCCGCATCGGGAGGAATCCCCTGTATTTCGTCTTCCTCATCCGAAATTAAGATACTTTCTTCCGGGTCCAGCACAGGTTCTCCTGAAAGTGTTAATTATAAATGAGCAGGATACATTGTGTTCTTTCAAGCCTCTTGCGCTTAAAGTCTTTGAGTTTATGATAGCAAATTTTAATCAACTTGGCAAACCTATTTCTACGCTCAATTTAATTTTGACTCGAAAGCCACTTTTTATCTAATAAATTCGTACCATGTTCGGGGTTGTCGTGCCCGATGAAGGCTTCCGGAACTATCTCAGGATCTTCTGAAAAGATTAATGATAGCAAATTTTAATCAACTGGGCAAACTTATTTCTACGCACAATTTAATTTTGACTCCACATTTGCCACTTTTTTTTAAAATAAATTCTTACCATGTTCGGGGTTGTCATGTCCGATGAAGGCTTCTGGGACTATCTCAGGTTCTTCTGGAAAGATTTATGATAGCAAATTTTAATCAACTGGGCAAACTTATTTCCACGCTCAATTTAATTTCGACTCGAATTTTGACACTTTTTTTCTATTCAATTCGTACCATGTTCGGGGTTGTCGTGCCTGATGAAGGCTTCCGGGACTATCTCAGGTTCTTCTGAAAAGATTTAAAAACGTCGATGCAGGACATATTGCAATTCCATCAATCTTCTATTCGGACGTAATTATTTATCTCGATTCCAGTCACATTTTTCTTCTTCTCGCACTTGAACTACTCTTTATTTTTTCGCATTTAGGTAATCAGGAAAATATTCTTTTTCAGCAGCGGAAAACAATGGCTGAGACACAAGAACCGGACCATTGAGTACAAAGGAAGTTTTTACATCAGGTGAGATAATTTTTCATAAACATCGAACAGATTTCTCATTGATTACAGCCTGTATACCAGTCAACGAGTCCCAATGAAACAGCGCTATCTCGCCAGCTGGTTAGAAGAGCGCTATCTCGCTATTTTAGCCCACCTAAACGGCGGGTTAGCGCTTTTTTAACCAGCACGGCGCAATAGCGCTGTTTCATTAGGACCCGTCAACCTATGTTGATAGATCCTACTTTACCAGATACATTAAGGTGATCTTCTGCCACATCAGGATGATCTTCCGCCACAACAACCTGAGCATCCTCGACCTCTGCTTCGATCAGGTCCGGTTCCCCATGTTCATCGGCGCCTCGGGCCTGCCCCAAATTGCGGACCAATTTCGAGACGAAATTCGACGCCTGCTCCAGAAACTCGGGAGTTGTTAACCTGCCCTCTTGGAACTTCTGCCATGTCCTCAAAATTTGGCCATGGTTAAAAACGTAGGCAAATTTCGGTGACCGCGTCACCCTTCTGCCTTGCTGTAGGCTCAAAAAATCAGAATGGGCCCCAGCCTGGATGTTCATCAGCTTTTCTGATGGAAACAATGAAACCACGAGCTAGTTATTAGGTGTAGAATATTTGATATAAATTATTAGGCATAAATTATTAGCTATAGATTAGTAGATATAGATTATAAGTTGTAGAGTATTAGATGTAGCTTCTTCGATTTAAATTACCGTATTGGCCTGAATATAAGTCGAGGTCTTTGGTAACCGATTTCACCCTCAAAAACCGTACTCGATTTATTTTCGGGCTCGAACTATATTCGGGCAGATCCCTCAAAAGTCCCGAATGTAAGTTGAGCCAGAATATAGGTCGTATACGGTTTTTGAGGGTAAAAATGGTGACCAAAAACCTCGACTTATATTCAGGCCAATACGGTATTAGATGTAGATCATAAGATATAGGATTAGTATATGCAGATTAGCAGATGTAGATATAGAATTAGTAGATGTAGATCATTAAACGTAGGTTATTAGACACATAAATCACCGGGTATACGTTATTAAATATGGATCAAATAGATAGAGATGAGTAAATAGAGATTAGTTACTGTAAATATTTTTGATATAAGATCCGGAAAACAACGCGAGGGTAAATGATTTTTTTTTTTTTCTAAACCATCCAGTTATTGATTTTCCTGGTTTCTTTCTTACTGGTAAAGTCCCAGATGTTCGGGTGCGGCGACATTTTGTCAAGCAGGACTTTGTGGTAGGACTCGACGCAATTATTAGTCCGCCGGACGAGTCCATGGACCGAAAATAGCTCGGGTGTTACTCTGCGCACCCATTGCCGATCGTAATAATCGAATAACTCCGCGAGCCTTCGTTGGACCGCGGCATTTGCGTTATGCCGCATATTGTGAAAAGCCGCGACTATATGGTCGGCTGGGAGCAAAGCCAGAGCCATCAATTTGCGCAAAAGTTTTGCCGCTTCCGCATTGTTTGCCATATATTCGTCGAGGTGCAGACTCCTCATTTTTCGGTACAGAGCCTGAAGAGAGAAAGAACAATATTCATTTATAATTGCCACTTGCGGATCGCTCCAAGAGATGTGTGAAGTTTTGATTAACTAGTAGTTCTCAAACCTGGCAATGATGAAAGAAACATCCGTGCGGCGTGGCGTGAACGAACACTTCTTTCAGCGACTTCTGAAGCGCGCTCTCAAAGTCCGTCATAAAAGATGCTGGCGCCATCGCAGGTGCTAGCACCGTTTGCACATAGGTTAGCACACAATTGTATGCAGACTTGCTCTTCCGGCTCATCAGTGCCCACGCAAAAGGCAATGTCTGCGAAGAGTGATTTTAAAACAATTTGAGTTAGTCGAAGGTAACTATTTACCAATAAGAAGTTGAGGATCCAATAATAGCTAACAAAACAGGAAAGTAGAAGTAGAAAATAGAATAGAATAGAATAGAATAGAATAGAATAGAATAGAATAGAATTAAATTGAATTAAAAAGAAAAAAATATAGTTTTTATTCATCTATCACCATTAGGGTGGTTCAAAAAAGACCCAAGTTCTCAAATGTTGCTACTCATCCGTGAATATGTTGTTTGTAATTTTGAAAAAATATTCAATTTTTTTTAGCTCTATAGGACAATATTCACTAATGCCTCATTGGAGTTGAAATTTCGAAATTTTGCTATTCTTGGCAATTTCAAATTGCTCAGATCAAAGTGCTCATCCGACTACTTCTAGCCTCTCATTCAATGAGCATTTCGGTTCAAGATGAGACTCGTACGATAATATTTAGTACTGCCTCGGAGACATTGGAGTTTTTTCAATATTTAGTGTTTTTTTCCGAGATTCGATCGCCAGGTGTTACTCATGAGACAGTTTTTTCTTACCATTATAAGAAAGAAATACAAGCAGTTTGCAGTCTGCGGGACCATTTTTACTACTCCCTCATTGAGAGCGACTTTCCTTCAAGTGAAATGAGCAAAATGAGGCAGTAGTAAAAATAGTCCCACAGACTGCAAACTGCATGTATTTCTTCCTTATAATGTATAATGGTGAAAAAAAAACTATCTTATGTGCAACACCTGGCGATCGAATCTCGGAAAAAAACACTAAATATTGAAAAAACTCCAATGTCTCCGAGGCTCATCTTGAACCAAAATACTCATTGAATGAGAGCCTAGAGGTAGCCGGATGAGCACTTTGATCTGAGTAATTTGAAATTGCCAAAAATTGCAAAATTTCGAAATTTCAACTTCAATGAGGGAGTAGTGAATATTGTCCTACAGAGCTCAAAAGAATGGAATATTTGTTCAAAATCACACATAACATAGTCACGGATGAGCAGCAGCATCTGAGAACCTAAGTCTTTTTTGAACCACCCTAATCACCATACTAGACAAAATACACCTTGCATTTACCAGTTTAAATATGCAAGGTAAACAAACCAAAAGTATACATGCACCAAATCAGGTGAGTGAAAGACAGAGATAGAGCTTGACCTGGGCCTCTAGCTAATCAAATCTAAATCAAAGTATATCTAAGCAAACAAGATAGACAGAGAGAAAGAGAGACATAGATGGATAGATTATATTTATTATGTCTATTGCAATATCAGACCACTAAAGGACAGACATGCACAGAGCATTACAAAGAACTTGCTCTGTGCCCTTGCGAGAGAGGGTTACAATGACCTTGAAACTACTTGAGGGAGAGACATTTATTGAGCGCCCTGGGATAAAATTCGCTCAGGCGCAGCAGAACAGGCAAGAGCCTGCAAAATACAAAAATAAAACTAAATAGGATAATTGGCGAAATAATACTGTCATCTGAACACATTTGAAAACAAGCTGATTTCTGGCGAAAAAGATTTGATTTGATTTCTGATCCTTATATTGCTCCAAACGTCTAGGCCGGTATACTTACATGGTCATATTTCGTGGCCATGATGGTGAGGAGTTGATAAGCTCCATTTACGGATGGCACCACTTTGTAGGTGGCATCGACGAACACCTCTGTGCAGTCTGATAGATGGGTGATGAAATTATCATCACCGAAAACCACGGAGACGCTCAGGTCCGTGGCACTCAGCGTTGTGGCTCGCACCGTACCCCGGTTATATGCCAATAGCCCGTGCCACTGGGGGTCGGCAAGGATGTGCCCGTATTCCCTCAGTGTCTGCGGAATCGGTGGTTGGGCAGTCTTGCGCCAGCAACGCATCGTCGATTCAATACTCGGGTAGGTCACAATGACCGCGGCCTGCTCATGTCTGTTGTTTTGGAGTCAATTTTCCATTATTAGCCATTTTCTGCATCATTTTGTTTTGTGTACATGAGTTTTGATCATTTCTTTATTGCTATTAATAATTTTTTGAGTGGGTCTTCAGAGTAAATGTTGAACTATTAACATGTTTATATTTCTATATTTTCATTCAAATTGTTGAGTGTGGCTCTTTGGAATGAATGTTTCACTGAAAGCGTGTTTATGTTTTTATGTTTATTTTTAAGATTTTAGAATTTAATATTTTTGATTTTTTATAAAAATTGCAGTATTTATTGTTCTTGCAATACGTATGAATGATTATGGGAAAATAAATTATGCTAAAATTATTGCCTACAGTTGATGAAATGCTAATCTCCGAAAAGCTACAACGAGTTTTGGTACTTACAGCATCTTTATCTCGTCGTAAATGTCTTTTTGCCGATCAAATCGCCTCATGCACGCCTGGCGCAATTCATGCCTGAATATTTGAATCATCTCTGCGTTTTCGTCAGCCGCATGATTGTGCTCTGCAGTGAGATGAAAGGCACCTGCGACAATTTTAGCACGTCCTTTGCAGTGGTGCAACCGCGTCTCTATGCATTTCAGGTACCTGAATAGAATTCAAAAGGTTGTCTTCAGTAAATTTGTAACCACAATATCTGTTGTTGATTGTGATTTTCAACTACATATTGCCCAGAAAATGAATTAAAAATGAAAAAGAGACAACGCTTCATCAGTCGAGTGCCAAAATAATTATTGGGTAAAGTCTTCGGTGTGTTTCAACGGGAAACAGAAAATTGATTGAACTTCAAGCAACATTGGATTAACGTTGTTTTTTTGTAAAACCTAATCGGAAACCTGTCGATTTAGAATAAACCAAACAATAAGAAAACAATCATGTAAAAATTTGATGTGTTCAAAAATATACCATTTCAATATTTTATTATAGTTAAATAGCTAATTGTTAATTGATGTTAAAAAAAATCGGAGATTTACGCATGTTTTTACAATGAGAAGCATCAGTATTTCACAAGATTTTTAGCGCCGCAGAAAAAAAAAGATCTAGAAGTGCATAAAACCTAATATTATATCTTTGCTTAGACAAAATTGAGAGAGAAAAAAAAAATACACAAACCTTTGGAGGCATGCTTTGAAGTTGAAATTACGAGCTCAAATTTTGCAGTGATATTTTTTAAATTATTCATGATCGATTAGGAGGGCAACGATTTAAATTCCACCAAGCCCTAAATAAGAACCACCCTAATGTATACATACGTACATATTAGGGTGTCCTTATGTGGGGTGTTTTTGAATTTTTACGCCCCCAAGGGTTCAAACGGATCCTTTTCAAGAAAAAAAATTTGTCCTAAAGTTTTAATGCTCTATCTCGATTTTAACATCCCGCGCACGACCGCCAAAGTATATATATTTTTTTTCAATTTCCTACAAAAAACATGTATGACTCAACTTTATCAAGTCATTAGCGTCGATTTTAACATCCTGCGCACGACCGCCAATTTTTTTTTTTTTTTTAATTTGCTAAAAAAAAAAAAAACTTTATCAAGTCACCAACGTCGAAGTTATAGCTACAGTAGAATCTCGTTTATCCGGCCTTCGATCAACCGAGTCTCCGCGTTATCCGAGAATGCGGAAAAACTCGAATAAAACGGATGGAGCCGCTATGCCTATGCTGTACGCGCGAAGTATTTTGCGATCGCTACTATGGTGCTTATACATATTAGGGTGGTCCTTATTTGGGGGTCGGACGAATTTCAATTCAAACGCCCCCTGAAACGGTTCCAAATAATGAAAAAAAAAAATGTGTTAAATTTTCAATTTTTTATTTTAATGGGAACACATGCCCCAACGAGCTTTTGATTTTTTAATTTTTTTTTCTCGTCAAATTCATTGCTGACGGATAGAAATTCATGGGAATAAATGATATATGCTCTGAAATGCAAATCGGTTATGTAAAAATATGAACAATTGGCAGGTCAGACATTTTTGTCACATTCTACAACAGAATTGATCAAAAACCATGGAGAAAACTAAATTTTTAGTAGCAAATTATTTATATTTTTGTACGAAAAATTCGAATCTAGCCACGAATAATATTTTTCCACACGGCGTGCGCAAAGTTCGATTTTGCGCACGCTTCGCGTGCATAAAATTCAACTTAACGCGCGCTGTGTTGAAAAATGAGGTTCGATACACGTGCGAAAGATGATTCTCGACTCGTGTGATTGTCACCCTCGCTTCGCTCGGGCGAAAAACTTCACACTCGTCCGAGAATCAACACTTTCGCACTAGTATCGAAAAGTACTATTCCAGCACACAAATTCCTTTTTGGAACACATGCACGATTTTCGCGTTTTTTTGCTAAGTCGAGCAGCGGGCGTTTTTGAGTTTTTATCGCCCGCTACTCAAGCATAAACGGGCAATAATAAACTGAAACGCAAGCTAAATTATTTTTCAATATTCTCAAAAAAATGATCAACAATGAAGAAAAAAACGCGAAAATCGTGCTGTTACAAAAAATATGGTGTGCACCAAGGGCTAAGTGGGCTTTTTGACCTTGTGTGGTTGCAGTACTCGTCTTCGACTCGCAGATGCACTCGTCTTCGACTCGTGCTAGCTCACCTCCGACTCGTACCGCAAACTCCACACTCGGTCTAAAAAAGCCCACTTTACGCTCTTGGTACACAATATACTGTTTTATTGATAAAATAAGCAAATGATCAAGATCAGTTGAATGACAGCAAATTATACAGACGGGTTTACAGATTTTTGCGAAAGGTTTGTTTACGGAAATGTGGATACATTTTCCTATGTTCCGAAACAATTCGCATAATAAACTGTTTTTGTTGTTGATTTTTTTTTTTTTTACTCCTTTTATCAACCACAAATGTAATTTTTTTCTAAGAATTTCTATCCGTCAGCAATTTGACGAGAAAAAAAATTAAAAAATCAAAAGCTCGTTGGGGCATGTGTTCCCATTGAAATAAAAAATTGAAAATTTAACACATTTTTTTTTTCATTATTTAGAACCGTTTTAGGGGGCGTTTGAATTGAAATTCGTCCGACTCCCAAATAAGGACCACCCTAATACATATGTATATACTTTTGTGATTAAATTTCATTCTACAGCTTGAAATATATAAAAAATGATTTAAATTTTCGAATTTTTCACAGCTATCGTGTTATCCGAGTTTTCGCTCATCCGAGGTACCTCCTCCCCACATTACCTCGGATAAACGAGGTTCTGCTGTATTCAAATGACATAACTTTTATTGAAATGGGTTCTTTTTTTTCAAATAACAGCATGCATATATAAGTGATTGGGTCAACTGAATTGAAATTGAAAACGTGTTAAGCAAAAAATTCCCCATCTAACACGGTAATTTTCATTCGAAATTAAACGAAGATCAATTGTTGTTACGCCAATTTAAAAATTGACTCTTAAATAAAAATACTAAGATTTTAATATTTCTTAAAAAATTATTTATTGCATAAAATTACTGAATATTTTGATCGGAATAAAGTTAGCATTGAATATTAATTTTATTTTTTTTATTTCAATTTCAATTCAGTTGACCCTATCACGTATTCGCTCCGTGCACACCTTACACACTCACCAAAGTGAGAATGTGTATTCGTGTACATACATTGTTTTTTCATTGTTTTTTTTCGCCCCAAAATGCCGATCTCCTCTATAGGCGTCGCCACTAGTATGCATGTACAGGACTACACATTCTTACTTTGGTGAGTGTGTATTGGTATGCACGGTCCCAATACGCACGCTGTTATTCGGAAAAAAAAGAACCCATTTCAATAAAAATTATGTCATTTAAATAGCTATAACTTCGACGTTAGTAACTTGACAGTTTTTTTTTTTTTTTTGCAGATAAAAAAAAAAAAAGAAAATGGCGGTCGTGCGCAAGATGTTAAAATCGACGCTAATGACTTGACAAAGTTGGGTCATAGTACATGTTTTTTGTAGGAAATTGAAAAAAAATACATATACTTTGGCGGTCGTGCGCGGGATGTTAAAATCGAGATAGAGCATTAAAACTTTAGGACAAATTTTTTTTCTTGAAAAGGATCCGTTTGAACCCTTGGGAGCGTAAAAATTCAAAAACACCCCATATAAGGACCACCCTAGTACATATAGCCCGTCACCCTCGTTTTCAAATGAGATAATGTAATAAAGTAAACATATCCTGGAAAGTGTTTCATAGAATTTTTTTGAAAAATTTATTCTGTTTACAATAAAATAGCAGTTTGTTTATTTTTTTTTATTTTTTGTTTTTCTGTTCTATTTCAGTTGAATAAAGTTATCCAAAATCCCGTAATAATCTTTTCGTCATTGAGGCCCACGGATTTATGGACTGAGCGCAAGCTAGGCTTGTGGACGAGGGGTATGCGTCTTGGGGGGAGTACGTGAGGTATCGCGTCGGCCATATTGATAGGCTAAGTTTATAAGACCGTGAGGCACTACCACAAACATGTCTGTACACGTAGTATATCTACCGCGAAGTTCTCTGTATGCGGAACGCTAGGGGTACCAACCCGAAATTTTTGCTATTTCCATAGGCGTAGGTCATACAGTAAACTGCAGCAGCAGTTTGGTAACTTACTAGATATTTCTAGTAAAATCACTAGAGATCACTAGAAATCTAGTGATCATTGGTCACTAGCTTTCTGGACTAGAAATCTAGTGACTAGATTTCCAGTAATTTCTAGTGATCTTACTAAAAACATCTAGTAAGTTACCAAACTGCTGCTGCAGTTTACTGTATGACCCACGCCTATGGAAATAGCAAAAATTTCGGGGTGGTACCCCTAGCGTTCCGCATACAGAGAACTTCGCGGTATATCGATTTAGCTTATCAATATGGCCGACCATGATTCCCCTTCCGTCTTTCGCCGCACCACCGCAAGGGAAGGCTCAGTCCATAAGTCCGTGTTGAGGCCAGATAAGTGGCGTTTACGGGTCTATTTTCGGACCGATAGATGGCGGTTAGCAGTTCTGTCCCGTAAAGTGAGGACTAGAGTCCCTAGAATAAACAGAGTCTAGCAAACGCATTACTCTTTTTGATTGGTCAGTTTGAACTCGCTCAAACATGGCTGCCGATCTGGTGACTTTTGTCTAGTAACGAGCTCGAACCTGGCATTCTAACCTCGACTTCCACAGTCCTCAACCTCATGTCGTGGAGTATGGATTGCTGTTAATATAAGTTTACATTCAATATACCATGCTGATTAGCACAATAAAACACAATAATTATTTGATACAAGAAAATTTAATATAAGAAAATTCGGAATAAGTGGTTTCGTGTTCAATATTTATTTCTACAATACCCTACCCGCAATGCGCGCGAACATTCAAACTTCGCGCGTACAACTCGCTCAAACATGGCGTCGCGTTTGCTAGACTCTGTTTATTCTAGGGACTCTAGTGAGGACTAGTCCCGGTAAATACATTTAGCAGGCCTAGGCCTGATGAAACCCCACTTCTCGGGCCTTCATGACGAAAAATAGTATATAGCATTAAAGGCCCGGACACGCTCAAATCGGATCGCAGTCGCAAACGCAAACGCAGTGATCTGACGCTCTTGATTGGCTTAGCTTTGGACAAATTTTTTCAACAACCAATCAGGAGCGTCAGATCACTGCGTTTGCGTTTGCGACTGCGATCCGATTTGAGCGTGTCCGGGCTTTAAGCCGGTTGCGTTGGTTTGCAAGTCGTGTGAAGTTTGCAGCATGAGGCGTGGTAGTCTCCGACTCGGCTCCGCCTCGTCTCCGACTATACCACGCCTCATGCTGCAAACTTCACACTCCTCGCAAACCTCCGCTTACAGGCCTTATGACATAATATACTATTTCGTTGGTGCGATATAAATCGCGGAATCCTTGTTTCGTTTTATTTAGATTCAAAGAAATATCGTGAACCAATGAAAGGAAGTGAAGTATATAATAATACAATTGATTCTATTGGGAAATTCGGCAGAATAACTGTCATTTTATTCGTAACGATAAAGACACTACAGCCAAATGAAGTCGCGGCTTGGGTGAATTCAATTGTTTTGCGATGCCCACGAATTCCCGAAAAACATTGTTGGCCGCCGATGACAACAGCCCTATAGGGGCAAAGTTATGAATTAAAACGATTAGCATTATTCCACATAACTACTCTACCCCCCAAGGAACAGTAACCCACCATCTGCTGTTTCCAATCTAATCCCGCTGCTGCTCTTTTAAAGCCTCGCTATTTTTTCCGGTACGAATAGCTACATAATCGCCAAACGAGCCCTCAGGTTTTTTCGCGGGCACGCATTCAATCTTGACGTTCAAATTTATATAACGAGCGATCGAATTTCACCGTCCGAATGACTGTAACGCACCGCACAGTTTCATTTTTAGTACATCTACGAAATATACAAATAAAATTAACACTCACGCTATGTTGTTCTTCCTCTTGTCCATCACGTAGGTGAACCCGTCGTGGATCCGATCCTCGCCCGGCTCCATATTCAATTGATATTATATGCTCTTATAGAAAATCTAAATTCTCTTTTTAATTAATTTATTCTTCAAATTTGCTTTTTACTTTCTTACTCTATTCTGCTCCGAAAACTAGATCCGCTCTGGATGCACAAAACGAAGCGTCTGAACTGAATGGCGCGGAATGTAGCGTCACTCCGATTGTCTTCTGTTTTCTCGTCGTTTGTTTGATCGGCTTTTGTTCGTTGGTCAATTTTTTCAAACAGTTATAGGCTATTGTTCCTATTTTAGAGATAGCTGTATTGACGAACTCACCGACGCGAGAAAGAGGCAAGGAAAACTCGCAGTACTGACAGTGAAAAAAGGGACATATAGCCAATAATGAGTTGAAGCCCGCGGCTAATAAGCGGTGGAATTGGCCAACCCAAAAGCCTCAGAACGAATAACATTTATCCATTGCCATTATTTATTGCAATTGATTAATAAATTATTGAAAGAAAAAAACTGGTGACGTTTCTTACATCTATGACCTTATTAACGATTTTGCTGAAATACAGGCGAGGAAGATATATTTTGCGAATAAAGAATACTTATCTAATAATTCCACTGCGATATGCCTCGATTGGTTTCCTAATTTTTAAACAATAGCTCATATTGGTCGCGAATTTTGGAGGACTCCGCTGAAACTACGTACTGAAATAAAAATTTCACAACATACATCTGTAGTCATTGATGTTGAATCCATATTCGAACAGTTTCTCCAGCATGCATTTTATCTTTTCAAATTTTCGACAATTTCTCAGACTGCCAGTAGACCTGGGCTGAATTTTCATGCGCAGTAAATTGCTGCTGCTGCAAAATTTCTGTAACGCTATTCGTTGTTGATCACGTGGTTGTAGGTAACCACACGATCAACAACGAATAGCGTTAAGCCTGGCGCACAAAGTTATTCGTAGTACGAAGTCGATGCATCGTCGCGCGTGTGATTGGCTGGCGCTATCCCTTGGTTTCCATGCACGCGTTACCGCGCGGCAAAACGCGTGCGGCAACGCGTAGAGCCAATCAGTAGCGCGGCGGTGTGATGTTGATTGGCTGAACTCGCTACCGCGCGCGTTTTGCCGCGCGGCAACGCTTGCATGGAAACCTAGGGTATGTGTGCGAGCGCTAACGACGCGCTTCGCTTTGTACGTGTTACGACTCCGACTCCGACTCCGTACTACGGATAGGTTTGTGCGCCAGGCTTTACAGCTAAATTCTGCTGCAGCAGCAATTTACTGCGCATGAAAATTCAGCCTGAGCCGCGACGGCGAACCACTCGCATGTGGTTGTCGTCCAATGACTACGTTTCCACCGGGGCAGAGTTCAAATGGGGTAAGCCAATCAGGAACGATATTCGAGAAGAAAATAGGGAATCTCTCTTCAAATCTTATTCCCGATTGGCTAGCCCCATTCGACTACGACCCGGTGGAAACATAGTCATTGTCGTCCCCGCGCAAGCTGGATAATTCTTCGATTATTCCTCAGAACCGCTGACAAAGGGAGTCCAGACTCCAGTGGCGGCCGTTGAGCGAGCCGGACACGCCAACATCGTAATCGCTGATCCAGAAAGCTCTTTATTTTTGCTAGGAATAAAGTTCATTTTCGGGGCGATTACGATGGCTGACGAATAAATGTTCTGTTCTGTATAAGTGTAATGTACTGTTCATATATAATCGCGATCAACTCGCAAAGTGATTTTGAACTAAAAGACTAAATTGAAGAGGACTAGGGAAAATTTAAGGAATACAAGTAAAAAGCCTAAAAACATAAAATATAATACCGAGAAGAGTTCGGGATAGCAAAGATCTACAAGGGAAAAAGAAAAAAATTTTTTAAATAAAGTAATAAAGAAATAAATACATATATTTGAATAATGCTGCCTCTAGAACAACTAATAGTACATTATTGGCTGGTTTACGCAGCGCCTTAACTTGACTTAATTTAAGGATTGACCAATCAGGAGGCTCGATTCACCTGGCGCGTAGTTAAAGCAGCCTCCTGATTGGTCAGTCCTTAAATTAAGTTAAGTTACGGCGCTGCATAAACCAGGCATATGTCACTAGGCCGAATAAGTATTTTCCGACGAATTTGAGTTTATAATCCGAGCCGAAGGCGAGGATTATGATGAAATTCGTCAGAAAATACTTTTTGGGCCGTATGGCATATAGAATTTTATGTGTCCAGGCCAAAAACCGCGTTTAAACCGAGCGAAGCGAGGTCAAAATCGCGGTTTTACGGCCTATTGGCTGGTTTATGCAGCGCCGTAACTTGACTTAATTTAAAGATTGACCAATCAAGAGGTTCGATTCACCTGGCGTGTGGCTAAAGCAGCTTCCTGATTGGTCAATCCTTAAATTAAGTTGAATTACGGCGCTGCATAAACCAGGCATATGACATATAAATAAATAAAATTTAATGGGCTCCATCACGTATTGAAAATGGACAAGGCAAACGAAGAAAGTTCGAACAGATAGGTCCAAGGGCAACTTGAGGTCTAATAACAACTCGAATACAAAGGCAGGCTCAAGATATAATCCCCGTCCGGCGAGTATATATGCGGCTAATCCTTCCCGTACAGTCTTACTTCGTGGCTATAATATAATATCTGAGATATATACCGCGAGAGTCGGTCAAAATAGGAAGTACGCAAGTACAAAGAAATAAACAACCAAATTGAAATAAAAATATAAAATAGCATAATAAAAAGAAGAAAATTAAAAATTAAAAAATAATTAAAAATTTAGAAGTGGCACATGGAGCTTTTCAAGCTCCGATAGCCAACACAAAGGTGAAGAAGTAGAAGAGAAGAGGATCCTGGTTTTGATTTCCCGCTCTTTAATCTGCCGGATCCCCCCGCTTAAAAGAGCTTGCCAACTGCAAGTCATGAAATTAAAATAAAGAAGAATACATAAAAACATTTAGAAGTGGCACATGGTACTATTATAATAGTCCAGATCAGCGTTGTGAATTGTACGATAAGTATCGTATTCATACGATAATTCCAGGCTGTGTACGATGTACGATACTGATTCATTATCGTACGCGAAAATACGATTATTTCGTATTATTTTTTTTTTTTTTTTATTATTTCTTTATTTTATTATTTCAGCTTGACTGAAATATACATGAATTATATAGAAAACGAATTCACTTCATGCTTGATTCCATATTCCGAAGTAAATTCGTAACTTCCCGCTTTAAAAGTTTTAAATTCAAACATCACATAGCAATAATGGTGGCAGCATGATGGCGTCACGCTGACTCACGGAATGAAAATGAACTCTAATAAAATTGTGAAATTATATTTTTCACAATGCTGATATGAATATAATGTCGTATCTGTAATTATTACGACCAAAAAAAAATAGACCACATCGATAATATCCAAATAAAAAATGTACGATAATTTTCTAGAAGATACGATAATTTTTTCAGTCGAGTTCCATTACTAGACAACGACTATTTCACAACGCTGGTCCAGATAGCCAATTAAAGGCAAAGAAGAAGAAGAAGAACCGCTGACAAACAGCAATGTGATATCTTAGGGATCAAGGCGTTTTATTGTCGAAGCAAGGGTTATTCATCGAAAGTTGATTTGCCTAACATGTTACGAATGAATAGCTTGAATGAATAATCGCGATCAATCTACACACAATTCTCATAACCTCAAATACTTCAGCTTATACAGTCGAGATAATATGATGGATTCAATATATGTATTATCATACGTATTATACCCTTAACCAATGGAAGTGCGAGTCCGAAGATACGAATTCGTGGCACATGGTGTTAATTTAACCCAGATAGCCAAACAAAGGCAAGAAGAAGAAGAAGAAGAAGAAGAAGAAGAAGAAGATACGAATTCTCCCGAAAACTTCAACATTTTCGGCTCGCTTACGGCAAAGAATAGAAAGAGCTACGAAATTAAGACAGTGGAGTTAAACTCATGTGAAGGGTCAAGTTCTTATGATATATATATATATATATATATATATATATATATAATACATACTTATTTCGTTATGGAAGGGGACACACCAGTGCCACTCAAAATTTTGTCGTTTATCGATTTGCTCTTCTACAGATTACGCCTTTGACCTAAGACTAGCCTTGAAACTTCTGCAAAGATAACCTCATCGTGTTAGATATTTCCAGAGTTGTGGAATTCTCTTTTATGTGCATTGGCATGCATGTTCATCCGAAGTTTCTCATGCATATTGGCCCTCATTGCAGTCTACGTGTCTTTTTTTCTTTTTCAGTGTCAGTGTACCCAACAATATCATGGCTTATGAACTGCAGTCGGAAGCGATTTTTGATTGAATCATGTTTAAATTGTCATCGCCTGAATTTAAAGGAACTTGCCTTCATTTTGGCTGCTTTGTCTGACAGCAAAAGGAATTTGATTAGAGGCACATAAGATCCCCTTCAACTATGGAGGAAATCACGCTACAGAATAATATGTTCATCGATGGGCAAAGTAGCCAGGTGATTTTCGCGCTACTGCACTATAGAAGCAGGAACTAACGAAAAAACCTGAGCGTACAAGATATAGAACAAAATTTTTATTTGGTTGGTTCAGTTTCCCCATCAACTAATAAAATTGACGCTTTTCTTACTGCAAGAGGGAAAAAAAATTATTCTTCTGTTATTTTTCTGTTGACAGGTAATGAATGAAGAAATGCAAGGATAAGCTTCAGCTTCAAGTGAATCAGCAGTAAATAACGGATAGTTAATAGATTCGTTCGTTTTACACAGATCGGGCTGCACTGGACCAATCACCTTGAAGCTTAGACTAGTCTTCACCAATCGAAAACTCCCAGTGCAGTTCAGTGGAGCCCGATTTGTGTAAAACGAACGAATCTAATAATAGTACTTTGTGATACAAGTGCAAGAAAGCGGACTTTTGACGAAGGCTGTGAAGTTGGCCGCACGAGCCGGAAGCGAGTACCACAGGCGCACGAGCCGAAGGCGAGTGCCGCCTCGTGGTACGAGCTGAAGGCGAGTGCTGTCAACTTCACGCATTTCGTCAAGCGTCTGCTTTCTTGGACGTGTGCCACATAATACTTTTTGTAAAGAATGCACAAAAACTGCCTGTTTGTGCCTCTGAAGTTTCGACTGAACGTCGACTTACTTCTATCTCGTCAGATGGCGCGTCGGTAGAAAAAGTAACTAGAGTGTCAAAAAAGTATGCGCAAAAGTAACTATAGTGTTAAAAAAGTGTGCGTAAAAGTAACTAGCGTATCATAAAAGCAGATGAAGCCGATTGACGCATGCGCGGTATATTTTCCTCATGCCTTACTAAAATACCCCACTTTTGCCACACTTCAGAGGCACAAAAACAGGCACTTTTTGTGCATGTGTTACAAAAATGAATTTAGGCTCCAAAATTTTCATTCAAATCATTATCACACATGTTTTTTTATACCTATGGGGAATTCCAGCTCATTTCGACCTGGCTCTGACCCTTGACCTCTCGGATTCGGCCCCCGATTTTTTGCATGATTGTTCTCACTCTAAAAAGCACTCATTATTTATTTTGGATTTTTTCACCACGGTTTAAATCTGCTACAATTTTTAAAAACGAATATATTGATCAACACAACTTGAAAATCTGAAAAAATTCTGAAAAATTCTGTATCAGATATCAACATTTTCAAGCTCAGAGCCAGAGTGGGGAGATTCTTCCTTCTTACTGTTGTCAAGCTTTTTCCGGAAAAAACCGTTAAAAAAAATTAGAAGCAGGAGTTATGTTAGTATGGATGGTTGCTGAAACATTTTCATATGTTACCGGATTTTACAAAAAAAATTTGAGATTTTTCACGAGATTTTTTTTTTATTTCGCCGAAATTTTTTTTTCTGTTCTCCGAAAAATCTCAAAAAAATTTCTAAAATGCGGTGTGATATATGGAAATGTTTCAGCAACCATCCATAGTAACATAACTGCCGCTTCTAATTTTTTTTAACAGTTTTTTTTTGGAAAAAGCTTAAAAACAGTAAGAGGGAAGAATCTCCCCACTCCGGCCCTAGGCTTAACCCCTTTAGTACTGGTAAACGATTTGAGAGTGAGGTGAACATTTCTGGTAGACCAAACCTTACTTATTATCATCTTGAAAGTTGATATTCGTGGGTTTCATTTTGTGTCATTAGAAACCCATTTTTTCGACAGCCCGCCATATGGTGGGCTCACCAGTCAAGGGGTTAAAAATGTTGATATCTGATACAGGATTTTCAGAATTTTTCTCAGATTTTCAAATTGTGTCGATCAATATACTCGTTTTCAAAAATTGTAGCCAATTTAAACCGTGGCGAAAAAATCCAAAATAAATAATGAGTGCTTTTTAGAGAAAAAAATCATATAAAAAATCGCGGGCCGAATCCGAGAGGTCAACGGTCAGAACCAGGTCGAAATGAGCTGGAATTCCCCATATACCAACGAAGAAGTATGCAAGGAAGTATGTTACTATACTATCAAAATGGAAACGTTCCATTATGATTGAATAGTTAATCGTTATCTCAAAAACTATTCCCAGAAAATTGATAGGAACAACAATGTTATACATTGAAATATTGTTTACAAATACCGGATGATGTTGGAACTTTGAGACATGTATCACATCTTGTTAGAAATTTTGACACTGAAAAAACACAACATCCTGTTTCTTCATGGAGCTATACTTTTCTATGCATTCAGTTGTTCGATAAACCTAAATTAGAATACACATACGTCGCACTGTAAAGTTTTCCTTATTCATAGGTCTATCGACTCAAAATACCCTGATTTACAATAGTTAATTCAAATACATTCACTTACAAAATATAACACTTATTCAAAATCCAAATGATTTCAGCTAAGGATGGATCTACACTATTATTATTATTATTACTACTATTATTTTATTTCTTTGACATAATGTAAGGCATGGATATTCGATTCGGTTCTATTCAATTTTCCTTTACAAACTAAATAATGATTTAAGATCATCTGATATTAATTTGGCTGCCGTAGCGATACTAGCACTAGTTAAGACACCTTATGCTATAGCGAGCTAGTTCTCTTGTAATGCTTTGATTTTTCGCCCCACTGTGTCCCTGCATTCGACTTGGAAATTATCTTGTTATATGACTTACAAGACACTGGATTTATCGATAGAACTGGAGGAACAGAAATTTTAAATGCTCCATATAGAGAAGCAGTTGACAGTTTAATGTATTTAGCAGTAGCTACTAGACCAGATAAACCTAAATTAGAATTACATACGTCGCACTGTAAATTGTTCCTTATTCATATAACCCATTTCAAACTTTCTTTTTTTATTATTTTACTATTTAATTATTAAAACGAATTCAATAACAATATAATTTATAGCGAGGGGGCAAAGTAATTTTCATCAAAATTTGATAAAAAAAAAAAAAAATAAGAATTAATTTGCATTGCAAATGCTATACGCATGAGTTGAGTTGTACCAATACACAGATCCATGTACAGGGATGTGTGTGTTGGATGTCTATTTCCATCCCTATTACGATAATACTGCTTACCAAAATTGATTATGTAATTATTGTGATCTTGTTTGTTGTTGTTTGTTCTTCTTTTTTTTCCAGAACACAGTTATGTCTAAAATATAAAATATTTTGTAAATAATTGATCTTCACCCATAAATATAAACTTAGATTCAAACTTACATTATACATATACAAATACTGGATCAGCAGTATGGGATGGGATGCAATACTGCTATCTTAAACTGATATAGTATGTTATAATAGGGATATTATTATAGTAGGTATTTAGATCTTTAAGTGCGAACCATTGATTAAACGGTAAAATCACTATTCAAATAAACAACGATAGAAGAAACAGGCTGTTGATTATACTCTTCTAATTTTAAGAGCAAATATTGAATATTAATTTGAAAGTTCACACTTGAAAATGGTATTTAACAAACAACAGCGGTGCTACATAGACTAAGTTATTCTCGTTAGTCAATAAATTTCAATAGCCAATCCTCGATACTTTGCTAATACAAATTTCTACATAAACGAGAGTAACTTTAGTCTCTGACGTTTCTAGATTATAACTATGAAGCCATTAATGTAACGAAAGATCTTTACACCACCTCAGGTTTACAGTAATTGTGACGGTGTGTCATTCACAGATTGAAACATGACTATTGTTTATTAAAACAATGCATTTGTTGAATTGGCGATAAATCCTACTGACGCATATTCAAAAAATTCTTTTCATTTTGAAAAAAAAAAAAAAAAATCCGGAATATCACAAAAAGACCAAACATATTGATATTAAATATCACTTTATTCGAGAAAAATATGAAAAAAGAATATTTGATGTAGATATAAAATTGGAACAAAAGATCAATTAGCAGATATTTTAACGAAACCATTAAATAAGCAACGATTACAAAAATTGAGGAAATAGTTGGGAAAAAAAGAAATGAATGTTTTGTTTATATAGGGTGATTCAGTTGACCGGGCCACTTTGACAGAGTGCATTCTTTAATAAATTCTGAGACCAAAATTCCTTTACCAAAAATCCGTTGGACCTCTAGTCTTCGAGCTACGGAAGATCTCGTAGAACCAATCTCAGAGCTCATACGTGACTATAGGATAGGGCCGGCCCAATTTTCAATTGACATTTCGATAAGATTATTTCTTGGAGTCATTTTGCATAACTTGTTACTGAAATGTTTGCGATTTTCTGGAATCGCTTCAATTTCGGCGTCGTCTTCGTCGTCCAGGTCGTTCGCATCGTAGCTTTCATCGTCTAGGTCGTGAGCTTCGTAGTTTTCGTCGTCCAGGTCGTTAGCTTGGGAGTTTTCGTCGAAAAAAAACCCCGCCAAGTACGACGTACTCCAAATTTTTATTTTTTTAGGTTTCCTGTTTTATAATTATACAGAAGACATGTATGTACTTGGCGATTGTATCTGATTTCATTACTTTTGTAAGTAGACATTTGTATAGTACCACTTTTGTTAAGTAGGATTTTTTGTTGCTAGATTTGTTCTGGGGTAGTGACCGCATTATTGTACTTGTCGAAAAGCTTTTGCACCAGGGGTGCTTTTTGGGGTTTTACTCATATCGAGAGTTTAGACTGGTGAGGTGATCATGAAAATAAAATCAATTCAAGAAAATCAGTCGGCGGATGAACAAGATTTGAGAGAATAAAGAAATTTGAATCCGCACGCGCCGTGGTGGATCACGCCGCGCGATATGTCGCCGGACGCTCTTGTGCGGCTTGTCGCGCGCATAGAAACCGTTCATGTGACGTTCGGGCGAACGCCGAGTCGGGCATTCCATTGGTCGGGCATACAGCGAGTCGGGTAAAGGCGGGTTCGGGTGAATGGCGTTTCGGGTATTCGATTGGTCGGGTATATAGCGAGTCGGGTAAATTACGGGTTCGGGTAAAGGGAGATTCGGGTATTCGATTGGTCGGGCATATAGCGAGTCGGGTAAATGGTGGTTTCGGGTCGACGACGTCTCGGGTATTTGACTGGTCGGGCATATAGCGAGTCGGGTAGATGACGGCTTCGGGTAAACGGCGATTCGGGTATCTGACTGGTCGGGCATTGGACGATTCGGGCATATGACTGGTTCGGGTAAGGAACTTTTCGGGTAAATGATAGCGTCCCACTCAAGTCAGATTCCCGTAGAATCGTTTGTTGACATATCTCGCTGTCATGTCTCTCAGCGAGCTGATCGATCGTCAAAACGAACTTTTATGGCGCGTATCGCGCACAATAGAAAACCTCCAAAAACTCGGGGAGGCAAATACACCTACGGCCAGGTGCAATCGCGACTCAACGCTCTCGAGTCAACCTGGACAAAATTCCAAGCAAATCACGACCTGATGGCCAAACACAAATCCGCGGCCGATGAAAAGCAGCTTGCATTGATCGAGCAACGATCGTATTTTTCAAAAGACTACTTCGGGCAGTGCGAAGAAAAATACCTAGACTCGAGGGGACACATGCTTGATCTCCTGGAGTCACTCAAACCAACACCCGCTCCTCAAGTGGATGCATCTCTAGCTTCAGCGGCTAAGACGACTTTACGACGGCTACCTCCTATCGCGTTGCCATCGTTCTCTGGTAGTTTTTCTGAATGGCAACCCTTTCACGATCTCTTCAACTCAATCGTTCGCGAGAACAAACAGCTCTCGGATGTGGAAAAACTCCATTATCTAAAAACCAGCTTGACCGGTGAGCCCTCTCAACTAATCAGAAACATCGCTGTCACCGGTGACAATTTCTCTCGTGCCTGGAACACTCTCGTATCCCGCTACGAAAACAAGCGATTAATCACAAGCTCTCATCTCGGAAAACTCTTCGCGATTCCGCGAATCGGGAAGAAATCATCTGCAGAAATCAAACGTCTGCACAGTGATACTTGCGAAGCCATCGGTGCTCTGGAAGCCCTCGGTCGCCCTGTCAAACAGTGGGATGACATTATCGTGCACATGACAATAAGCAAACTCGACTCTGGATCTCTCGAAGAGTGGGAAAAGCGCGTTAGTGAAACTCGTGACCCTCCAGCCTTCACAGAGCTCGAGTCATTCCTTCTAGGTCGCATTCACACCCTCGAGGCTGTGGAACAAGCCCAAGGTCAGAGTGCATCCAACAAGACGCAGGCATCACCAGGAAAGCTTAGCGGTTCCACCACAAAATCTCACGTAGTTCAATCAAAAGAATCATCGTGTTCCTATTGCAAGGGAAATCATTACATCGCGGCGTGCAAATCGTTTCAAGGGAAACCGCTCGAACAAAGAAAGGACTTCGTCGCATCTCACAGTCTTTGCTACAACTGTCTTGGTCCACATCCAGTAAAAGACTGCCGATCAGACAAGAGATGTCGTACTTGCGAAGGTCGACATCACACTCTACTTCATCGCAGATCCTCCACATCTGCATCAGCATCTGGCAACGATGCTCTGCAAGGACAGGCTACCGCAGGCCAATCATCTCAGCCTGCATCAAGCACCTCATCACAGGTCAGCAGCCATGCAGCTCAACCGAAGAACGCGCAGTGTTCACCGGTCCTCCTTGCAACAGCTCAAGTTCTCGTTTCGAACCCCGAAACAGGAGAATGCATCACCGTTCGAGCCTTATTGGATCAAGGCTCCGAAAGCTCGTTCATCTCGGAGTCGCTTACGCAGCGATTGCGATCAACTCGGCGCCACGCTTCAATCCCAGTCATCGGAGTTGGAGCTCAACAATCCGGAGTAACTCGCGGTATTGCAACACTCCAGATAAGATCTCGTGTGAACACCGAGTTCTCGTGTCTCGTGGAAGCCTTTATACTCCCTCGCGTGACATCCTTCCTGCCATCTTTCCGAGTTCACGTGGAAGACTGGCCTCATCTACAAGGTCTCACTCTCGCAGACCCAAGCTTCGCGGAACCTGGTCAAATTGACGTCATCCTCGGTGCTGATGTTTATGGCCACGTGCTCATCCAAGGAATAAGTAAGGGAGCTCCTGGCACACCAATCGCTCAAGAAACCCAGTTCGGATGGGTATTATCGGGTCCTGTTTCGTCAGAAGCAGCAAGCATCTCTCATACCGCAGTTCAAGGGCTGCAATGCTCTCTAGACACCGAACTGATCGATCTCGTTAGGCGTTTCTGGGTGCAAGAAGAAGTGTCTACTCCAGTCGCACTCACAACTGACGAAGAAAACTGTGAGAAGCATTTTCGCGAAACAGTGTCTCGCGATGCGACTGGTCGCTACATCGTTCAGTTACCAATCAAAGACAGTTCGGTCGATCTCGGTAACTCGCGTACCCCCGCGCTTCAAATGCTCCTACGGATGGAGAAACGGTTCGTGAGTGATTCGAAACTAAAGGAAGCTTACTCGAACTTCCTTCGCGAATACCTTGACCTCGGGCAAATGTGTCGCGCCCCCAGTGGATCAAACAGTGACTCTCGCGTGTTTTATCTACCACATCATGGTGTCGCGCGCGAGTGCAGTTCAACTACCAAGTTACGTGTGGTGTTCAACGGGTCTCAGAGAACGGAACTGGGACTCTCTCTAAATGACAATCTCTACGTCGGGCCAAAAGTGCAGACAGACCTGGCCGACGTGCTCTTACGGTGGCGACAATATCCTGTCGCTTTTTCCTCAGATATCGCCAAGATGTACCGACAGATTTTGGTTCACCAAAACGACTGGGATCTTCAGCGGATCCTTTGGAGAGAAAACTCACAGCTCCCAATCGAGGAGTATCAACTTCGTACGGTAACGTATGGTCTCGCCAGCGCTCCATATCTCGCGATACGTGTCTTTCATCAACTCATTCAAGACGAAGGGCAACGTTATCCCCTAGCAAATCTAGTCATTATCGACAACACGTACGTCGACGACGTACTCTCGGGGGCAGACAACCCACTGCAAGCTCGTGAAAAAATAGTAGAGCTCAATCAGCTGCTCAGGGCGGGCAGCTTTGAACTCAAAAAGTGGACGTCGAGCCACCCCGAAACTCTTGTAGACATTTCACCAGGTGATCGGGAAGTCGCAAAACAGCAGAATCTCGATCAAAGTCCATTCTTTCGTGCACTCGGTCTCATGTGGAGACCCGAGATCGACTCATTCGCATTCGCGCCTCAAGCTGTAAAGGATGAGCACATCCTTACAAAACGAAAGATCCTCTCGGAAACTGCTCAGCTGTTCGATCCTCTAGGTTGGCTCTCGCCAATCACGATCCGAGCCAAGATTTTCATGCAACTTCTGTGGGCAATCGGCCTCGGCTGGGATCAGCCACTCCCCGACCCACTCGCGTCGCGCTGGAACACCTTCCGACAAGAGCTACAAGATGTTTCCTTAATCACTATCCCTCGGTGGATCGGGCTCAGCTCAGAATCTCCAGCGGTGGAAATTCATGGGTTCGCGGACGCTTCTCAAGAGGCTATCGCGGCGGTAATATATTTGCGAACGTACATCGACACTCACGAAGTGCGCGTCTCGCTAATGTGTTCGAAAACAAAAGTCGCGCCTCTCAAAAAAGTGACAATTCCGCGTCTCGAACTGTGTGCCGCGCTCCTCCTCGTTAGACTCGTGCGCCACGTGGAAAGCACTCTCAATCTCGCGAAAGCTCCGGTTCATCTGTGGTCGGACTCGACAGTCGCGCTCGCGTGGATAAAAAGTCACCCCTCTCGCTGGAAAGACTTTGTCCGCAATCGTGTCACCGAAATACAAGAGTTCGCGCGTGCTCGGTGGCATCACGTATCGGGTTCGGAAAACCCAGCGGATCTCGCGTCTCGCGGTGCCTCTCCAGAGCAAGTTCTAGCCTCAAAACTCTGGACTGGTGGTCCATCATGGCTTGCCAAGCCTTCAGTCAGCTGGCCATCCTCATCTCCCACGTTGAAGGGAGACGAACCTCTCGAAGAAAGAAAGCAGGTAGCAGCTCATCACCTCGCGGAAACTGATCCGCTACCAATCTGGGATCTCATCGATCGTTACTCATCATTAACGAAATTGGTGAGAATCACCGCTCTTTGCAAACGTGCTGCAGATTTATTCTTATCAAAATCGGTCGCGAAATTTCCTAAGAAAATTGTTTCGCGCGGCCCGATCATGACGTCCGAACTAGAGGACGCTCGCATCTTTTGGGTTGCAACAAGTCAAAACGCCTACTTCGGAGCCGAAATCAGATTGCTCAAACAAGGTTCGCTTCTCACTCGGCGCTACTCACTCTTTCGGCTCGCTCCATTCGTGGACCGAAACGGACTTCTAAGAGTTGGAGGACGGTTGCAGCAATCATCTCTAACTTATGACGAGAAGCATCCTCTCATTCTCCCTCGAAAATCGCCATTCACTACGTTAGTGATTGATCATTATCATAAAGCGACTCTCCACGGGGGACCACAGCTCACCCTCGCCACCATCCGACAACGCTTCTGGATCATCGGTGGAAGAGTACCGGTCCGCTCGTACATCCATCGCTGCGTTTCGTGTGCGCGTCAACGCGCTACTCTTAGCGTCCAGCAGATGGGTCAGCTCCCTCAGTCTCGCGTTTCACCGGCAAGACCCTTCTTGCACTCTGGTGTCGACTACGCAGGGCCTTTCGCAATTCGAGCCTCTCGCGGGAGAAACCCAAAAACTTACAAGGGCTACATTGCTGTTTTTGTATGCTTCTCCACATCAGCAGTTCACCTCGAACTAGTCTCGGACTGTACAACGGAAGCCTTTATCGCGGCATATAAGCGCTTCACCTCGCGACGCGGAATCTGTGCGACTATCTGAAGTGATTGCGGTAAGAATCTCGTTGGAGCTGATGCTGAACTTCGTCGCTTACTCGCGGCATCATCGAAGGAATCCGCACAAATCGCTAACATCCTCACGTCACATGGAACACAGTGGCGCTTCAACCCTCCGTCAGCACCTCACTTCGGAGGTAAGTGGGAAGCCGGGGTGAAATCAGTGAAGTTTCACATCAAAAGGGTAATTGGCGAAGCCAAACTCACTTTCGAGCAGTTTGAAACCTTCCTCGCGCAGGTGGAAGCTACCCTTAACTCGCGACCACTGTCTGCACTCTCGGACGATCCAACAGACTCGAGTGCCTTAACTCCAGGGCATTTTCTCATCGGCACAGCTCTAAATACCGTGCCAGAACCCTCGCTCGCGGACGTACCCGTCCAACGCCTCTCGCATTGGCAACACTCACGCCATATGCTCGAGCATTTTTGGAAACGTTGGAACACGGAATACCTCCAGACGTTTCAACATCTGCCGAAGTGGCAATCAATCAACGGAAACATCGAAATCGGAGCCATCGTTCTCATCAGGGATGAAAACCTACCACCATCAGTCTGGCCACTCGCGAGGGTCATCGACGTCCACCCAGGATCGGATGGACTAGTTCGCGTTGTGACAGTGAAAACGAAATCGTCGGTGTTGAAACGGCCGATAGTAAAATTGTGCGTGCTACCGGTTAAATTTCAAAATGAGCCCCTCACGGCGGGCGGCATATGATGATTTCGCAATCGTCGAACGATAGCGAGGCGGGCGGTATGTTCGGGCAAAGTATAATCGATCGCTGAGATCAGCTGGCCGGCCAGTACCTATCGAAGGCACACACACCATCGTGCAGTGTTTACCTGCCTAAAATCGTACGCCTACCGTCTCATTGCGCACCGAGCGTAAGAACTATTCAATGTATGTGTGTATTCCTGCGGACTAAATCAAAGTCTATATATGTAAAATCAGTATGTCTCAGATCTCCCTGTGGGAAACATTGTAAATTTCTCGGCCTCGTGGTCAAATATCTGTATATATCTCATCGTGAGAATCACAAAATAAAGACACGAGTTTTAAGTAAAGATAAGAAAACCCGTGTTAGCTTTTCTTAACCACATTCATCCCGTAGGTCACTCATCCTAGGCCTCTCTCTCGCTAATTCGTTCACCCATATCTAACGAACCTCTTTATCATCTCTCGCAACAGTTTATACTTCCGAACGGATAAAAATAGTCGCGCTTACGTTTTAGATATACTGAACGTTGTATATTCTTCTACTTATATTCTTATGTTAATATCAATGTTAATCGCAATTAGGACACTTCATGACGGACAAGGCATTATTTTTACACATTTGAACGGTTACAACTTTAATTGATTAACAAAATATTCAATTTAATAGGTAGTACTTACATTTCGCTCTTCCCGCTACGATGTCGTGGACAATTATGAGAAGTAAGGCACTTTTTGATGTTCGTGTGTTTTATAAACTTTTTTTTTGTTTGAACAATTGAATTCTGAAAGATATTCATCCAAATGTTTTTTATTTATTTTTTTTTTTCGCTACGCCAATCAAAGCTGCGTTGAAAATTAGAATCAAGAACTATGACGTAACATAATCCAAATAATGAATATGAATATGAATAACTGTTTTGTAGATATCCCTATATTTATTCACACGTAAATAATTTTAACATGATACGATTGATATTTATTTATTTATTTATTTTATAGTACAATTATTATTCAGTTATTTTATACTTTAATTTTTATGTATTCTATCGGCCGCAAAGGCCGCGAGTGTCATGTATTCTATCGGCCGCAAAGGCCGCGAGTCTCATGTATTCTATCGGCCGCAAAGGCCGCGAGTGTCATGTATTCTATCGGCCGCAAAGGCCGCGAGTCTCATGTATTCTATCGGCCGCAAAGGCCGCGAGTCTCATGTATTCTATCGGCCGCAAAGGCCGCGAGTGTCATGTATTCTATCGGCCGCAAAGGCCGCGAGTGTCATGTATTCTATCGGCCGCAAAGGCCGCGAGTCTCATGTATTCTATCGGCCGCAAAGGCCGCGAGTGTCATGTATTCTATCGGCCGCAAAGGCCGCGAGTCTCATGTATTCTATCGGCCGCAAAGGCCGCGAGTCTCATGTATTCTATCGGCCGCAAAGGCCGCGAGTGTCATGTATTCTATCGGCCGCAAAGGCCGCGAGTGTCATGTATTCTATCGGCCGCAAAGGCCGCGAGTCTCATGTATTCTATCGGCCGCAAAGGCCGCGAGTCTCATGTATTCTATCGGCCGCAAAGGCCGCGAGTGCCATGTACTCGATCTATGTATTCTCATATAATTTTTAGAACGCCAGTACGTCAGCAGGATATTTCATCACATTTTATTATAATGAACCGCAACAAATTTTCCTAAATTTTCACGCGTAAAACCTCTTCGATTGGACCGGAAAATGTTCTTGTAATGGTTAAATGATCGTTCTACGTCACATGATGTGATTGCCGCAAACGCCACACGTCTGACGTCATCAATGTCCCAATCTTCGGGGAGGTTTTCGTAATTGTTGGTCATCAAGCACCTTTCGGCTACTGCCAACGTTTCGTGAAACTGGCGGTTGTTTGTTAGAACTTCAATCAATTTTTCTTTAATACGATCCTGCACCAATGGATTTTCTAACAAATTGTTGCATACATCACGGACAATTGCGCATGATGCATGCAAATGGAGACCTTGTGTCTCCAACTTTGTGATAGAATTAGCAATGATGCAGTTATTCGTGTGAATATTTATGAAATCCTCATGATTTTCATGTCTTTGAAAATCTTCTTTCACATTCCGAACTGTTTGTGAGTCAGGTTCAAGAACATCAATCACGCGTTTGACTTGGTTGTAATGATCATGGTAGTAAGAAGCCGCATTTAGCCATGTACCCCAACGCGTAATAATTGGAGCTGGCGGTAAGGTCAAGTTAGGGCACATACGATCAAACAGCTGTACTCTTAACGGGGCTTTACTAAACACAGATTTACTGTTAGCGATGATACTGTTAACTTCTGGAAAACATTCTCGCACAGTTTCTGCGACTCGATGCAGTCCATGTGCAAGGCAAGTCACATGTTTGATCTTCGGATAAGTTTCTCGCAACATATTCCCTGCTCGTACCATGTAGGGTGCTGCGTCAGTGATAAAAATAAGTACTTTATTGTACTGAATCCCATCCGGCCATAAAATTCCCAAGCTGTTATTGAAGAAATCAACCACGTTATCACCATTTCCAACAACGTAAAAATCTTCATTTATGAGTTGTGGTCTTCCAGGGTGATCTAAGCATAACGGGGACACGATTGCATGGAAAACACACCGCTTTTCCGCATCCGTAGTTTCATCGATGGAAACGGAAACAGCATTATCTCCAACTTCTTCCCGAATCTGTGTGATGACTATGTCGTGCACTTTAGGAACATACGTTTCTCGAAGAGTACGAGCATCAGGAAGAGGATGACGAATGTATCGTTCCATAAATTGCACAAAACAAGAGTTATTCAATTTATCGATTGGAATATCGCTCCCCATTAAACATTCCGCAAGTTCGTAGAAAAATGGATTTTCACGATCTGTACAGGATTGCCACGATTCTTCTAACGGACCTTCGGGAGCATTACGAAGGTCAACAGCCTTCAAATGTTTCACCGTTTCAATATGACGTTGAATGCTGTCAGTAGAAACCGTACGAAGAACGTTGCAGCATAATAGACAACGCACATGAAGGTTGCAGACCTATAATAGCAAAAATAATTTGTCTAGAATTGGATACAGTTTAGAACAAAGATCAAAAACAAACGAGTGGTATCGTTTATGGTTTATGGTTTTTGTTGGAAGTTTAAATTTAAAATAGCCTCGCTCACACCACCTGACTAAATAACTTAGTCATAGGTACTATCGATTATAGATGTCACTCGACTTATGAAATAGTTAATCATTAAATGAATAAAATAAGGATGTGGGTAGTATGTGAAAGATTCTCTTGAATAAACATACACACGGAGAAAAAAATATCGCGCTCATCACGAAACGGATCGCGATTATCACGATCCGTATAGCTCTTAACGTACGTTTAGCTATAGTGAGGATTCGTTAGCTGACAATCGCTATACATAGGATTGTGGTAACAGAGATTTGAAGTTTCGTGATGAGCGCGATATTTTTTTCTCCGCGCATGCAATAGTATACAGTAAAATGAGTGGTTTATTTGTATCCATATTAAATTGAATCAAATCTTTTATCAAGAAAATAACTGCTACTGACATGGAGAGTATCGCACACCCGTGTCATAGATATTGACCAAAATATGAAGTACAGTCGCGGAAACTGATCCTGAAGCGCCGTCGATAAGGTGATTGAGCAACCGTACATACATTTTGATTTTAATTTTCTTCAAAGTTGGTATGAAATTCATACATCTGTCAGGCGATGAATCAGCTCAGTTTGTTTTCTTTCAGAGAACGTCAATTCACTAACCTAACAGATAATTAATAAAATCGTCACATCGGATAACCCCAAAATGCGTGAATGTTTTTCCTAATTAGGTGACTCTTAAAATAACCTAGTTCTCGTGAGGTGTTTCAAGGGTTATAGGAGGGCTCTAATGAAACTTAGTGTGATATTTTTACTGAAATCCGATCGATTTTTAATCATTAAACTTTATTCAAGCTGATCTTTGAAACTTATTCGAATAATATTGAAATATCAAGATCAACCATCAAGATGAACAATAGGCTCTCAAATTGTAGAAACAGGTCTCGTTGTTCTATTGAGAAGAATGTCAATGGTTTAATGAACAACGCTTAAGGATAAGTTAACAGGTGGTAAAACTATGTAGAACCCATATGCTAGTTCATCGCAGGACTATATGAATCAACAATTTGTAAGAATTTTTACTTCTCACTCATATATTATCAACCATCTTGAAAGTCTAGTCTTACTTAACGGGATGTGATAGGGTAAACGAGGGGGTGTTTTTACCATTTTTTTGTTTTGCTCTGCATTTCGCGACGAAGGCACAGAATGGATTTTTGCAAAGGGCATTCGACGTATTATATGGTGAAGTATTGCCGTAGACGTATAAACGTATTGAAATCGAAAAGAAGTTCTTTTTCGTAAATTACGATCTGTAAAATAGGGTAAAAAAATGGCCGCTCGGGGCTCGACTCTCATATGCTGACCTTATTATTCAAGTTCGGGTGGTATCCAGCACTGAAATGTATAGCTGCGTCAATTCTACGACCTCGCACAAAGCGAACGATCAGTTTATTTATGAGTATTCCGTGAAAATGAAAGAATGAGAAGTAATGCTGCATTTTGTCGACTCCAACCGAGTCGAGGCGGTTCTTGACAGCTACAGACAAATAGAAATATATCTATCGCCAGGTAGCGCGCGCGTCTGCGGCCTAGCAGCGCAACTGCCCAGGGCCGACATCGCTCGGGTATTACATGCGGGGTCTTTAGGTCTGCGGCAATGTGAATGTGCCCATGGTCAGCTGTTGGTGATAGAGTCATGTGTGATACCGGGGATACACAATTATTTCTAAATGGTTATGGGATATCGTTTGTGCGGCAAAAGAGCACAGAAGACTGACCAAGGCAGAACGTTTCATCGGTAAGTACATAAATGAAATACAATTGTGGTACAGGTTACGTTACTCATTTTTTGAAGATTAGGTTAGGTTTTATTAGTTTGCGATAAATCATTTGCAGATGGATGTGGATGTGAATAGTATACGCATCGCGAGTATAATACAACTTGAACCCTCTGACAACTCATGAGGTTGTGCTCCGACCATTTTCAACAAGGATTCTTACCGAGACCTGCACTGGTCGGCGATGATTCTAACCCTCTACGGAACATGCAACTCAGCGCGCGCCTACCGTTCAGGCAGTCGGAGATGCGATGCCCATCGTTCATTTCACAAGTAGTTTGAACTCCAAATTTATTAACAAAATAATCTGCGTTACGGCAGCCAGGTTATACTTTCTGAACCATGTGCTTTATCTGCACGGCGATGTTCAACGATAATTATTTATTTCATTGTGTAGTGACTCTATCGTTCGAAACCTATTAATTCATACCATATGTGAATTTATCGGACCAGTCGAACCAAATTTTTAAGTCTTCTAACTGAAGCTCACCTCTTTATAGAGCGTGCAATCTCCAGATAGACCGAAAAAAACGGAAGTGCATCATAATTATTTTTTCAAGTAAAAATTCCTTCAGCCCGGGTTTGAACCGGGACCTCCGCATTTGTACTGCGACGCCTTGTCCAATTAGACCACTGAAGGACTGAAGGAATCTTTACTTGAATTTCATGTTATTGTCATTGACCTCTTAATCCACAGGTCTGTGTTTATTTCATTGTGTAGTGACTCTATCGTTCGAAACCTATTAATTCATACCATATGTGAATTTATCGGACCAGTCGAACCAAATTTTTAAGTCTTCTAACTGAAGCTCACCTCTTTATAGAGCGTGCAATCTCCAGATAGACCGAAAAAAACGGAAGTGCATCATAATTATTTTTTCAAGTAAAAATTCCTTCAGCCCGGGTTTGAACCGGGACCTCCGCATTTGTACTGCGACGCCTTGTCCAATTAGACCACTGAAGGACTGAAGGAATCTTTACTTGAATTTCATGTTATTGTCATTGACCTCTTAATCCACAGGTCTGTGTTTATTTCATTGTGTAGTGACTCTATCGTTCGAAACCTATTAATTCATACCATATGTGAATTTATCGGACCAGTCGAACCAAATTTTTAAGTCTTCTAACTGAAGCTCACCTCTTTATAGAGCGTGCAATCTCCAGATAGACCGAAAAAAACGGAAGTGCATCATAATTATTTTTTCAAGTAAAAATTCCTTCAGCCCGGGTTTGAACCGGGACCTCCGCATTTGTACTGCGACGCCTTGTCCAATTAGACCACTGAAGGACTGAAGGAATCTTTACTTGAATTTCATGTTATTGTCATTGACCTCTTAATCCACAGGTCTGTGTTTATTTCATTGTGTAGTGACTCTATCGTTCGAAACCTATTAATTCATACCATATGTGAATTTATCGGACCAGTCGAACCAAATTTTTAAGTCTTCTAACTGAAGCTCACCTCTTTATAGAGCGTGCAATCTCCAGATAGACCGAAAAAAACGGAAGTGCATCATAATTATTTTTTCAAGTAAAAATTCCTTCAGCCCGGGTTTGAACCGGGACCTCCGCATTTGTACTGCGACGCCTTGTCCAATTAGACCACTGAAGGACTGAAGGAATCTTTACTTGAATTTCATGTTATTGTCATTGACCTCTTAATCCACAGGTCTGTGTTTATTTCATTGTGTAGTGACTCTATCGTTCGAAACCTATTAATTCATACCATATGTGAATTTATCGGACCAGTCGAACCAAATTTTTAAGTCTTCTAACTGAAGCTCACCTCTTTATAGAGCGTGCAATCTCCAGATAGACCGAAAAAAACGGAAGTGCATCATAATTATTTTTTCAAGTAAAAACTTTTACTTGAAAAAATAATTATGATGCACTTCCGTTTTTTTCGGTCTATCTGGAGATTGCACGCTCTATAAAGAGGTGAGCTTCAGTTAGAAGACTTAAAAATTTGGTTCGACTGGTCCGATAAATTCACATATGGTATGAATTAATAGGTTTCGAACGATAGAGTCACTACACAATGAAATAAACACAGACCTGTGGATTAAGAGGTCAATGACAATAACATGAAATTCAAGTAAAGATTCCTTCAGTCCTTCAGTGGTCTAATTGGACAAGGCGTCGCAGTACAAATGCGGAGGTCCCGGTTCAAACCCGGGCTGAAGGAATTTTTACTTGAAAAAATAATTATGATGCACTTCCGTTTTTTTCGGTCTATCTGGAGATTGCACGCTCTATAAAGAGGTGAGCTTCAGTTAGAAGACTTAAAAATTTGGTTCGACTGGTCCGATAAATTCACATATGGTATGAATTAATAGGTTTCGAACGATAGAGTCACTACACAATGAAATAAACACAGACCTGTGGATTAAGAGGTCAATGACAATAACATGAAATTCAAGTAAAGATTCCTTCAGTCCTTCAGTGGTCTAATTGGACAAGGCGTCGCAGTACAAATGCGGAGGTCCCGGTTCAAACCCGGGCTGAAGGAATTTTTACTTGAAAAAATAATTATGATGCACTTCCGTTTTTTTCGGTCTATCTGGAGATTGCACGCTCTATAAAGAGGTGAGCTTCAGTTAGAAGACTTAAAAATTTGGTTCGACTGGTCCGATAAATTCACATATGGTATGAATTAATAGGTTTCGAACGATAGAGTCACTACACAATGAAATAAACACAGACCTGTGGATTAAGAGGTCAATGACAATAACATGAAATTCAAGTAAAGATTCCTTCAGTCCTTCAGTGGTCTAATTGGACAAGGCGTCGCAGTACAAATGCGGAGGTCCCGGTTCAAACCCGGGCTGAAGGAATTTTTACTTGAAAAAATAATTATGATGCACTTCCGTTTTTTTCGGTCTATCTGGAGATTGCACGCTCTATAAAGAGGTGAGCTTCAGTTAGAAGACTTAAAAATTTGGTTCGACTGGTCCGATAAATTCACATATGGTATGAATTAATAGGTTTCGAACGATAGAGTCACTACACAATGAAATAAACACAGACCTGTGGATTAAGAGGTCAATGACAATAACATGAAATTCAAGTAAAGATTCCTTCAGTCCTTCAGTGGTCTAATTGGACAAGGCGTCGCAGTACAAATGCGGAGGTCCCGGTTCAAACCCGGGCTGAAGGAATTTTTACTTGAAAAAATAATTATGATGCACTTCCGTTTTTTTCGGTCTATCTGGAGATTGCACGCTCTATAAAGAGGTGAGCTTCAGTTAGAAGACTTAAAAATTTGGTTCGACTGGTCCGATAAATTCACATATGGTATGAGATAATTATTTATTTATTTATCGAATAAATAAATAACTAAATAAATAAATAATATTGAAATGAACATGTATTTATTGAAGCATGATTGTTTTCAGATTCATCCCAGGCATTACCTTCGGCCAAGCATTTTCGAGTCGACACTGAATGTGAAGACGTTTAGGACAGGAGCTGTATAGATGTATGTATATATTGTATGGTTGGTAGTTGTACCTAGTTGTTCAAGGCCAATAACGTCGTGGGTGTTTTTTCATAAGGCGTGACAGAATAGCGCGAGATTGTATGGTTCAACGTAAGAATTCAGACTATATCCGACAATACTCGAGTCTCGTTTCGTTCCACAATCATGCCTCCAACTTGTTTACGAAAGCGGAACCCAAACTCTTTTGAGCTCTTTGAATAAATAAAGAAATAAATAATATTGAAATGAACATGTATTTATGAAGCATGCTTGTTTTCAGATTCATCCCAGGCATTGCCTTCGGCCAAGCATTTTCGAGTCGACCCTGAATGTGAAGACGTTTAGGACAGGAGCTGTATAAACCTAGAAGAACCCAAAGATTTCGAAACGACGAGGCACCCGCTGATCAAATGAAATTCGGTAATAGTATGAGGCACCCGCAATAATTATTATTATTAACCATGAGGCACCCGCTTATAATATTTACCACTGCCTCATCGAGGTTGAAACTGGAAGAAATAAGTAATAATTGACAATAATTGTATTCGATGAAGGCAAACTTATTATGTAAATGTAAATTTTAGCTCTATCCTACGTACAATGGTGAATAAATAGTGAACAGTTTTTTATTCAAAAAATATTTATTCAATGTAAACTATTTTATTTTTTTTATAAACTATTTTTATATCATTTATTTATTATATTAAAATTATTATTATGTTATATGTATTTTTTTTTAAATCTTATATTCTTATTTTATTCTTATTCTTTTTTTATTCTTATTCTTATTTTATTATATTAAAATTATTATTATTATTATTATGTTATACGTATTTTTTAAAAAATCTTGTATTCTTCTTTTATCTAATACGGCCGCATCCTCCCTGGCTCTCTGTAACTAACATAAAAATTCATTTGGATATGAAAAATGTTTTTCACTCAAAAAAAAAAAATAATTACTATACGATGCGGTCAATAATACTTGCATGGGTGCACGGTGTTGATAAATAGGTATAACAATCATTTGACAAAATCGAACTCCAGCTACTACAGAGAGCGAGGAAATCTCACACTGCTCATGATTTCTAAAGATTTCCTATGACGCAACATTTAATCGCCATGTTTCTAACCCATGGTAATAAATTGAAATGATGATGTTATAACATCGGAGCAATGATTTACCCTGTAAATTCATCGATACGAATTCTGGGCCTGAAATTCTTATTTCGACATCTGGAATCGATGAAACTCGATTTTTATCATTTTTATGAACATCTGCACATTTTTAAACTATCAACCTACAGTATAGATCTACAGTATACATACTAGTTGTCCCGCGCCGCCTTATTTCCGCCAGCTCGAGTTTTTCTTTTCGGCACCTCGTCCTCGAGATGCCGAAAAACGCCCCGCTCCAGCTCCTCTCTCTGTTTCTGTTTTCTGCTCTAAACGTTCCTTTTCCTTTTCCTTCTCCTTCACTCTCCTCTCAACTTCTCTTTCTATGTCTTCTTCAATCTTTTTCAGCCTCTCGCTCTCCGCCCTCGCCGCCAATTCCGCCTGTCTCTCATCCTCAATAGCCGCGATCCTCTCTTCTAGAGTCATTTCAACCTCTGCTGAAAAAAATTCAATGTAATGAATGGACAATATACTGTTCAATGACAATATAAACGTTCTTGGCAAGCTTTCCATAACGGACATAAGTAAACTGCGTCGTTACACGCGACGACTCACCCTTTGTATTTTCAGAGTAAATTGAACCCATGATTTGATTCTGTAAACAGAGAAGTGTAATTTGAAGAGCGTTTTCATACATTAGGTAAACATAAAAAATCTAGGTTTTATCATTCGGAGTAATTATTTACAATGAATCTACATAGCAATAAATTTGAAAATATTGCATAAAAAAAAAAAAAAAGGTCCGTCTGCTTTGTTTGTAATTTTTTTTTGTTATATGGTCGCGTTTTCGTTTTCGTTCTACTAAAACTAATCGCAAATAGGACACTTTATGACGGACATCATTTCACAAAAAAAATGATTTATTTCCGATAATACTTATTCACATTATTGATAATATTTGAACGGTACAACTAACAAAATATGCATTTTATTGCGTATGTAGTACTTACATTTCGCTCCTTACAGTCCAATACCCAGAACAATTATGAAAAGGACGCGTTACTTTCCGATGTTTATGTATTCATTTTTTTATTTCTATTTATAAAGAAATGAAGTCTGAAGGATATTCATTCAATTTGTTTATACCGTAGTTCATGACAATAACGTGCACAGCACAGTCACTACCAATATTACCTATATTCAATATATACAGGGTGTATCAGACCTCGCGACGAATATTAAGTGTATGGAATGCGACTTTTCCCCAATACACGAAATTGCATGCTTGGAAAGGCAGATAATGTCTTGCTTTTAATTATTGCAATAAGATAATGCTTCAATAATTTCATTCCGTCTTTTGATGTTGCGATCGAAGGGTTTCCTCACAAAGCTACTGTTGAATAATTATTCGAGTCGGTCAGCCCGGTCATCTCGGTGAAGAAACAAAAACAGAAGAACAAAAATAATCTGGAAATAGCCCATAATTTTGAAGGTCTTCTGATATTACTACTGAAAATAACTAGATAAGTTAGATAAATTTAAGCTGCATCCGCGTGGGTGAAGTTCAGCTATGGGTAAACCCAGACAGCACGGGATATCCCATGGATGTCCAAATAACGTCCATTTCACGTCCCAATGTCCATGGACTTGAAACGGATATCCATAGGACATACGGTAACGGACGTTCAACGGATATCCAATACGGGATATCCTATGGATGTCCATTCAATGTCCGAACTGGGATGGTCCGTAAAAAAGACATCCCATGGACAGCCGATTCGGGACATACAGTGGATATCCAGCATTGGACATCCATTGGACATACGGTGACGGACGTTCAACGGATATCCAATACGGGATATCCTATGGATGTCCATTCAATGTCCGAACTGGGATGGTCCGTAAAAAAGACATCCCATGGACAGCCGATTCGGGACATACAGTGGATATCCAGCATTGGATATTCATTGGACATACGGTTTTGGACATTCAACGAATATTCAATACGGGACATCCCATGGATATATATAATGCCCCAAAATGGAATCGTAGCTGTAATATAATTATTATACTATATATAGCAGTTTTCTCACTGAGAGTCCGCGAATCATAATATCTTGAATATATATATATATTTATATATATGTAATATATAAATAAAACAAATAAAATTATATATATGGGGAGTTCCATATGAAATGTACAATTGGTTGTCCACACCCCTTTCGATTTGTCTCAAACTTAGTCAAGTTGAGTAATGGGCTGAAAAAAAAATTCCTCTAAATAATGAAAATTCTACCTTTTACAGGTCGCGAGTAACAGCGATTCACAAATTTTGAATAATTTTTTTCAAATCGCTGTAGCTCCCAAACTGCATGTCCGCGCCTAAAAATCAAGTAGGTCAAAAGTTTTGTAATTTGATGTACTTTTCGATGTTGCCGCGAGACAAAGTCGATTTTCAGTTTATGGTGAAAAAAACGCGAAAAACGCGATATTTATCTCATTCCCCAAACTTTTCTGGGGTCCATTTTTCATCATAAAATGCGGCTATTTTTCCCGCAAATTTTCGTGTAAAGAAAAGTCACGGGACTCAACTGGTTGAAAAGATATGAGGGAATTTCTAGGAAAAACCGACCGGATTTTGACGTTTTCTGAATTTGAATTTTTCAAAACTATCGAAACTTTTTTTTACGTGAAATAGACGTAAAAAGAGCCAACACTATCGGCTTTTTCCACATCTATTTCACGTAAAAAAAAAGTTTCAATAGTTTTGAAAAATTTAAAGTCAGAAAATGTCCAAATCCGGTCGGTTTTTCCTGGAATTTCCCTCATATCTCTTTAACCAGTTGAGTCCTGTGACTTTTCTTTACACGAAAATTTGCGGGAAAAATAGCCGCATTTTATGATGAAAAATGGACCCCAAAAAAGTTTGGGGAACGAGATCAATATCGCGTTTTTCGCGTTTTTTTCACCATAAACTGAAAATCGACTTTGTCTCGCGGCAACATCGAAAAGTACATCAAATTACAAAACTTTTGACCTACTTGATTTTTAGGCGTGGACATGTAGTTTGGGAGCCACAGCGATTTGAAAAAAATTATTCAAAATTTGTGAATCGCTGTTACGCGCGACCTGTAAAAGGTAGAATTTTCATTATTTAGAGGAATTTTTTTTTCAACCCATTACTCAACTTGACTAAGTTTGAGACAAATCGAAAGGGGTGTGGACAACCAATTGTACGTTTCATATGGAACTCCCCATATATTACAAATATATATGTATTATATACCTACCTAGCAAAAAGAGAACTGCAGTGTATATATATATATATATATATATATATATATATCTCTCTATATTATAAAGATATATCGCCGCCGCCGCCGCCGCCGCCGCCGCCACCGCCGCCGCCGCCGCCGTGTCAGACTTTCCATGGCCTCCTCAACCCCGCTCGCTACCTCCCGCCCCCCCCCTTTCCATGGCCTCTTCGACCCCGCTCGGCTCTTTTCGCCCCTCCCCTCCCCCTTACCCTTAGGATGGGTTAGGTCGTTTCAGGTTAGGTTAGGTTGCCTTGGTCAGGATAGAGTAGGTTAGGTTGGTAACCTAACCTAACCTGACCTGACCTTTGAGGTGTTAGGTAACCTAACCTAACTCAGCTAGGTTATGTCAGGTCAGGTTGGGTTAGGTTACCATGGTCAGGATAGAGTAGGTTAGGTTGGTAACCTAACCTAACCTGACCTCACCTTTGAGGTGTTAGGTAACCTAACCTAACTCAGCTAGGTTAGGTCAGGTCAGGTTGGGTTAGGTTGCCATGGTCAGGATAGAGTAGGTTAGGTTGGTAACCTAACCCAACCTTACCTGACCTGACTTTTGAGGTGTTAGGTAACCTAACCTAACTAGGCTAGGTTAGGTCAGGTCAGGTTGGGTTAGGTTGCCATGGTCAGGATAGAGTAGGCTAGGTTAGGTTAGGATGGGTTAGGTTAGGTTGCCTTGGTTAGGATAGAGTAGGTTAGCTTGGTAACCTAACCTAACCTTACCTAACCTTACCTGACCTGACCTTTGAGGTGAGGTTAGTTCAGGTCAGGTTGGGTTGGGCGGCCTTAGTCAGGATAGAGTAGGTTAGGCTGGTAACCTAACCTAACCTAACCGTACCTGACCCCTAACCTTACCTGACCTGACCTTTGAGGTGAGGTTAGGTCAGGTCAGGTTGGGTTAGGTTGCCATGGTCAAGATAGAGTGCGTTGGGTTGGGTTGGGTTAGGTTAGCTTAGGTTAGGTAATCTAACCTAACCTTTGTCAGTATCCCAGCGATCTCGGCTCCGCTCGGCTTTTGTTTATCCCTCCCTCCCCTACCTCTTGCCCTGGGCCTCCTCGACCCCGCTCAGATGTTTTCGCCCCATCCCCCCAGCCCATTCGGCTTCCCTATCGAAAACTATCCTGGATAGCCGAAGATAGCCGAGGACAGCCGAAGAGAGCCAAGGGGAGCTGAACCCGGTCCTCCCCTCGGTCCGAGCGCCCAGGAAAGGGAAAGGGGGAAGCAGAGCCGAGGAGAGTCGAAGAGAACCGGAGAGAGCCGAGGATGGCCGAAGACAGCCGAAGATAGCCGAGGATAGCCGAAAATAGCCGAAGATAGTCGAGGATAGCCGAGGAGAGCCAAGGGGAGCCGAACCCGGTCCTCCCCTCGGTCCAAGGGCCCAGGAAAGGGAAAGGGGGAAGCAGAGCCAAGGCAGCCGAGGAGAGCCGAAGAGAACCGGAGAGAGCCGAGGATAGCCGAGGAGAGCCAAGGGGAGCCGAACCCGGTCCTCCCCTCGGTCCAAGGGCCCAGGAAAGGGAAAGGGGGAAGCAGAGCCAAGGCAGCCGAGGAGAGCCGAAGAGAACCGGAGAGAGCCGAGGATAGCCGAAGATAGCCGGGGATAGCCAAGGATGGCCGAGGATAGCCGGAGATAGCCGAGGATAGCCGAAGATAGCCGAAGATAGTCGAGGATAGCCGAGGAGAGCCAAGGGGAGCCGAACCCGGTCCTCCCCTCGGTCTAAGGGCCCAGGAAAGGGAAAGGGGGAAGCAAAGCCAAGGCAGCCGAGGAGAGCCGAAGAGAACCGGAGAGAGCCGAGGATAGCCGAAGATAGCCGGGGATAGCCAAGGATGGCCGAGGATAGCCGAAGATAGCCGAGGATAGCCGAAGATAGCCGAGGATAGCCGAAGATAGCCGAAGATAGCCGAAGATAGCCGAGGATAGCCGAAGATAGCCGAGGATAGCCGAAGATAGCCGAGGATGGCCGAGGATAGCCGAGGAGAGCACAAAATGTCTGACACGGCGGCGGCGATATATCCTAATAATCTCTACACACGACTTCAAGAGATACGAATCCGAGGACCTGGACTACGAGAACTACGAAGCCGAAGACCTGGACACTGGAAATACTTAGCGAAAGACTTGGACAACGAGGAATACGAAACGAAGGACCTGGGCAACGAGAACTACGAGGCCGAGGACCTGGACTACAAGAAATACTTAGCGAGTGACCCGGACTAAGAGATCTACGAAGCCCAGGACCTGGACTACGAGATATACTCACTGAACGACCTGGACAACGAGGAATACGAAGAACATAAAATCCACGGATTATTTGAATTTTAGAAACAACTGATACAAATTAGAATATGGGGGGTTGGCGCGCGTAGCGCGCAGGGGGGCGAAGCCCCCCTAGTATATATATATATATATATATATGTATGTATATACACTGCAGTTCTCTGTGTATATATATATATATATATATACACTGCAGTTCTCTTTTTGCTAGGTAGGTGGTGGTAAAAGAAATATCAAGCCCATATTGTAAACGTCAGAAAAAAAAACCTCGCCCCGAAACGCCATCTGCGTAGGTTGGGGTCGTTCCGTGTGAAGTAACATTCCAATGGATATGAAAGTGTCGGTAAAGTAACAAACACTCTGTTTATTATACTGCATACCATTTGCACACCGTGAAATCTATTATTATTTATACTGCAACGATAACTTTCGGCGCTGCTTCGTATATATTAGATCGAGAGTCAGAAAATAATGTATGATATTATTGGGAAAAAGCTTGGAAACCCCGATCGATCATTATCATATATCAACGCGGTGGAAGTGATGAATCCTTAACAATCGCTCGATATTAGTACATACATACATATTGAGATATCGTCGGTGATAGTGCAATACCGCGTAACTGAATATTGCAATACCGCGTAAGTACAATTAAAAAAAAAAAAAAAATGCGATTTGGTGTGCATTCGGTGTATTTTTTATTTTTACATCGAATACACACCAAAACACATTTTTTTTTTTTATACTCGTGTACAATGTCGTGTGTTTAATTCTCGCCAATTTTTTCGTTTTTTTCCGGCACAAACATAGTAATCGTAATAGTAATTCCGTTCAGAAAAAAAAAAAACACGTTTATACTGTATATTATACAGTCCAACCTCCCAATAAGAAACCCAGCAATAAGAAACTTTCCCCAGTTTCGCACTCGAGCGCTTCCCCCACTCTTCCATTCCAAGCAAAAGAGTGAGAGAGACAGACAGAGGTAGTGAGCGTGGAGCGCGCGCCTGGTGGGGGTATGCGATATATAGCAAAAACTCTTCCCCTTGGAGGCTTTTGGTTTCTTATTAGGAGGTCGCACTGTATTTACTGCATAGTCGGAAATCGGTCAAGTCAAAAGCTAAGTTTCCGAAGAAAACGGCAAGGCTTGGTTTTTGGTTCAATTTCAATGTGTTCCTCGGCCTTGCCTGTGGTTCTTCTATGTATATGTACTAGTGCGTTGATTTTTTCACTCTCATACATGGACTTAGGCTCCATGTCTGGAGCCAGCCTTTACATAAAATACCGGAATCTCGTAAAATTATACGTAAAATGTCCTTGATAGTGTGAATGAAAATGTTTACAAGGATTTGGACGAGTCTATTTTTAGAAGTGTAATGTATTGAAGTCATTCGATAAAACTTCCAGTCGTTTACGAGAGCAATGCGAATAAAAATTTTTTACCACGCTCATGTATCATTTCAGGGATCATTTCGTCAGTGAAGCTACGCGGCCGAGCGGTACGCGTTCAGGTTGACGCCCAGGCGGCCCGAGATCGAGCCTATTGACTGTTTTTTTTTTTTTTTTTATTATTATCTATTTTTCGCATTGTCTGTAAATATAAAATACTAATAAGCTAATTTCGAGTGAAAAATTGTTGTCCGTATTGAAAATATAATTATTTATGGTGTCATGTGAAGGCTGGCTTCATCCGTGGAGCCCAAGTCCAATATGTATGAGAGTAAAAGATTTAACACACTAGTACTACATAGAAGGACTACAGGCAAGGCCGAGGAATACATTGAAATTCAACCAAAAACCAAGCCTTCCCCTCTTCTTAGCTTTCGACTTCCAAAACTCCTACGACCTTCACCATCTGGCAAATCTCAATGCGTTGTTAGACCCCATCGTAACGCCGAAGGGCTGTAAGATTACAGAAAGGACATCTTTTACGGCAGACTGCGGTTCCGTTCTTATAGCTGCTCATGCTCGATCTTACAGATTATAAAAATTCAAAAAAAAAAAGAAACATTGTTTTAGAACAATTTTTATGTGAAATATGGAGATGGACTGAATGATTCAACAGAGATAGCATTGAAGATGGTACTCATTCACCTAGATTACCCAATCGAAAGCCAACAGATCTTACAGATTATAAAAATTAAAAAAAAAAAAAAAAAAAACATTTGTTTAGAACAATTTTTATTTGAAATATGGAGATGGACTGAATGATTCAACAGAGATAGCATTGAAGATGGTAATTATTCACTTATTACTCAATCGAAAGCCAACAAGCCAACAAATTAGATTGCAATAGGTTGCAAATGAGGTTGTATTCCGAAATACACGTCTGCACTATAGTTATTAGCTATAGCAAGACTGACTTGTTGTACAATAATCGTTGTTGACGCAGCAACTGTAGTTCTTATGCTTTAAGAGACGTATTTCATCCCATAGACTATACTAGATTGCTGCGACGGGTGTAAGTTACATTACGTTAAGTTCGTCGTAATCTCGGTTTTATACTTATGTAAGTATACAGTAAAAAAATTTTCATCATTCTAACCTCAAAATTGCAACTTTGTCGCAATTTCTCGGCAATCCTGATGAAAAATAATGATCATTACTTGTACGTAAAGGCTTTTTGACGAAACTCGTCACAGCACTCGCCTTTCCTTACTCTTGTCTTGTCTTGTGTTAAAAATTTTTGTGTTGAATATTTAAAACTTTTTAGTGTCAATTTAACACAATACAATCAAATTGACACTAAAAAGTGTTAAATATTCAACAGAAACATTTTTAACACAAGACTTTTTGTTAAAAATGAGGTAAAATTTTTTACTGTGTACGTCCTGACCAGAAAACAAACGAAAAATAGACGATACACACGATATTTCTAAAAATTCTTAATATGTGATATATTAAGATGGTTCAAAAAAAGAAATATTCTTAAATAGAAGAAGAAATATGAAGGTATAAAAAAAGGTATAACCAAGAAACTACAAAAAAATCAACTCGATATCTCAAATCTACCAAGAGCTTATCGAGAATTCATGTTCCCATTCATATAACACGTGAAAAATTGCTTTTGAATAATTCTAGAATAATTGTAATATTAAAAAAAATTGTCCTCTTTTTAATTAATATACTTTTACTGTAGAAAAATAGAAAAACAAATATTTTCTTTGTTTTGTGAATGGGAAGATGTCTTCTCGATGAGCTCCAAGCAGAATCGAGATTCCGAGCTGATCTTTAGGAGAATTTTACCAACACTTGAAACTAACTTTCTAAACTAACGAGACTATACTTTGAAAACAAATAAAAAAATGTTTTTTGAACCACCTTAATATACATACCTACAGCGTCAATTATTAAGATAGATAGATTAAGTTACATAAACATATAGTTTTCAGCATAAATTGTTATTCCGCCGATGCTTGTGTAATGGATCGTTTGATTTATAGCTTGGATGGACCTCGGATCGAAGTTTAATGAAATGAAGATATCGTCGTCGAGTACGAAGAATATTTAAAAAATTGACGACGATCTTATTTCATTAAATTTAATCCGAGCTCCATCCAAGCTAAAAATCAAACTATCCATATTTCACGTGCATCGGCGGGATAACAATTTATACTGCCAACTATAGGTTAATTTACATATTACACCTATATGTACAACACTTAATGGGCCCGGTTGTTGTTGACTATGTGCAGAATATTAATGATAATATCCCCCGCGGCACCTCCGTTATGAACAGTACTCGATCTAGTTTCGTCGCTGTTATTGTCGTCGTCGCTATAATTGTCGTCGCTGTAATTGACGTCGTCGCTGTCACGAACGTCTGGCTCAGGAGCGTCGTTCGCCGGATGGAATGGCACTGCCTGAACCGGGACACTCGCCTCCACCCTTACTTCGCCGTGGTGTTCGCGGCTCTCCCCGACTATTATCTCTGATGTTATATGTGATGGGACGACGACCCGTTTGACGGCTTGATCGTCGTTTCCAAACCTGCATCGAACTATAAATAACATTATGGGACGGTCGTTAACGAAACTAAAAAATTAGCATATTATTGAAATCAGGATTCATGCAAGAATGATAATTGATGAATAATAACTTACACATTGCGCAGACAGCAACTGTGATGGCCACAAGTATAAGCACGTCCAACACAATTATAGCCCCAACGCCGATCCACATGTTCTCGTAATTAATCATATTAATATGCTCGTTTACTGGGCAGTACGTTTTTTTTGTATAAGCCTGACAGTTTGACTCGTCAGGTGCACCCTCCTCCGGCGCTATTGCACCCACCCACATAATTTCGATGAGGAGAAGAATAGCTTGCGACATCATGTTGGATAGTTCAGATAAGTACTGGCTCTAATTTGAGTGCTAATAACTGATTTATCTGTCGATAGATGAAAAACTGATGACGCGATTCCCTATATTGATATTGATTCTGGTTCGTGGAGTTGTTCTCTCTCTCTCTAATAATTCGAATATGTCCACACAGAAACGTTTCGCCACGGGTTTAAACTTCTAACGATTGTCGTTGAAATTGGCATTGTACACAAGATAGTGATATTGTGGAGTAGAAGAGGTGCTCAGTCATCCTGGTTGATCACAGGTACACAGAAGCATTATATATATAGTATATATGGGGAATTCCACGTGAACTCGACCAATGTTTTTCTCTCACCATTTTTGATTCGCTTCACGATTTTCTATACGATTCTACGATCTCGAAAAAGCACTGCTGAATTTTTTCAGATTTTTCCCTCCAACCGTTAGTTTTCAATGATTATTCAAACCCATTTTGAAAACGGCATTTTTTAAAAATCTCGAAAAATTCTCAAAAATATTATTTTTTATTTCGATCATTTTGACACCCCTCCCATGATGGGATCATTATTGCTTCTTTTTTTTCAGCACTTTTAACATTTTGATAAAACGAAACACCATGCTCCAACGTTTCTAAAATTCTTGAAAAATTACCAAAAATTCTGTGTTCAATTCTGAATGTTTTCGCGTAAGACCCACGATGACGGACAAAAAAAAGTCTTTTTTTCGAAAATAAGTATTTTTCGTCCGTCATCGTGGGTCTCACGCGAAAACATTCAGAATTGAACACAGAATTTTTGGTAATTTTTCAAGAATTTTAGAAACATTGGAACATGGTGTTTCGTTTGTTAAAAATGTTAAAAGTGCTGAAAAAAAAAGAAGGAATAATGATCCCATCATGGGAGGGGTGTCAAAATGATCGAAATAAAAAAAAATATTTTTGAGAATTTTTCGAGATTTTTAAAAAATGCCGTTTTCAAAATGGGTTTGAATAATCATTGAAAATTAACGGTTGGAGGGAAAAATCTGAAAAAATTCAGCAGTGCTTTTTCGAGATCGTAGAATCGTATAAAAAATCGTGAAGCGAATCAAAAATGGTGAGGGAAAAACATTGGTCGAGTTCACGTGGAATTCCCCATATATTATATATTGTAACGTATTCGGCCTATAGCCAAATAGCCGAACCGTTCATAGTATAGAACTTCAACACATAGAAGCAGTTCAATACGCGTTACCGTCCTCACGCATCATCGAACATCAGTTATGACGTCACGACGAATATAAAAGGCGACCGTCTCACTACTCGGGAGCGGACTCGTGCCATAGCGGCGTACCGACTCATATCGTTAATCTATTTAAATTCATAAATTCTCTCTTAATTGAGCATAGCTAACCCAAAAGCGGGCATTTAAGTAAAATAAACTCAAATTGTATAAGCTAAAGCAGCATTTCAATTAAATTCAAATAAATTATCAGTATAAGCTAAAGCAGCTTCTCAAATATAATAAAATCAAGACAAATTCTAGAAACCAAACAAATAAACCAAAGTCCGGCCATTGAGGCATCGCAAATTAGAAATTAAGTTAGGTTAAGTAAAAGGAAAACAAATTGGGATTATTAATTTTCAATTAAACATTTTTTTTTTTTTGTATTATTTTGTAAATAGATTCAAACAACGACGAATTCCAAAATTATTAAATAAAATAGGAAGTGATCTAATGATCACACAAATTATCAGAAACCTGAGCTTTATCTTCCTATTTTCTCATAACCTTTCTTTTTAATAAACTTTATTTTTCAGCAACTTCAAATCATTCATAGCTAGATATCAGTATCGGTGAGTCTTACTGACACAGCACGGTAGCTCTATAGCACCTACCTTCGTCTGTGAAAGTTCGACATATCCCAGATCTGATTAAAGCGGTATTGGTGCGTCAAATTCAACAGCAAGATAGCTCTATAGCACCTATCTAAGTCTGGGGAATTTGACATATCCCAGATCCGCAGGGTAATTAAGGGTTTTTTCAACTTTTCCCAGAGGAGCTCCAAATATCATAACCCGTGACAAAGAACTCACGCGAACTAGCATAATTTCACTAGCCTTCAGCTGGTGAAACATATGCAATAAGTTACATTTGGCGCCCAACGTGGGGCTCCTCAAATAAAATTAAAATCACTTAATTTTATAAATTCATATTAAATTCATTGTTAAACTTAAAATCACCTTCTTAGGGGCAATTTCAAGACTTCAAAGTCAAGTAAACTCAAATAAAATCGTTCTTTAGATTCATTTATTATTTCAACACAATTAAACAATAAATAAAAACAATAGGAAAATGGAAGATAAAGGCCAGGTTCCTGATGATCAAGGCGATAAAAACGTAGGTCAGCCTGTACGACAAACTAATAGAGACACTGGTTTCCATGAGACAGACAATTCTATGACCGATAACAGCATACTCAGTACGGTCGAGAGCCCATCAGAAAATCCCGACGAATCATTAGCTTCAATAGCATCTTCTTTACGTGCTTTAAAAAGATCAAATTAACGCATGGAAAAGAATATGGAAAATAGATTCGCTCAGATGGACAGAAACATACAAAATTTTCATTTAACTAGTGTTGAAGCACAAGTGGTATTTGAAGTAAAATTGAATAAAAAATTTGACGAAACCATAGCTAAGAATAAAAAAAGAGTCGATGACATGGAAACCAAGGTCAATATAGTTTTAGATAAATGGGACACCGATCTCAATAATTGTAACGAGAAAATAAATAGAGTAGAATCCAATATTAGGACTGAACATGTAAACGATCTTGAAGTAATAAATTGTAAGATTAAAGAAAGAGATCGGCTTATAAATGAAAAAATTAAAGATATCAATCATAAACATGAGAGTCTTAAGATAGGATTAGACGCAGACATGAAAAAATTAAAAAATAGAATGACAGGTCAAACTGGTACAAATGGTCAAGATTCACTTAGATTTATTACAAAACAATTAAAGCTACCCACATATTCAGGAAAAGCTTGGGAAAAACCCATGGTTTACATTCGAGAAATCGAAGAATATTTGATATTTTTAGGAGCCGATGAAGACTTAAGTCTCCAATTATTAGGTCAAAGTCTTACAGGAGATGCCAAGGACTGGTGGACTGCGCGTCGCGACGTCATAGGTGACTGGGACGTATTTAAAACCAAGTTTACAGCTAGGTTCTGGGGCATCGAGATCCAAAGAGAAATTAAAAAGGACTTAGAGTTTGGTTTTTACATCGTAGACTCTAAAATTACTTGGTCGGAATATGCCAACCGTAAATTCGCTGCTGCTGCAGGGTTAAATCCTCGATTGCCTGAGGAAGAGATAGTTAAGTCATTAATTAGACATTTTGATGAACACGTGGTTGAGGCTGCGAGATGCCGTAATATTACAGAAATAGATGCACTTCTTACATTTTTAGATGAAATGCAAACAGGTGGTCGATCTAACGCTTCACGTAAACCAGCAAATCAATCGATGCTGAATAAACAGAGTCCATCGGCTAACCGAGTTTACGACGACAAAAACAAACCTCTTTCATGGCGAAACAATAATAGTCAAGGACCAAAACAATTTGCGAATCGCGACTCAATAGACAAGCCCGATACACAACGGCGACTTGGACAAAATGATTATGTCCACAATAAATCAGAAAATTGGACAAATGCTAAAGTCCAAGGTATCTCAGAAAGAAGATCGATGAAACAGAAATCGATATAGAAATAGAACCAAATCCGGAAAACTAGATGGCGCTGTGCCGGCACTGGATTCTACGGTTCCGACACAGCGTGATCTAGTTATTTGCGCGGTAAAATCAGATAAGTCAAATCAAGATAATAATCTATTCGAAGATCCAGCAAATTACTTATTAGCTGAGGATGAGGAAGTCGAAAAAATGATCAAACAATGTCCAGAAATTTGTTTAATTATTGAAGGTATTGAAGTACAAGCTCTAATAGACACGGGCAGCCAAGTTACGTGCATTTCGCAAGATTTTTACGATCGGAATAAACATTCGTTTTCGAAATGTGAAAAGCTACCTGTCGTAAATTTTCTGATATTCGGAGTAACAGGGGGCAAGCCAACCAAAGTAAAAGAACAAATTTTTGCAAAAATTAAAATCCAAAATTCTTTTGATCAAATCAACTTCCTCGTCATTAGCGCTCTTAGAAGAGACGTCATTATCGGAATAGACACTCTCCATAGATGGAAAGCTGATCTTGATTTAAGAACGGAAAAATTAAGAATAGAAACACCACTAGGGTACAGTTCAGTGCAATTATATAAAACAGATATTTTACAAGTAAATCAAATAGCCAATATAAATCTTTCACGAAACAAAGTAGCGAACCAGGGAGATGACGAGACACAATATAATTTGACCAGTGATGAAGTTGAAGAGAAACTCACTGAATGTCAGGTGTTAAGCAAAAAGGAAATTGATATTTTTTCAGACCTACTAAAGGAATATAACGACGTTATTAGTAAATTACCCGGTCGAGTTTCAGTTTATGAGCATAAATTAAATATTTATGAAGATAGGCCTTTTGTCAGACGGTCGTACCCGATCCCAATGATTCATAGGGAAAAGGTGAATCTCGAAATAGAAAAAATGCTAAAAATCGGTGTGATTGAGAGATCTTATAGCGAATATGTTAATCCTTTAGTAGTTGTCGAAAAAAAATCTGGAGAAATCCGATTAGTGCTAGATGCACGTTTCACAAACAAGCTAATAATACCTGACCATGATTGTGCTCAGTCAACTGAGGTCTTATTTCAGCGGTGTACAAATAACGCGTTTATGTCTAGTCTCGACTTGACCGCTAGTTTCTGGCAAATTCCACTCCATCGCGACTCACGAAAATATACTGCTTTTATGCATGAGGGCAAAACGTACCACTTTACAGTAACACCATATGGGTTAAATACGAGTTTGGCGAGCCTAGTTAGAGCTTTAGATTTAGTTTTAAAAGGTACTGAGTCATTTACGATAAATTTCGTAGACGACATCCTGTGCTGTTCTGACTCTGTCCAATCTCACTTGGCCCACCTTAAAGTCTTATTTGAAACTTTTAGGAAATATAACATGACGATAAACTTCAAAAAATCCAAATTCTTTCGTGAAGAAGTAGACTTTTTAGGTCATAAAATAACTAAAACTGGTATTAGACCACAACCAGAGAAAATCGAGGCGATTAAACATTTTCCAACGCCGAAAAACGTAAAACAGTTAGAAGGATTTTTAGGTCTTACCAATTACTACAATAAATTTACTAAATATTACTCAGACGCGACGTTTCCGCTATTAGCTTTGATAAGAAAAGGCGCCAAGTGGGATTGGACCGAAGAGATGAACAGGCAGTTTAACTTAGTTAAGGACATTTTTTGTGAAAAAATGGTATTGCATCCCCCCGATCCAAATAAACGTTACTTTTTAGAGTGCGATGCTAGTAATTTTGCAGTTGGTGCGGTTTTATATCAAATCTCGGATGAAAACGAAAAACAAATTGTAGGCTTGGCAAGTAGAACCATGAAAGGGGCAGAGCTTAATTATTTTACAAGCGAAAAGGAATTGATGGCAATAGTCTTCGCCTTAGGCAAGTTCAGATCATTTATCATAGGTGCAAAACTAACAGTACGCACTGATCATCACGTTTTAACATATTTGTTTTCATGCAAGCTGATAAGCTCAAGGTTGGCTCGATGGGCGCTGTTTATTCAGGCATACAGTTTTGAGATTGAACATATCAAAGGAACGGAAAATATAGTAGCTGACATCCTTAGCCGCAATCCACCTGAAATAAAAGAAGTAGTATCAGAAATTGCAAAATATCGAATGGCCGCATTGGCTAAAGAAATAGATAAAGATTTAGAAAAGAATTTAAAAGTCTTTTGGAAATTCCAGAAGCAAGATAAAAAGGTATGCGAATTAATGCAACCGGAAAGTTTAAATAAAAATAAAAACCTCATCGTAGAGAATGACATTTTATACCACAAAAATCCAGGGGGCGATTTTAAAGCCTACATACCCGAGGAGTTGTTAAAAGATCTCATAGACGAGTGTCACGAGGCTTACGGCCACGTAGGTGCATCAAAATGTCATAAACTACTTAGAGAGGGTTTTTATTACCCAAAATTAGCAAAAAGAGTGCGACAAGTGTCAACGATGTAAAATACCAAACAGTCATTCATATGCAGCAATGCAAAATATAATTCCAAAAGGAGTAGGAGATCTTGTGTCCATAGACTTTTTAGGACCATTACCGTCTAGTAAGGGTAATTATAAGTGGCTCCTGGTAACGATCGATGCATTCAGCAAGTACGTAAAATTGTATCCGTTGAGGTCAGCGAACGCGCAGTCCACGATTTCTTGCATCTTTAAGGATTACATTCCAGAATTAGGGAAGCCGAAGCGGATCCAGTGCGATCATGGCACTCAATTCACTTCATCCCAATGGATTAACAAGCTAAAAGAAGAAGATATAACATTAATTTTCTCATCAATTAGACACCCACAAGGGAACATTGTCGAACGAGTAAATAGAGAAATCGGTAGATTTTTTCGTACCTTCCTGACAGACAATCATACGCAATGGATTAACTGGATTAGAGTTATTGAAACTTGTATAAATGAAGTGTGCCATGATGGTACTGGATTCGCTCCGTGCGAAATTCAATTAAAAAGCAGACCAACCAGATTTTGGGCGGATTGGATAAGTCCAAAGATTAAAGACATCCCATATGATACAAAAATCCATTTAGTGGAAAACAATATTAGGAAACACGGGAAAAAAAGAGCCGATAGGTTCAACTCTAGCCATAAGTTATCTAGATTTAAGGTAGGAGATAAGGTTTTAATCAAAGCGCTCAATGTGTCGGACACCAAGAATAAAAAAATGGCAAAGTTTTTTCCATTATATGAAGGACCCTATATTATTAGCCAACAAATAGGTGAGGCTACCTATATCCTAGAGAATTTAAAAACAGGAATAGAGAGGGGACGCTTTCATGTCAATATGATGAAGCTTTATTTAGAATCAGAATAAAACTAAAATATCTGAAATTGCTTGTATTTAGCTGAAATTTGAAATTTGAAATTTGAACTTTGAGATAGAAATAGAGAATAAAAGGATAGAGACTAAGATATAATCCGCTAAAGAGGATTACCGAGAATATATAAATCGTGGACAATTGAAATAAGCTACAGTATTCGAAATGGACTTCTCCAAGTACGGGTATTCGAGTGTGCCAGAAAAGAGTGTGCAAGCTTCTGAAGAAGATATCAACTCAGTGGACGCTAACAACAATTTATTTAAAACTTTAACTCCATCTGGAAGGTTCCTAAGCGGAAATGGAATTGCAAGACAAGGGAGAGGAAACCAGACAAAAAAGATAAAACCAAAGAAGACTAAAAAAAATCCAAAACCCACGGAAACAGCAGTTCTGAAAAAGGCAAAGCTACACGAGAGCAATCCGAACAACATTCCATGGAAGTTGATAAAACTGGACGGTGACGACAGATCTGAGGAAGAGAAAAAGGCACATCGAAAAAAGGTCGAGCTATTTCGAACATTCGGACCAATAGCATTAAAGATAATCGATTTAAACGCAGAAATGGAAAAGACAGTACCAGAGAACACCAACTTACCAGGGACAAGTCAGCAAGCAAGCCAAGCAGAGGAGGAGGCACCAAACTGCACGCTGCACATCGCATCACCTGAGCAGACCGAAAATGACTGGGAAGTGTTTACAATGCCAGACGTAAACCTAGAAGACCTAACATCAGATCTCATACTTAACGTACCTATGCCAGTGATAATGGAAGACGAAATACCGATGCCAACGGAATCATCGATGGAGGATGAATTACTCGACTTCATGGATGAATTCGATATCAACGACCCATTGGCAATAGATAGAGGTTAGAACACACGGATATGACAAAAACACATGGAGATAACAGAAATTTACTCGGACTTAACAACGAAAGACACACGGATATAACGAAAAATACACGGAAATAACAATTACAATCGGAATACGAACGCTAGACGCAAGTACATCACAAAAGGAGTTTTATCAACTTACCTGCCGGCGCATCACAATAAAAGCTCATCACCGATCACCAGTTGATAAAAAGAGGGCAATGTAACGTATTCGGCCTATAGCCAAATAGCCGAACCGTTCATAGTATAGAACTTCAACACATAGAAGCAGTTCAATACGCGTTACCATCCTCACGCATCATCGAACATCAGTTATGACGTCACGACGAATATAAAAGGCGACCGTCTCACTACTCGGGAGCGGACTCGTGCCATAGCGGCGTACCGACTCATATCGTTAATCTATTTAAATTCATAAATTCTCTCTTAATTGAGCATAGCTAACCCAAAAGCGGGCATTTAAGTAAAATAAACTCAAATTGTATAAGCTAAAGCAGCATTTCAATTAAATTCAAATAAATTATCAGTATAAGCTAAAGCAGCTTCTCAAATATAATAAAATCAAGACAAATTCTAGAAACCAAACAAATAAACCAAAGTCCGGCCATTGAGGCATCGCAAATTAGAAATTAAGTTAGGTTAAGTAAAAGGAAAACAAATTCGGATTATTAATTTTCAATTAAACATTTTTTTTTTTTGTATTATTTTGTAAATAGATTCAAACAACGACGAATTCCAAAATTATTAAATAAAATAGGAAGTGATCTAATGATCACACAAATTATCAGAAACCTGAGCTTTATCTTCCTATTTTCTCATAACCTTTCTTTTTAATAAACTTTATTTTTCAGCAACTTCAAATCATTCATAGCTAGATATCAGTATCGGTGAGTCTTACTGACACAGCACGGTAGCTCTATAGCACCTACCTTCGTCTGTGAAAGTTCGACATATCCCAGATCTGATTAAAGCGGTATTGGTGCGTCAAATTCAACAGCAAGATAGCTCTATAGCACCTATCTAAGTCTGGGGAATTTGACATATCCCAGATCCGCAGGGTAATTAAGGGTTTTTTCAACTTTTCCCAGAGGAGCTCCAAATATCATAACCCGTGACAAAGAACTCACGCGAACTAGCATAATTTCACTAGCCTTCAGCTGGTGAAACATATGCAATAAGTTACAATATATATATATATATATATATATATATGGGGAATTCCACCCCAACCCGACCCACGTCTGACCCTCACTCCTTTCGATTTGGATCATAATTTTTTATATTGTTCCACCTTTTCGAAAAAACACTCTGAATTTTTTTCAGATTTTTTTGAAACCGTCCGTTTTACCTATGATTTTTGAAAATGAACACATCGATAGCCCGAATCGAAAAATCTGAAAAAATTCTCAAAAATCTTGCTTGAGTTATCAAAATTTTTGGGACTATAGCCAAAGTGGGCAAACGTTTGCTTCTCGTATTATTTAACGATGTTCTCGGACAAAACTCTAAATATCATAGAAGCGAACGTCTGCGCACTCTGGGTCAAGGCTTGAAAATTTTGTTTAACAAAGTAGGATTTTTGAGAATTTTTTCAGATTTTTCGATTCAGGCTATCGATGTGTTCATTTTCAAAAATCATAGGTAAAACGGACGGTTTCAAGACCGTTTTATTTCGCAACATATTATACATATGGGGCTTTTGATGCCAACCCAGCTTATACCATCGATGATTTATTAAGAATTTTTTTATCAAGCCGTTCACGAGATATGAATTTATCAAAATTTTAGGTGTTTTTTCCTTGAATATGCATCAATTTTTTTTTTTTGAATCGTGTGTTTTTTAATTATTTTTTCGAAAATTTGATGCAAGAAATAAGAATTATCGATTAGATTTCTGTTAATTCCCAGCTAAAAATCTGATTTTTAGAACTGCTCGTATTTTCTAAAATACCCCAAACCACATGTCCGTTCCTAAAGAACCGTAGGGTTCTTTTAAATTTCGCCCTGTACAAGGCAAGCAAGCGCGGTGGAATCCTACCCGTTGGCGGCTGAGAGTTATTCTTCCATAGTGTCTGCCGGGAAATATCCGCACGTGTGTCATCTTAAAGACTAACGCGACTGCCCATACCAATAGTTCTACCAGAGTTCGGAACGGACTATGCAGTTTTCAAATGCAGTATGCACCTGACAAAACGCAATTTTCAAAAATTTCAAAAAATTCTTAAAAAATTCATACGTATTTATATATAAAATATAAAAATATAATGTAAAAATATATATAATCACATATATATATTATATAACCATATATTTTTTTAGATAATTATATAGTTTCATATATTTTGTCTAATAAGAATTCAACTGTATGAAATTTGTATATTTCATATTCATTTAAGCTTACGAAGACAAGAATCGATCTTAGGTGAGTCGGTAGCGGGCAGAGTTGGTGGGCGCATGGTTCACGGATCAATCCCCGGTCCATTTTTTTTTTTTTTTTTTATTACCCCGGGCGGGCCGATACAAGTATATGAAACTATATAAAATCACACAAAACTATATGAAATCATATAAAACTATATAAAATTATATGAAACTATATACCGCCAAAACTCATCTCTAATTTTATATAGCCATTTATGTATAATTTTTTATGATTATATTAAAAAAAAATTTCCCGAGAAACTATTCAAAATCCAATCCAATGTTTGGTTTTACGACTGTAGAAATTGGCACAAAAGGTTTTTTCTCGTCACTGCATTTTAATTATAATAGTCCGAAAGGTCCGAAAGCTACTATGAGTCAAATGAATGAATCAAACAATTTTTCAAATGTTTTTATCTTTAATAGTTTCAGAGTTGCAGGGGGTTGAATTTTGTCAAAAAGGGGCAAAAAACGGAAACACGCTGTCTTTCAAATGCTCATATCTTCGGTTCTATCCATCTTACAGACTCAATCCTGTGTTCGTTTTGAAGCTATTGGAACAGACTTTGATATTATATTTTTTAAATGTTGGTATAGTGACAATGACTACTTGTTATGAACAATTATATTATTCAAATGCGATTTTCAAGGTGAGAACACGCTTTTAAAATTTAGAAAAAAATATGAGCGTGTTTCTTGGACAATTTCCTAAAAGAAAGGTGAGTTTCAAAATGGAACTCGGATGGAAAGTATTTTTAAACAGTGATTGATAAGAAAGTGGCTCCGCGTTATCTGAAACCCCCATTTTCACACCTCCTGAAGTTATCAGTTTAACTGTAAATTGCAACGGAAGACGAAACTCGACTCGTTCGTTTATTGCATGTAGGTCAGTAAATTATCAACGCATAGCATTGAAACCTACTAGGGATGTAGAACCATCTTTCCTCAAGAGAAGCGCGCAAAGTTTGCCAGGCTATGTCGTATAGTTTAGCAACAATGAATTTTCTCCCGAAATCCGCCCTTCCTCCATAGTTTCTACGCCGATGACCTCACAGAGTGCGAAAAAATCGTGAAGGTAGTTTTCCCCACCTCCTTTCGGGATCTGATAAAAAAAAAAAAAACGATTTTTCTTCCAGAAAAGGACGTTTTTCGCGGAAATAAAATTTTCGCTTATAAACAAATGAAAATAACTTCGTCGGTTTTGAGTTGACCGTAAATTTTTTCAGAGGATCTTATACGTCTTTTTTAGACGCTTCTTTAAAAAAAAAAATCATCCCTTAATCTCCATCCGAACCGGAGATATAGACAGGTTTACCTATTATTTCATAATTGTTAATGTAAGTAACATTTTCGGATGAATCAAGTTCGTACGTGTTCTTGATAGATTCGGGTATGATCTACAATTTGTCCTAATCCCCCCGGAGTATTTATTTCAATGCAACGACTGGTTGAATACAGCCGCGCGTATGAGATCACTTCACCCGCCGGGTGAAGCCAATCGCGCTCGACCTCGCATCGCTTAGTTAACAAATGGAATATCTCGCTTAAAAATGGTCGTACAAGCTTGATTTTTTTTTTAAATTGATCTACTTTTTTTTCGCTAACCGACTATGCTGTTTAATATGAGCTTTGATCGATACTTGTCGAATTATTTCTCGATTAGCTAAAAGACAAATGCATATAAAAACATTGACTACGCTCATCTACCGTTCCGGTAGCGATGTTATATGTGAAGCCGCGCGGCCGAGCTGTCCGTGCTCACGGCTGACGCGCCCGCGTTCAAGTTCCCACCGTAATTCCTTCTTTTTTTCCTTATTTTTCTTATTATCTGGGAATATAAAATACCGATAAGTGAATTCGACGCGAAAAATCGTTGTTCATATTGAATTTTTCGTTTGAAATACCCTTGTTTGTATTGAATGATCACAGACAATGGAAAAAATTTAGAAAACTGGGAGTATCTCGACACCCGGTTCGTACGTTTCTCGGTTCTTGCAGGCCAACCATGCAGCGGAGGATCAGCGCATGCCTTGGTATACCGAAAAATGCATGCACGAGTATACCCATTCAAGTCTCAGCCGAAACTTAAAATACCACATGGCCATCCTTCAGGTCTATTTTGGGCTATAACAGAGTTCGGACAGAACTATACACACTCTTATAGTCTCTTACAGTCCTTGTATCTGGGAACGCTTTTAGTTGGTAATCGGGTATTTTTACATATTCTACATTTATTTGTAGACGCCAGTGGAGTTTCAGGTCATATTCGTATTCGATTTTTTTAACGCTAATTCGTGGTCGGAAGTGGTTCATGTACAGTAAATGTGGATACGGTAAAACAGGTAAGTAAAATGTTCAATTATCGGCTTAATTTAAGCAACAGTGTAGTGGTGATTTTCTTTGTCTATTCGCCAGAATTGTAACAATTAATTTCGAGTGCACATGAGTCATTTCACGTCGAAAGAATTATAGCTAAATCGGAAACATAGAGGTCAAAAAGCTGTCCGGTTTGACGTAGAATGACTCACGCATACCTAGAACTCAGGGCCTACCCTCGCATTGTATTGCAATTAGTCCGGGGAAGGTCAACTCCGACTGCAACCCCCACTCAATTTTGCCCCTAGCCATCTACATAACCCGGACTTTTCCTTGTCGGCTCAGTCATTCAGAACTGTGCATCATTAGTGAACGCATCGTTAGTCTTCTCGTGTAAACACAGTGCTGATCTTCAAATTATTTCACTCTCGTTACCATATTTCAATAATCAAGATCAACTCAGTTATCTATTAATTTAAATTAATAAGTACATACAGTTGTGAACCGTCATTCTGCGATATCATTCATCCAGTCATCAGGTCCATCTATAGCTGCACACAACACATTACCGCAGATTACAACTCAAGGTAATAGATATGCCAAAGGTTCAAAGAAGATACTATAGAAGGGCTCGGGCCGATACCGCATCTTCTCTAGAAATCTTTAAGTATATTAAGCATGTAGATCCTTCAGATCCAACAGATGACCGAGTTCCACCGATCGATATCGAATCGACTGATAACATCAATGACAATTCTCGTGCTAGAAATTGCGATGCGGTATCGCCGAATGATATTATGTTCAATATTATAGAACCTCGAAGCGATACTGTTATCGATTCAGAAAGTGATATTACCGATGATTCCGAATCGCACATTATTTCGCCCGGCCATTCTAATAATGATACTACGGAGTTTGCATCACAGTTAGCACAGTGGGCTGTGGAAAATAAAATCACTCATATAGCGTTAAATAAGTTGTTGGCACTTTTGAAAACTAAGCACACAGAATTACCCAGCGATGCCCGTACTCTATTAGGAACTCCGAGGCAAACGAAAATCACAACAGTTAGTCCTGGGCATTACAGTCATTTCGGCGTGCGAAGTTGCATTGAACAATTATTGAGACAGCAAACTATAAAAAACTTGAAGACGATAGAAGTTTATATAAATATTGATGGTCTGCCGCTGTCGAAAAGCACAAACTCTCAAGTGTACCCGATTTTGTGTAGTTTAGTTGCAAATCCCCATGTGGTTGATATTATAGGGATATATCACGGTTATGAAAAACCCGCGGATGCTAATTTATTTTTGAAAGATTTCGTAGATGAAGTGATTGATTTGACAACCAATGGTCTCTCTCTGAACGAACGTATCTACGCGTTCAAAATAAAGGCTTTTATTTGCGACACACCTGCTAAAGCATTTATCAAATTGACGAAAGGGCATTCAGGTTATAATTCTTGTACCAAATGTCATATACGAGGAAAATATATTCATAATAGAGTCTGTTTCCCAAATTTGAATAACTTACGATTGAGAACTGACACGGATTTCCGCTTAAAATTACAAGGAGACCATCACACAGGTACATCGATACTCGAGCAAATTCCAGGCATTGATATGATCGATGATTTTCCGAAAGACGCATTGCATTTGTTTTATTTGGGGGTGATGAGAAGACTCATTCTCCTCTGCTGGATCAACGGTAAACCACCAAACAAATTATCTGCGGGCCAGATACAGAAAATATCACAGCTTTTGATTGATTTGAGAACAGATATACCGTGCGAGTTCAACCGTAAACCAAGGTCATTGAATGAATGTAGAAGGTGGAAGGGGACAGAATTTCGACAATTTTTACTTTACACGGGACCTGTAGTGTTAGCGTCTGTGTTGAATCGCGATCAATACGTTAATTTTCTATGCTTTCATGTAGCTTCCACTATTTTGTCTTCCTCCAAGCATCTACAGGCACACTTAGATTATGCCGATTCGCTACTAAAATATTTTGTAGAAACATTCATCCAGTTATATGGCAGACAAAATGCATCCCAAAACGTTCATAATTTGTTACATGTTTGTCAGGATGCACAAAAGTTTGGAACTTTGGATCAATATAGTGCCTTTCCCTTCGAAAATTATATGCAAATATTAAAAAAATTTGTTCGGAAACACGAGAAACCATTGGAACAAATCATGCGACGTATAAGTGAACAAAATAGTTTTGCGCCTAGTAAGAATGTAACCGAACAACAACATGAACCTGAACTGTTTAACCAGCATTACAGAGGTCCTTTAGTACATTTGAGCAATGTCAAGCAGTTTGAGAAAATGATATTTCGTCGATGCACTTTCGCTATCCGCGAGCCGGATAACTGTTGTTGCTTAAATGATGGGAGTATTATTTTGATAAAAAAACTTTGCTGCTGACAGAGAGGGTACGGTTATACTTGGACATAAATATTTATCAACGGACGATTTTTACACCACCCCGTGCAGATCGTCAAAATATGGGATTTTTAAAGTAGATGATGTAACAGGGCCCCTGAATAATTGGAAATGGAAGGACATTTCGCACAAGTGCCTTAAGCTCAGATTGGAAAACAAATTCGTCGTTTTCCCTTTATTGCATGTGAACTAATAATCACTCTGGTTGGGTGAAATTCATGTAACTATACACTTATTGCACATATCAGACATAATATGCTCTCACAATTTTTAAATCTACAGAATATTCGGTGACTTATATATCATGGAGCGGACTTGGACAATTGTTCATTTTCCCAAAGAACGTGCCGTTTCAGTTGTTCCATCATCATGGATTAACGGCAATGAATGTTATTGGCCCAGAATGACCAAATCAAAGGTTGAACGGGCGGTTATATCGAACGCGCCGCCAGACGCTGATACGTGGGCTACACACCCAATCACGACTTTTAGGAATAGCACCTATGGTAATTGATAAAAATAATATTTCATGTATTACATACATCTGATATAGATATATCGCTGTATGTTTGCTCACTAGCAAAAAAAGCGGAGTATACATCGGATTTGAACTCGGATGTAGAAACAATACCTGCAACGGTCGGTCGGGCTCGAGCGCAGACGCCTGATTCTGACAGCTCGGACGACGGCAGAAATGTAACACGTGGCCGGCTGGCTTCACCCCCGCTTTCGACCCCGCCTTCGACCCCAGCAATGGCAAATCCGCAGCATTCAACTGGACATCAATCCACGATGATAACTTCGACTCCACATCAATCCACGATAATTAATCAAACTTTAGATCAATCCGCGATAACAATGACTCCAATTTCAAGTAGAGGACCGCCAAGCCAAAACCCACCAGAATGCTTGTGTATAAAATGTCCTGTACACCAGCAGAATCAAATGTTTGGTATGCTGACTACTGCACCCAAAATTAATTATTATAATGGAGATGAAGGTCTCAGAAGCGTAATAGATCATTCGAAAATATCGTTGCTTCATTCAACGTGATATTCAACCAACAATTTCTTTTCAGCTCTGGCTTATGAGAAAATGATGAAAGAACAGGGCTACATCAAATCGCATATCTGGCAATTATCCACTGATTTGGCCAAACTGACAAAATCGTTGGAGGGTGTTAACCTGGCGCAAAACCGAGCGGCCGTTATTGATCAAACATCATCGATATTTAACAAATTTAATTTCCCCCTGGGCGAAAAACCGGAGTTGCAGGTTGTAGAAGAATACCTGGCAAACGAGCAGCATTTAACAGCAGCGGTAATGTTTAGAATCATATCGCTTACGTATACATACTTGTATTCTTACATTCCAATTAGTTCAGCAGGTAGCATATAGATTTCTAATCATACTGAATAATACATTATTTGTGTTTCTGCATCGCAGGTAGAAGAAGTATCGAAAGTCGGTGGTAACAGCCCGTATGATTTTATAAAAAGAGCTCTAAATCTTTTTATGGATAACGAGCTGGCGTCGAAGTACAGCTGGCATGGTGCGAAAAAGAAGGATGTGTTCGGGAAGCTGAAAATTGCTGATCTGTTGATACGTAAGTTTTGAATACATGCATCTGTACGTGACATAAATCGGAGAATTCGTTTTATGCCGTGTTCGTGCGATTTGCCAATGATAGGTGATATTCGGATATGCTGAAAATGATTAATTTTGATTACAGGAGCAGGTCGTCAGTGCAACCCCGATTTCACTAATAAAGAGTGTGAGGAATCGATAAAAAAATGGCTTAGAAGAGCTAAGGAGAGGAGTGATGTGGATAAGAAGAAGCAAAATGCCGCCGTCAATTTACTACCGCCAAACGATCCACAGCACTGATTGCCTTTGTATTATCGATTGTACGGGAAACCCACTTTAAGGCCCATCTCCAGTCACCCACCTTTCGGTCAAAAAGGGGTGAGAGGTGACACATGTCAATTATTATCCGAGCCCAGGCGTCGAAAACGCAGAAAGAACAATACGCCGCGCGACTTCAAATTCAATTTCGAACACATACGTCCAAAAAGACGACTCTTATAATCATGGCCGCCGAGTAAATTGACATTCGAATCACAACCTTCTGTAGGATCTATTCTCGCATGAAACGAACATGTTTCTGTACGTATGTGTACGGAATTAATTGAATTTGAATTTTCACAGGGTATCTTTTTTTTTGCGTTTTCAACGCCTCGGCTCGATTGATGATCGAAATGTGTCCCTCCTTGCCCCTTTTTCGACGAAAAGGAGGTGGGGGATTAGGGATGTGCCTAAAGACGAAAAACGTATATTTTGATAGGATCTAGGATAATTTCGATTTATTTTTTACATATGTTGGCTTAAGGAGGTTCTTCACCTAATTTCCCACCAATCGTGTGTTTCAGAGCAGATTTTAAATACTTCTCGATGAGGAAAAAATCTAAAAAAAAAAAAATAAAGCATGTAGAAGATCCTCGGGAGATTGATTTTGCGTAATAATAATTCAAAAAAGTTATTAACAAATTGATGGAAAAAAAAACTGTTTAAGCAATTGCCGGTGATCCAACTTTTATTTCAGGTGAAAATGATTTGTCGATTTTTCTAAATTTGTCAGGTATGAAAAAACGCAATTTTCAAAAATTCAACAAAATTCTTAAAAAATTCATACGTATTCAGAATAATTGACAAATCATTTTCACCTGAATAAAAAGTTGGGTCACCGGCTAATTGCTTGAACAGGTTTTTTTTTCCATCAATTTGTTAAATACTTTTTTTGAATTATTATTATGCAAAATCAATCTCCCGAGGATCTTCTACACGCTTGATTTTTTTCAGACTATTTCCACATCGAGAAGTATTCAAAATCTGCTCTGAAACAAACGTTTGGTGGGACAATAGGTCGGCCGGTATACCGGTCGGTATAGTAGGACCATTGCATCGCCTTGAGTGAGCTGTTTTTATTCGTATTTATATCTTTGTATAGTATTATTTAACTAATAATATTCTTTGATTATTATATTCGAAAGTTCTGTATGTTTGGTAAATATTGAGGGCTTTAGCTGTGATAACCTGCGATGATGATATTATTATGATGATGATATGCATGTTATAATCGTAGAAACCTAGACATTAAACAAGAAGAATTTGTTTTTCATAAGACAGATTTAGTGTATTTTTCAATACTATATATTGTTATTATTATTATTATTATTATTATTATTATTATTATTATTATTATTATTATTATTATTATTATTATTTTATTATATAATATTATATTATTTAATTACTTTTCTTTGTGAATGTGTTTAGATTATGGTTGGGATTCTAAAGAATCGTAGACTTATTATATATTAGCAATTCGTTCTTTATATTAAATAGCAATCTTATCGTTATCGTATCGTTACACGTCCATCCCTTGGACCCGGGTTTATCGAGAGTTTGGGCGAGAGTAAAGCCCCGCTCGTCGTTTCAAGTGAAACGACCGAAGCCAGGCGGATACAGTACAGCCGATGCTAGCCGAACTATATGCATACAAGACAAGTATCAGAGCAATGTGTGGATGCCTTATTTCCAACAGATTGTTCGAATAGTATATAGAAACTTAGACACTGAACGACAAGATATTGTTTTCAATATGACTTATTTTATGTACTTATAAATAATTTGAGGATCGTATATGTATATATTACTTGTGTATTTTGTGTACTTGTAAATAATTTGAGCATCGTATATATATATATTACTTGTGTATTTTGTGTACTTGTAAATAATTTGAGCATCGTCTATGTATATATTACAGTGCGATTCTGTGGAAAGTCAGGAAAAGGTAGGCCAACGGGAAACGCCTGAATTGAGCAGATCAAACATCGACGATTGGGTTTTATGTATTTCGTGGGAAAAAAACCCAATTGTCGATGTTTGATCTGCTCAATTCAGGCGTTTCCCGTTAGCCTACCTTAAGGCGCGTGATTTTCCACAGAATCGCAATGTATAATGACCTGATAATAAAAATTCAGTAATTATACAATTAACATTCTTCGCATTTAAATTCGATTATGAAGAAAACCCTCCCCGTACTCGATAATATATATAATAAATTAACAATTACGATAAATAAATTCCATGGACATTCCATGGACATTCAATGGACATTCAATGGACATCCATTGAGGACATCCACTGGACGTCCGCTACAGTTCCGACCGGACGTCCCATGGATATACTGTACATGTGTCCTTTGGACATCCCGAGGACGTCCAAAGTATGTTCGAGGGGTGGTCCTATGGATGTCCAACGGATATCCACTGGATATCCGGTAAGGACATTTCATGGACGTCCACTGGACATCCAACTTTGTGTCAAACGGACGTCCATCGGACGTCCGATGGATATCCGGCGGACTTCGGCGGACATCCATCGGACATCCGCAATGTCCAGCGTGGATGTCCATAGGACGTCCATAGGACGTCCGTGTGCTGTCTGGGAACCTAATCTTTCGCGAGTAAGACGTTATTTGTCTACGAAAAAAATATCTCGCAAGAGGATACACGTAGAGATGTAAGTATATATATTGTATGGTTGGTAGTTGTATTGTTCAAGGCCAATAACGTCGTGGGTGTTTTTTCATAAGGCGTGTTAGAATAGCGCGAGATCGTATGGTTCAACGTAAGAATTCAGACTATATCCGACAATACTCGAGTCTCGTTTCGTTCCACAATCATGCCTCCAACTTGTTTACGAAAGCGGAACCCAAACTCTTTCGAGCTCTTTGAATTCGTTTCCCTTTACGCTATAATAATCACTGCATCTTCCAGTCATAGACCGGAGCATGTGATCGGCGCGGAGCGACAATGCGATCTGCAGGACATGGACATCGCACAACAGGTGACGCAGGAAAGGAACCAGCAACAATTGCAGGAAGAAGCGGTGGACGGTCCGGAAGAAAATGAAGTGAGTTTGGAAGATGTTGAAATGCACGACGAGGCAGCGATTGTGGGTTGCTGTATAGCAGATACTCCATATATATTGGAGCAGCTTCGTGAAAAGTTCGACAACCACAATCCATCTACGAATTGTCCGTTTCGTGACTTGAAATTAGTAAGGTCGCAACGTTTCGGTCTGAAAATACAATTCTTTCTTCGGTGTCAACAGTGCAACACCGAAATAATAATTTCCACAAATCGTGAAGACGACAACAAAATGGATATGAATCGATGTGCCGCATCAGGAGCTATTGCAACGGGAATCGGTTATTCGCAGATGAGTCAGTCCACGTCAAGCGGGACGGATTTGGCCAAAAATTTACCTCGATGTTTTTGATTCTTTTGTAATTTTTTTGCCATATTCTGTGGGCAAAATAAATGAATGAAACATTTTTTTTTTTCTTTTTAACTCGAAGGGCTTAGAAGCTACAAGGGGTTGAATTTTCGAAAAAACCACCAAAAATCGGAATCGCGGTCTCCTTTAAACGTTAATATCTCCGGTTTCCTTTGTCGTACAGACGTCACCAAAAACTCATTTTGAAGCTTTTGAATCGCACTTTCATGTTATGAATTTTAAATTTATGGATTAAACAATTTTCTATTTGTTATTAACAATTATATTCTTTAAACGTGATTTTCGAGATGATTACACCCTTCGAAAATTCGGAAAAAAATACCAGCGTGTTTCTTGATTCATTCTCTACGAAATCTGTAAGTTTCAAAATGGAACTCCGATGGAAACTATATTTAAAAAGCGATTGATCCGTCCGGGACGTCGCGCGCGACTGGATTTTCGAAAAACCATCAAAAATCGGAATCGCGGTCTCCTTTAAACGTTATTATCTCCGATTCCCTTTGTCGTACAGACATCACCAAAAACTCATTTTGAAGCTCTTGAATCGCACTTTCATGTTATGAATTTTAAATTTATGTAATAAACAATTTTCCATTTGTTATTGACAATTATATTCTTTAAACGTGATTTTCAAGATGATTACACCCTTCGAAAATTCTGAAAAAAATACCAACGTGTTCCTTGATTCATTCTCTACGAAATCTGTAAGTTTTAAAATGGAATTCCGATGGAAACTATATTTAAAAAGCGATTGATCCGTCCGGGACGTCGCGCGCCACTGGCGCGCCCGCGTAGACAGTCGCGCGCGACGTTCCGGACGGATCAATCGCTTTTTAAATATAGTTTCCATCGGAGTTCCATTTTAAAACTGACAGATTTCGTAGAGAATGAATCAAGGAACACGCTGGTATTTTTTTCAGAATTTTCGAAGGGTGTAATCATCTCGAAAATCACGTTTAAAGAATATAATTGTTAATAACAAATAGAAAATTGTTTAATCCATAAATTTAAAATTCATAACATGAAAGTGCGATTCAAAAGCTTCAAAACGAGTTTTTGGTGACGTCTGTACGACAAAGGGAACCAGAGATATTAACGTTTAAAGGAGACCGCGATTCCGATTTTTGGTGGTTTTTTCGAAAATTCAACCCCTTGTAACTTCTAAGCCCTTCGAGTTAAAAAAAAAAAAAAAAATGTTTCATTCATTCATTTGACCCAGAGAATATGTAAAAAAAATTACGACGATTTTCAAGAACATGAGGTCAAAAAGGTGTCCCGCTTGACGTGGATTGACTCAGATGGAAGAATTTTTAGCCGCAATGGATATTCCCTGCATGGCTGCAGCGACTTACCGGAAATACAACTTCCAGATATGCAAGGCCTTCGAAAAGGCTACGAACGCTGAAATCGAAAATTCTGCGAATACATCCAGAACCATGGCTATAGAAAGAGGCGATTACGTCATTCACGACAATGAAAAGATACCGTTCATCGCAGTTGTTGCTGATTGCAGCTGGATGAAGAGGTCCTACAAAACCGGCCGGTATGATTCGCTGTCCGGAGTTGGTGCAATTCTGGACTACCGCACAGGGAAGGTCCTTTTCAGAGGGGTACGGAATAAGTTTTGCGCAGTTTGTGAATGGGCTACACGACATGGTACAGAACCTAATGTACACGTATGCTTCAAGAATTGGGGCCGTGACCAAGCTTCTACCGGCATGGAAAGCGACGCAATTGTGGAAGGCTTTAAGACCAGCGTTCAAATAAATGGACTTATATACAAAACGCTGATAGCCGACGGGGATAGCAGTGTGTACAAGGCGATTCTTGATGCCCATCCGTACGAAAAATATGAAGTAGTCGTCGACAAAAAAGAATGCGTCAATCACTTGTTGCGAAATCTGACGAATAAAATTAAAAAAATTGCGGAAACTCCAGGACGTACCATTTCGCAACAAAAAAAAATCGTTCTCAATAGCGTGAAAAGGTTTCGGAATACAATCAAAGAGGCCGTAACACATAGGCAAAACAGCGTTACGGAAACAGCTGTTATAAATAATGCTAGTACAAATTCGTTAGAAAACGAAAGTACTGTACAAAATGATCAAGCTGCATTATTGAAGAGAGACATTATGAACGTACCCTATCATGTCTTTGGAGATCACCAAAGTTGCAAGCAGTTGAAAGGATTTTGTAATGGTGATCCTGCTGAGGGTGAACAGAATCTCGTTGACGTTTTGAAAAAAGCAGGACTCTTTGAGCAACTGGAAACGTTGTTCACCTACTTCAGCTTTCATGCCACCAGTTTGATGTACGATGCTACGAACAACATTGCTGAAGCATACAACTCCATCGTATGTAAGTTTATCGGAGGTAAACGTATCAACTTTGGAATGAGATTTTCATATCAGACGAGGTGTGATGGATCTGTACTGCAGCACAACACTCAGAACGTTCTGACGAAACTTCACCAGAGTGAAAATAAAGAGCCACCCCGCACGGTAATGATTTTTGAAGCTCGACGTCAACGTCAAGTATATTTGAACGCGCAAATAAAAAAAGGGCGAAAGGCTTCGAGAGCTTCTCATCCAACGAGAAGAATCCGAGGAACCGATCAGAACTACGGCCCGAACGCTCAACAGCCTGATCTCGCTCAAGACCTATTTGACGAGCTTGCCGAGATACACAGAGGACGGTTGTTGGAAAAACAAAAAAATCGAGTCCAAGTGGAGAAGGATACGAGAAGGCAGTCCGAAAACGAACTGTGGCGATCCACGAGGCAAAAAATGTTGACAGCATTGAAATTTGGCGTAGTGTGTCGCATGAGAAATTATACATCATGTTCGAAAAATGTGCAGGCAATTTTGTTTCCTTCAATTCGAAATACGACAGACATGTTGTGGGGACGTACACACGAGGAAACAGCTATCAGACGTCTGGAGCAGGAATTGTCAACGGACGGGCTTCCTTCTAAAATCCAGCCATGCGGGCTGTTCATCGATTCTGAACTGGAATATCTTGGAGCTAGTCCAGACGGAACAATTGAGAACGACGGCATCGTCGAGATTAAGTGTCCGAAATCTGCGGAAAATTATAGTCCAAGTGAAGCAATCAAGTTCAACGTTTCAACGATTCCGAGATTCTTTACGAAAGACGGCAAAAAGATGAACACCGCGCATCTGTATTACTACCAGGTACAAGGGCAATTACATATTACCCAACGACGGTACTGTCACTTCGCCGCGTGGACTCCGCACGGTATCAAGTATGTGACGGTGCTAAGGGACGATGATTTCTGGAAAAGCCGAATGGAGCAACAGCTGATAAGCTTCTACAATCACTGTATGCTACCTGAAATCATAGACAGTACGTACATTCGAAAAATGCCGATCAGAGATCCAGAATACATTTTAGCACAACAGGTGGTGCGAGAAAGAAAACGAAGTGTAGTCATGTCGTCAGACACTGAAATGCATGGAAGTCGGACGAATGTGAGCACGGACAACGACACCAATGAAAGATCAATGCCGGGTACATTGGTACACACTTTGGAGAGTGAAGATCACTGGATGGAGTCACAGTCAGATGAGACATCCGAAGCTACGGACGAAGCAAACGGCATTATTCATCGGAGATTATCGTCTGCAGAGAAACCCCTGTCGTCCACGGACGAGCATTCTCGCGCGCACAGAAACGCAACCTGGGTAACCATACGTGATGATGACGAATCTTATAGACCCACGAGAATGGAAGTAGACATTCTTGATCCTATAAACAAAAACGTGCCCATCACGGAGATAAAAGCAGACATCTTGATGCGAAAATCATTGTTGAATGACACGTCGATAGATAACTTTCTAGACGTGGTCCGAAGTTCATCTCACTTTGAACCGAGGACTTCACTATGGTTAGCACACAGGCAATACATCCAACCACTCAGTGCAGAGCAGGACATCCAAATTATCGGTGGTAACGAATTTAGGCATTGGCGTTGCATTTACTTTGACGGAGTCAAGTTAAATGTGTATGACAGCCTGTTCTGCGGCAATTACGACTGTCTTAAAGAAGAAGAGAAGAGATATATCACATTGCGGTACCCAAAGTTAAGCACGAAAGACGTTTTGTTCAGAAAAGTTCAGAAGCAACCCGACGGTTACAGTTGTGGAGTATTCGCTGCAGCTTTCGCTACAACAGTAGCTTTAGGAGGAAACCCTTTGAACGCAATATATTCAAAGGACGTAATGAAATTGAGGCGTCATCTTTTCGGAATAATAGAGAGCAAGACATTATCTGCCTTTCCTTTCCACTGATAACGAGAACTGATAAGCACTCACCTGAGATTGTGGTAACGAAATTGAACTTGATCCTTCGACTTCGTAGGTTCTTACCTAGGTAAATTTCGTTACCACAATCTGAGGTGAGTGCTTCTCAGTTCTCGCTTGAGCTGATATCAGATCATATCATATCATATCTCGCGGCCTTTTCGACCGATCGGATACATCTCACTCGCGGCCTTTGCGGCCGATATAATAGTCGGAGAGCTGACGACCAAAATGGTCAGGTAATTTTATCGTCAATGAAAGTCAGGATAATACTTACCTGAAAGACCCCTATGTAAGAATCGTCGATCCGGCAGGCCGCTCCTGGTGGGTTCAGATATTATGGGGTGAGGAAAAAAAAAAAAAAAAGGTAAAAGTATCGTCTTTAATTTTTGTTGCAAACAGTTACGCTATATTCCTAATACACAAAAAAAAAAAATTCAAATCGAACGGTTGGTGGAAAGGTGTTGCCAGCCTTGATGATTGTGAAAAAAATAATAATTTTGAAGTAATAGTATCATAACTGATTTTTTTTTTTTTTACCCACCCCATAATATCTGAACCCACCAGGAGCGGCCTGCCGGATCGACGATTCTCGCGTAAGGGTCTTTCAGGTAAGTATTATCCTGAGTTTCATAGACCATAAAATTACCGGACCATTTTGGTCGTCAGCTCTTAGACTATAATACATCTCACTCGCGGCCTTTTCGGCCGATCGGATACATCTCACTCGCGGCCTTTGCGGCCGATCTAATACATATCACTCGCGGCCTTTTCGGCCGATCGGATACATCTCACTCGCGGCCTTTGCGGCCGATCGGATACATCTCACTCGCGGCCTTTGCGGCCGATCGGATACATCTCACTCGCGGCCTTTGCGGCCGATCTAATACATATCACTCGCGGCCTTTTCGGCCGATCGGATACATCTCACTCGCGGCCTTTGCGGCCGATCGGATACAAATCACTCGCGGCCTTTGCGGCCGAGCGGATACATCTCACTCGCGGCCTTTGCGGCCGACCGACAAGATAAAAACCTGATGGGAGACAATTGTCAATTAGCCTCCTCGCGGCGTCTCCTGGAAATACTCGTGATTACATGAGTAGCTAATAATTGACTTTACTGATGATGACAACAACAGCCGTCGTAAGTTTTCCTTCATCGAATACAATTTTATTAATTATTTCCAATTATTTATTCCAGACGAGATACTATTACCGAATTGAGAAAACTACGATTTACATCAATGTGATCATCACTTTATTTAGAAAAATATATATAATATTTCGGTCATTAGGGGAGACCGGGGCAAAATGATCCTCATAAAATAAAAATTTAAATAAATATTTTGAAAATTGAAAATTGTTCATTATTTATTGTGAACTATAAAGAGCTGAGATTTACATAATTATTATTTCAATGACGTTGTGGATAAAAAATAAAATATAAGATAAAAAAAAGATATAAAAAATAAATAAAAAAGATAAAATACACATAACATAATAATAATTTTAATATAATATAATGGTTTTAATTGAATGAATAAATGACATTAACATAGTTTAAAAAAAATAAAATAGTTCAAAAATTGAATAGAAAATTGTTCACTATTTATTCACTATTGTACGTAGGATAGAGCTAAGATTTACATTTACATAATAAGTTTGCCTTCATTGAATACAATTATTGCCAATTATTATTATTTCTTCCAGTGACTTTGGGACGAGATACTATTACCGAATTTCATTTGATCAGCGGGTGCCTCGTCGTTTCGAAATCTTTGGGTTCTTCTAGGTTTATACAGCTCCTGTCCTAAACGTCTTCACATTCAGGGTCGACTCGAAAATGCTTGGCCGAAGGCAATGCCTGGGATGAATCTGAAAACAAGCATGCTTCATAAATACATGTTCATTTCAATATTATTTATTTCTTTATTTATTCAAAGAGCTCAAAAGAGTTTGGGTTCCGCTTTCGTAAACAAGTTGGAGGCATGATTGTGGAACGAAACGAGACTCGAGTATTGTCGGATATAGTCTGAATTCTTACGTTGAACCATACAATCTCGCGCTATTCTGTCACGCCTTATGAAAAAACACCCACGACGTTATTGGCCTTGAACAACTAGGTACAACTACCAACCATACAATATATACATACATCTATACAGCTCCTGTCCTAAACGTCTTCACATTCAGTGTCGACTCGAAAATGCTTGGCCGAAGGTAATGCCTGGGATGAATCTGAAAACAATCATGCTTCAATAAATACATGTTCATTTCAATATTATTTATTTATTTAGTTATTTATTTATTCGATAAATAAATAAATAATTATCGTTGAACATCGCCGTGCAGATAAAGCACATGGTTCAGAAAGTATAACCTGGCTGCCGTAACGCAGATTATTTTGTTAATAAATTTGGAGTTCAAACTACTTGTGAAATGAACGATGGGCATCGCATCTCCGACTGCCTGAACGGTAGGCGCGCGCTGAGTTGCATGTTCCGTAGAGGGTTAGAATCATCGCCGACCAGTGCAGGTCTCGGTAAGAATCCTTGTTGAAAATGGTCGGAGCACAACCTCATGAGTTGTCAGAGGGTTCAAGTTGTATTATACTCGCGATGCGTATACTATTCACATCCACATCCATCTGCAAATGATTTATCGCAAACTAATAAAACCTAACCTAATCTTCAAAAAATGAGTAACGTAACCTGTACCACAATTGTATTTCATTTATGTACTTACCGATGAAACGTTCTGCCTTGGTCAGTCTTCTGTGCTCTTTTGCCGCACAAACGATATCCCATAACCATTTAGAAATAATTGTGTATCCCCGGTATCACACATGACTCTATCACCAACAGCTGACCATGGGCACATTCACATTGCCGCAGACCTAAAGACCCCGCATGTAATACCCGAGCGATGTCGGCCCTGGGCAGTTGCGCTGCTAGGCCGCAGACGCGCGCGCTACCTGGCGATAGATATATTTCTATTTGTCTGTAGCTGTCAAGAACCGCCTCGACTCGGTTGGAGTCGACAAAATGCAGCATTACTTCTCATTCTTTCATTTTCACGGAATACTCATAAATAAACTGATCGTTCGCTTTGTGCGAGGTCGTAGAATTGACGCAGCTATACATTTCAGTGCTGGATACCACCCGAACTTGAATAATAAGGTCAGCATATGAGAGTCGAGCCCCGAGCGGCCATTTTTTTACCCTATTTTACAGATCGTAATTTACGAAAAAGAACTTCTTTTCGATTTCAATACGTTTATACGTCTACGGCAATACTTCACCATATAATACGTCGAATGCCCTTTGCAAAAATCCATTCTGTGCCTTCGTCGCGAAATGCAGAGCAAAACAAAAAAATGGTAAAAACACCCCCTCGTTTACCCTATCACATCCCGTTAAGTATGGAAGTTCAATTACAGCAAATGCAATTCAAACAACTGATTGAATGGTCGTATCAACCCTTGAGTATTGATTTTTCCTTACTTTTTTTGTCAAGCTCATCTTCGAAAAATAATTTGATATTATTGAAATATCATGATCAACCATTAACATGAAAAATAGGCTTTTAAGTTGTAGAAACAGGTCCCGTTGTTCTACTGAGAAAAATGTCAACGGTTTAATCAACAACGCTTAATGATAAGTTAACAGGTGATGAAACTATGTAGAGCCCATGTGAGTTCAACGCAGGACTATATGAATCAACAACTTGTAAGAATTTCTACTTCTCACTAATGTTATAAACCTCATCCTGAACAGATTCTTCGACGCAGTTTCTGTCTCTTTCAGTTATGTCTGCGCTGTTGTCTCCATCAATTGCAGTTGATGGTAATTCGCATATAGGATATCTGTATTTGATCAGATTCTATCATAAACCTTTCAACATTTGTATTGGAACGTAGTCATTAAGGGGTTATACGCAGTTAGAAATGTCAAAAAATCGATTAACAACAAATCGGAATATTAGAAGCTGCTGATAATGCAGAGGGTTCATTTTATGGCCCTGGAATAGACGACTCCATGTGAGTTGAATAAAAAAAAATTTTTGTATGTAAACGTTTTTTGAAACTTTAAGCGCGTTTTTCTCAAAACGGTGTTTTCAAAGTCGGTGAGCACGATTTCTCAAAAACGGCTCAACCGATCGGTTTGAAATTTCAACACAACCTTCTCAGATATATTTTGCGGGGATTGATCGAAGGATTAAGATTTTCGATCATTATTTCTATTTTTTAAAACAATTTTACGAAAAAATTTTAGTAAAAAATCGGCATTATTTCTTTTTGGAGCCGCCATTTTGTCAAAAATCAAAATTTCGAGTATTCCTTCGATCAATACCTAGATTCATCTATCCACTGACAAAATCTTTCTTATTTTTTCATTTTTGATAATCCAAACCAGAGATATCGTGCTCACCGCCAGACACCTTTTTTTGTAGGACCTCCAGGTGATCGTCTACAGGACCAGTGTAATTCAATATTTAAAAAAATGAAGAGTACCGATTTAAAGTGAAAAGTTGCCACTACATGTATTAATACTTCTTGTAGTTGTCCAGTAAAATCCCTTTTCAGAAAAAAATCGTTAAAAAACGCATTTTTTCGGCCTTGCAACTGCGTATAACCCCTTAACGCCAGTGACACATCTGTTCTGCCGCATGGGTAGGATGTTGGGATCATAACATTGGTCGCCTACTGCCACGTTATTTTTGTTGTTGTTGTTTAAGGGTAGGAGATACTAAAATTTGAGTGCAAAAATTTCAAAAAAATCGATTTTCGGTTTTTTACGGAAAAGTGTTATTTGAACCCTTATCTTTACGTTTACTCAATAAAACGTATAATGTTACGGTAGAAGTTCCTAATTTTCCTATATTTCGGTTATTGCCATTTCAATTTGTGAAAATAAGTAACTTGAGATGCATTTTTCCATCAGGCTACCACACTCAAGTGATTCACGTGAGATGACAAAATAAAAACAAATAAAAATAACAATAATGAAAAATAATTTTCTTTAAATCATTGCTACTGAGAAAACATTCTAGTGACTCAGTCTTTTTACAGTTGATTAGTGCTATTTTGATACATAGTTCATGATTTTTCCAGATTTCAAGTCCTCCGCTGAACCAAAATGTAGTCCATCGAAGAAAAAGTAGTTGTCGTAAGGTACAGGTTGCTGCGTTGCATAAAATTTCTCCAAATTGTAGGAAATATTCTGTATGAATGTAATTTATGGGCAAACCAATAATATTTCATGTATTCAAGTTTTAGACGTATAAGTTTTTGATTTAAAATATTTTTTCCAAAACGATGGAAAAAAAAGTCTTACAATCCAAAATTTCCATGTCTTGAACTTGAATTAATTATTGGTTTGCCCCTAAATTACATTGATACAGAATATTTCCCCCAATTTGGAGAAATTTCATGCAAACGCAGCAACCTGTACCTTACGACAACTACTTTTTCTTCGATGGACTACATTTTGGTTCAGCGGAGGACATAAAATCTGGGAAAATCATGAACTATGTATTAAAATAGCACTAATCAACTGTGAAAGAACTGAGTCACTATAATGTTTTCTCAGAGCATAGCAGTGATTTTGAAAAAAATCATTTCAAGGTGTGCATACTCCCATAAGACAACAACTCCAAAAATATATATATTTTTTTTTTAACGTCACATACTTCAAAACTATTAGCAATCTCGTCTGAAACTAGTTTGGTTCATGCAGTAATGAAAATTTTAAATTTTGTGAATAATTTAAAAAAAAAATTCAAAGCGATTTATCTCAGAACTATGGTTTTGCCTTTTGAAAAAGTCCCATGCGTCTGAGTTTTTGTCGAAGACTTCTGCAATTTTCAGGGTGGATTCCTACACACGCTAGCTACAAACCCACGTCAGATTTTGGAAATCGAGACAAAATTACGGATTTTTCTTTTTTTTTTTTTTACTTTCTTCCCTCGGTGCATAAAGGCAATTATTGGATTAGGTTTCTTTACATTATTGCTCGTGAATAACCACATAGCCTGCGAGTTAAGCCATGGCCGATAAACATACTGTTCGACCTATATAGATACCCTGATGGGCCAGTTCAACGATTTTCCAACGTATTTCCAACCGTTGATATCCCGTTGAGCGATCATTGGACGTCAACGGATGAAGTACGTTGGAGATCAGTTGATTTGTTTCAAATCCAATACTCTTTTCCAACGACTTTTTCATTGGAAACCTGTTGGTAGCGTTGAAAGCGCGTCGGAGGTGCGTTGGACACGCGTTGGTACCGGCTCCGTGGCCGGTATATCGTTGGAAACGCGTTGGAAACCTGTTGGGAGCGTTGGCAACGCATTGGAGGTTCGTTGGAAACGCGTTGGAGGTGCGTTGGAAACGCGTTGAAATCCTGCTGGGAGCGTTGGAAATGCATTGGAGGTTCGTTGGAAACCTGTTGCGAGCGTTGGAAACGCGTTGGAGGTGCGTTGAAAACGCGTTGGAATCCTGTTGGGAGCGTTGGCAACAGATTTCCAACGCTCACCCAATAGTTGTCCTTCAACGCGCTGTCAACGGCGGGCCAACGCGGTGTCTAATATTAGTGAGCCAACAGATTTCCAACGCGCTGTCAACGACGAGCCAACGCGGTATCTAATATTAGTGAGCCAACAGATTCCCAACGCTTGCCCAACTTGCCGATAGTTGTCCTCCAACGCGCTGTCAACGACGGGCCAACGCGGTATCTAATATTAGTGAGCCAACAGATTTCCAACGCTTGCCCAATGCGCCGATAGTTGTCCTCCAACGCCCTGTCAACGACGGGCCAACGCGATATCCAATATTAGTGAGCCAACAGATTTCCAACGCTCGCCCAATGCAGCGATAGTTGTCCTCCAATGCGCTGCCAACGACGAGCCAACGCGGTATCTAATATTAGTGAGCCAACAATTTCCCAACGCTTGCCCAATAGTTGTCCTCCAACGCGCTGTCAACGGCGGGCCAACGCGGTGTCTAATATTAGTGAGCCAACAGATTTCCAACGCGCTGTCAACGACGAGCCAACGCGGTATCTAATATTAGTGAGCCAACAGATTCCCAACGCTTGCCCAACTTGCCGATAGTTGTCCTCCAACGCGCTGTCAACGACGGGCCAACGCGGTATCTAATATTAGTGAGCCAACAGATTTCCAACGCTTGCCCAATGCGCCGATAGTTGTCCTCCAACGCCCTGTCAACGACGGGCCAACGCGATATCCAATATTAGTGAGCCAACAGATTTCCAACGCTCGCCCAATGCGGCGATAGTTGTCCTCCAACGCGCTGTCAACGACGAGCCAACGCGGTATCTAAATTAGTGAGCCAACAGATTCCCAACGCTTGCCCAACTTGCCGATAGTTGTCCTCCAACGCGCTGTCAACGATGGGCCAACGCGGTATCTTATATTGGTGAGCCAACAGATTTCCAACGCTTGCCCAATGCGGCAATAGTTGTCCTCCAACGCGCTGACAACGACGGGCCAACGAAGAACTCGCGTCCAATACAATTCCAACGTCCACAATGTTTCACCAATATATGATCAACGATATTTCAATCACCTCAACACATTTCCAACGACAATTTCGTTGAATCGGCCCATCAGGGTATTTTACATCAATCATACTGCGTTACACTGAAATGGGTTACAGTTCGAACGAGTTTACGCTCTATCGCAGCATGTTATACCTGTGAGCTTATCCTTAAGCGTCGTTAACTCATGAATAGTTTTACGCCCAATATCAATGAGAAAGAGTTGTTGGCTTATATTCCTGCGTTACACTCAAATGGGTTATCGTTTTACTACCTGTTAGCTTGCCCTTGAGCGTTGTTAACTAATGAATACTTTTATGTCAAATATCCACTAAAAAGAGTTTGTAGCGACTTACGATGTTCACTACATTCACAAATGTCTGCAATTAACAAAATTTCTGAAATGTGAAATATCAATATTCACTTCCATAATTGAGTAAGACTAGACTTTCAAGATAGTTTATAATATTATTGAGAAGTAGGAATTCTCACAAGTTGTTCATTTATATAGTCCTGCGTTGAACTCACATGGGCTCTACATAGTTTTACCACCTGTTAACTTATTCTTAAGCGTTGTTCGTTAAACCATTGACATTTTTATAATTAGAACAACGAGACCTGTTTCTACAACTTAAGAGCCTATTGTTCATGTTAATGGTTGATCACAATATTCCAACATTAATCAAATAATTTTCAGAGATTAGCTTAAATAAAGTTTTGTTTTCTCTCATTGAATTCTTTTTATTGTAATCATCTAGGAATACAACGTTACATGTATTTTTATTTACGTTATTTAATTAGTTGTTAACTTGTGTCTGATTTGTTACTGGAGATCTTTCAGCCAAGGCGAGCATTGAAATGAGAATATATGGTGTAAGTACCAGAAGGATGTCTTAGTTGGAACCAAGACTCGATTATGCAGCGTGTATCCGACACTTGGGATTCTTTACCCAAGTGTTCTGAACACATTGCCAAAATTTGCATATAATATAATATATAATATATATATATATATATATATATATACAGGGTGACAATTATAAGGTGGCCGGTACTTTTTTGAGGGGTTTGCAAGGTGATATCGGGTTTTTTCTTTTTTTCTTCTTCAATGGTTTTTGATGCCCGATCTGAAGAAAAATACGGTGTTCATGTGACCATTATGGTTTTTGCGGTACAAAAATGGTTGATTCGAAAAAAAAAACGAAAGTTGATTTTTATTTTTTTTTAATGAAGATTATTTAATTTTGAATACAGAGGACCGGTTGAAAATTGAATTCGATTCCGATGTCGTTGAGAAAAATAATGTTGAATATTGGTATTTTAACGATTATCTAGCTTCAAATTCCGAACAGTAGAATAGAACCATGCCGCGTGAAGTTAGATCCGCCTCGTCTCACGGCCGTCGAATTGTCAGTGAAGTGAGGTTCAGAGCCGCTTGGTCCAAAAATGGTGCAAAGAATAGTTCCTTAGAATTTTAATTGAGCAGGATATAGTGACGGGGACGACGTACCCAGTAATGATACCCGAACCTGGCATTATCAAAAAATCCGCGGGGACGACGTTCAAAAAATTGTTAAGAATTGTTAATAACTAATCGGAGACGCGCGGAGGTACGAACTGCTCGGAAAAGTTGTTGCGAACGAATTTCGAGATGAGATTTGGTACACGTACCCAGTAATGATACTTGAACCTGGCATTATCGAAAAATCCCCGGGGACGACGTTCCAAAAATTGTTGGGAATTGTTGATAACTAATCGAAGACGCGCGGGGGTACGAACTGCTCGAAAGAGTTATTACAAGCAAATTTCGAGATGAGATTTGGTAGACGCACCCAGTAATGATACTTGAACCTGGCATTATCGAAAAATCCCCGGGGAAGACGTTCCAAAAATTGTTGAGAATTGTTATTAACTAATAGAAGACGCGCGGTGGTACGAACTGCTCGGAAAAGTTGTTGCAAGCGAATTTCGAGATGAGATTCGGTAGACGTACCCAGTAATGATACCCAAACCTGGAAATGATGAAAAATCCCCGGGGAAGACGTTCCAAAAATTGTTGAGAATTGTTATTAACTAATAGAAGACGCGCGGTGGTACGAACTGCTCGGAAAAGTTGTTGCAAGCGAATTTCGAGATGAGATTCGGTAGACGTACCCAGTAATGATACCCAAACCTGGAAATGATGAAAAATCCCCGGGGACGACGTTCAAAAAATTGTTAGGAATTGTTAATAATTAATCGAAGACGCGCGGAGGTACGAACTGCTCGGAAAAGTTGTTGCGAGCGAATTTCGAGATGAGATTTGGTAGACGTACCCAGTAATGATACTTGAACCTGGCATTATCGAAAAATCCCTGGGGACAACGTTCAAAAAATTGTTAGGAATTGTTAATAATTAATCGAAGACGCGCGGAGGTACGAACTGCTCGGAAAAGTTGTTGCGAGCGAATTTCGAGATAAGATTTGGTAGACGACCCAGTAATGATACCCAAACCTGGGAATAATAAAAAATCCCCGGGGACGACGTTCAAAAAATTGTTGAGAATTGTTAATAACTAATAGAAGACGCGCGGAGGTACGAACTGCTCGGAAAAGTTGTTGCAAGCGAATTTCGAGATGAGATTCGGTAGACGTACCCAGTAATGATACCCAAACCTGGAAATAATGAAAAATCCCCGGGGACGACGTTCAAAAAATTATTAGGAATTGTTAATAACTAATCGGAGACGCGCGGAGGTATGAACTGCTCGGAAAAGTTGTTGCGAGCGAATTTCGAGATGAGATTTGGTACACGTACCCAGTAATGATACTTGAACCTGGCATTATCGAAAAATCCCCGGGGACGACGTTCCAAAAATTGTTGGGAATTGTTGATAACTAATCGAAGACGCGCGGGGGTACGAACTGCTCGAAAGAGTTATTACAAGCAAATTTCGAGATGAGATTTGATAGACGCACCCAGTAATGATACTTGAACCTGGCATTATCAAAAAATCCGCGGGGACGACGTTCAAAAAATTGTTAAGAATTGTTAATAACTAATCGGAGACGCGCGGAGGTACGAACTGCTCGGAAAAGTTGTTGCGAACGAATTTCGAGATGAGATTTGGTACACGTACCCAGTAATGATACTTGAACCTGGCATTATCGAAAAATCCCCGGGGACGACGTTCCAAAAATTGTTGGGAATTGTTGATAACTAATCGAAGACGCGCGGGGGTACGAACTGCTCGAAAGAGTTATTACAAGCAAATTTCGAGATGAGATTTGGTAGACGCACCCAGTAATGATACTTGAACCTGGCATTATCGAAAAATCCCCGGGGAAGACGTTCCAAAAATTGTTGAGAATTGTTATTAACTAATAGAAGACGCGCGGTGGTACGAACTGCTCGGAAAAGTTGTTGCAAGCGAATTTCGAGATGAGATTCGGTAGACGTACCCAGTAATGATACCCAAACCTGGAAATGATGAAAAATCCCCGGGGAAGACGTTCCAAAAATTGTTGAGAATTGTTATTAACTAATAGAAGACGCGCGGTGGTACGAACTGCTCGGAAAAGTTGTTGCAAGCGAATTTCGAGATGAGATTCGGTAGACGTACCCAGTAATGATACCCAAACCTGGAAATAATGAAAAATCCCCGGGGACGACGTTCAAAAAATTGTTAGGAATTGTTAATAATTAATCGAAGACGCGCGGAGGTACGAACTGCTCGGAAAAGTTGTTGCGAGCGAATTTCGAGATGAGATTTGGTAGACGCACCCAGTAATGATACTTGAACCTGGCATTATCGAAAAATCCCTGGGGACAACGTTCAAAAAATTGTTAGAAATTGTTAATAATTAATCGAAGACGCGCGGAGGTACGAACTGCTCGGAAAAGTTGTTGCGAGCGAATTTCGAGATGAGATTTGGTAGACGACCCAGTAATGATACCCAAACCTGGGAATAATAAAAAATCCCCGGGGACGACGTTCAAAAAATTGTTGAGAATTGTTAATAACTAATAGAAGACGCGCGGAGGTACGAACTGCTCGGAAAAGTTGTTGCAAGCGAATTTCGAGATGAGATTCGGTAGACGTACCCAGTAATGATACCCAAACCTGGAAATAATGAAAAATCCCCGGGGACGACGTTCAAAAAATTGTTAGGAATTGTTAATAATTAATCGAAGACGCGCGGAGGTACGAACTGCTCGGAAAAGTTGTTGCGAGCGAATTTCGAGATGAGATTTGGTAGACGCACCCAGTAATGATACTTGAACCTGGCATTATCGAAAAATCCCCGGAGACGACGTGCCGAAAATTGTTGGGAATTGTTGATAACTAATCGAAGACTAATCGGAGGTACGAACTGCTCGGAAGAGTTATTACAAGCGAATTTTGAGATGAGATTTGGTAGACGTACTCAGTAATGATACCCAAACCTAGAAATAATAAAAAAATCCCCGGGGACGACGTTCAAAAAATTGTTAGGAATTGTTAATAACTAATAGAAGACGCGTGGAGGTACGAACTGCTCGGGAAAGTTATTACAAGCAAATTTCGAGATGAGATTTGGTAGACGTACCCAGTAATGATAGCCGAACTTGGAAATAATAAAAAATCCTCGGGGACGACGTTCAAAAAATTGTTAGGAATTGTTAATAACTAATAGAAGATGCGTGGAGGTACGAACTGCTCGGAAAAGTTATTACAAGCGAATTTCAAGATGAGATTTGGTAGACGCGCTCAGTATTGATAGCTGAACTTGGAAATAATGAAAAATCCCTTGGGACGACGTTCCAAAAATTGTTGAGAATTGTTATTAACTAATAGAAGACGCGCGGAGGTACGAACTGCTCGGAAAAGTTGTTGCAAGCGAATTTCGAGATGATATTTGGTAGACGCACCCAGTAATGATACTTGAACCTGGCATTATCGAAAAATCCCCGGGAACGACGTTCCAAAAATTGTTGAGAATTGTTATTAACTAATAGAAGACGCGCGGTGGTACGAACTGCTCGGAAAAGTTGTTGCAAGCGAATTTCGAGATGAGATTCGGTAGACGTACCCAGTAATGATACCCAAACCTGGAAATGATGAAAAATCCCCGGGGAAGACGTTCCAAAAATTGTTGAGAATTGTTATTACCTAATAGAAGACGCGCGGTGGTACGAACTGCTCTGAAAAGTTGTTGCAAGCGAATTTCGAGATGAGATTCGGTAGACGTACCCAGTAATGATACCCAAACCTGGAAATGATGAAAAATCCCCGGGGACGACGTTCAAAAAATTGTTAGGAATTGTTAATAATTAATCGAAGACGCGCGGAGGTACGAACTGCTCGGAAAAGTTGTTGCGAGCGAATTTCGAGATGAGATTTGGTAGACGTACCCAGTAATGATACTTGAACCTGGCATTATCGAAAAATCCCTGGGGACAACGTTCAAAAAATTGTTAGGAATTGTTAATAATTAATCGAAGACGCGCGGAGGTACGAACTGCTCGGAAAAGTTGTTGCGAGCGAATTTCGAGATGAGATTTGGTAGACGACCCAGTAATGATACCCAAACCTGGGAATAATAAAAAATCCCCGGGGACGACGTTCAAAAAATTGTTGAGAATTGTTAATAACTAATAGAAGACGCGCGGAGGTACGAACTGCTCGGAAAAGTTGTTGCAAGCGAATTTCGAGATGAGATTCGGTAGACGTACCCAGTAATGATACACAAACCTGAAAATAATGAAAAATCCCCGGGGACGACGTTCAAAAAATTATTAGGAATTGTTAATAACTAATCGGAGACGCGCGGAGGTATGAACTGCTCGGAAAAGTTGTTGCGAGCGAATTTCGAGATGAGATTTGGTACACGTACCCAGTAATGATACTTGAACCTGGCATTATCGAAAAATCCCCGGGGACGACGTTCCAAAAATTGTTGGGAATTGTTGATAACTAATCGAAGACGCGCGGGGGTACGAACTGCTCGAAAGAGTTATTACAAGCAAATTTCGAGATGAGATTTGGTAGACGCACCCAGTAATGATACTTGAACCTGGCATTATCGAAAAATCCCCGGGGAAGACGTTCCAAAAATTGTTGAGAATTGTTATTAACTAATAGAAGACGCGCGGTGGTACGAACTGCTCGGAAAAGTTGTTGCAAGCGAATTTCGAGATGAGATTCGGTAGACGTACCCAGTAATGATACCCAAACCTGGAAATGATGAAAAATCCCCGGGGAAGACGTTCCAAAAATTGTTGAGAATTGTTATTAACTAATAGAAGACGCGCGGTGGTACGAACTGCTCGGAAAAGTTGTTGCAAGCGAATTTCGAGATGAGATTCGGTAGACGTACCCAGTAATGATATCCAAACCTGGAAATGATGAAAAATCCCCGGGGACGACGTTCAAAAAATTGTTAGGAATTGTTAATAATTAATCGAAGACGCGCGGAGGTACGAACTGCTCGGAAAAGTTGTTGCGAGCGAATTTCGAGATGAGATTTGGTAGACGTACCCAGTAATGATACTTGAACCTGGCATTATCGAAAAATCCCTGTGGACAACGTTCAAAAAATTGTTAGGAATTGTTAATAATTAATCGAAGACGCGCGGAGGTACGAACTGCTCGGAAAAGTTGTTGCTAGCGAATTTCGAGATGAGATTTGGTAGACGACCCAGTAATGATACCCAAACCTGGGAATAATAAAAAATCCCCGGGGACGACGTTCAAAAAATTGTTGAGAATTGTTAATAACTAATAGAAGACGCGCGGAGGTACGAACTGCTCGGAAAAGTTGTTGCAAGCGAATTTCGAGATGAGATTCGGTAGACGTACCCAGTAATGATACCCAAACCTGGAAATAATGAAAAATCCCCGGGGACGACGTTCAAAAAATTGTTAGGAATTGTTAATAATTAATCGAAGACGCGCGGAGGTACGAACTGCTCGGAAAAGTTGTTGCGAGCGAATTTCGAGATGAGATTTGGTAGACGCACCCAGTAATGATACTTGAACCTGGCATTATCGAAAAATCCCCGGAGACGACGTTCCGAAAATTGTTGGGAATTGTTGATAACTAATCGAAGACTAATCGGAGGTACGAACTGCTCGGAAGAGTTATTACAAGCGAATTTTGAGATGAGATTTGGTAGACGTACTCAGTAATGATACCCAAACCTGGAAATAATGAAAAATCCCCGGGGACGACGTTCAAAAAATTGTTAGGAATTGTTAATAATTAATCGAAGACGCGCGGAGGTACGAACTGCTCGGAAAAGTTGTTGCGAGCGAATTTCGAGATGAGATTTGGTAGACGCACCCAGTAATGATACTTGAACCTGGCATTATCGAAAAATCCCCGGAGACGACGTTCCGAAAATTGTTGGGAATTGTTGATAACTAATCGAAGACTAATCGGAGGTACGAACTGCTCGGAAGAGTTATTACAAGCGAATTTTGAGATGAGATTTGGTAGACGTACTCAGTAATGATACCCAAACCTGGAAATGATAAAAAAATCCCCGGGGACGACGTTCAAAAAATTGTTAGGAATTGTTAATAACTAATAGAAGACGCGTGGAGGTACGAACTGCTCGGAAAAGTTATTACAAGCAAATTTCGAGATGAGATTTGGTAGACGTACCCAGTAATGATAGCCGAACTTGGAAATAATAAAAAATCCTCGGGGACGACGTTCAAAAAATTGTTAGGAATTGTTAATAACTAATAGAAGACGCGTGGAGGTACGAACTGCTCGGAAAAGTTATTACAAGCGAATTTCAAGATGAGATTTGGTAGACGCGCTCAGTATTGATAGCTGAACTTGGAAATAATGAAAAATCCCTGGGGACGACGTTCCAAAAATTGTTGAGAATTGTTATTAACTAATAGAAGACGCGCGGAGGTACGAACTGCTCGGAAAAGTTGTTGCAAGCGAATTTCGAGATGATATTTGGTAGACGCACCCAGTAATGATACTTGAACCTGGCATTATCGAAAAATCCCCGGGGACGACGTTCCAAAAATTGTTGAGAATTGTTATTAACTAATAGAAGACGCGCGGAGGTACGAACTGCTCGGAAAAGTTGTTGCAAGCGAATTTCGAGATGAGATTCGGTAGATGTACCCAGTAATGATACCCAAACCTGGAAATGATGAAAAATCCCCGGGGACGACGTATAAAAAATTGTTAGGAATTGTTAATAATTAATCGAAGACGCGCGGAGGTACGAACTGCTCGGAAAAGTTGTTGCGAGCGAATTTCGAGATGAGATTTGGTAGACCCACCCAGTAATGATTCTTGAACCTGGCATTATCGAAAAATCCCTGGGGACAACGTTCAAAAAATTGTTAGGAATTGTTAATAATTAATCGAAGACGCGCGGAGGTACGAACTGCTCGGAAAAGTTGTTGCGAGCGAATTTCGAGATGAGATTTGGTAGACGACCCAGTAATGATACCCAAACCTGGGAATAATAAAAAATCCCCGGGGACGACGTTCAAAAAATTGTTGAGAATTGTTAATAACTAATAGAAGACGCGCGGAGGTACGAACTGCTCGGAAAAGTTGTTGCAAGCGAATTTCGAGATGAGATTCGGTAGACGTACCCACCCAGGTGAGAAGGAACGATTGATTGAAGATTGCATCAAGCTTAGTTCAAGATTGACCAAGACTGATCAAGCCTGTATCCCGAAGACTGGAACAAGGTGGCATTAATATGGAAAAGTGACTAAGTTCCGAGACTGGGGGTACGAGCCTTGGTCGAGCCTTGAATTACGAGTCTTAATCGAACCCTCTAATACTAAAACTGGATCCATGTTTCACACCCGAGTCTCGAACTAGGGTTTGATGAATCCTAGTGCTCGATTGCGAATCACGTTTGGAAGGAGCTTCATTCATAGATATTCAAAAATGCAACTTGATTTTTTCATGATACTTTTTATTAATTTTCATGGTCTTAAGTCTCTCAAGTATCGAAGAATACGTATTAACAAAGAATATAAACTTGAATGAAAAAAAAAACACACAATAGAATTTCGTTTATATAGTTTTTTTTCTCTGCAAACATAATCACCCATCTTTTTGGTGGCGGTTTGCTTGCGACAAGTGATTTCCAACATACTGAATTATGTTCATCTCCATGGCAGGAAATTTTTTCAACAAAAAATCTGTAAATAAGACAGTGAAACATTACTTTTCACGTATAAGTACTGAGGTGGAAAATAGTATAACTTTCACCTTTCAGGCATTCATACGTTGTCGTAGTACTGAACGATTCTTTTTGACTGAGTATTGTCTTCCTTCCCTGGCCACTGTAGAATTTCTGCACATCTTTCTCGAGCATACAATTCATACATTTTTTGACGCAATCCTTCCAGGTATCATCAGAGTCAACCCAACCGCGGAACATCGATAACTGGATGACGAATTTTTTAGTTTCAAAATTATTTTTATTCCATGTTTTTAATGTGACAGAACATGTTGTGTGTTCAATACGGACAAACAAAATTAAAACAATCACCAAAGCCTTTTTCTTCTGCAACCCTGAATACTCGACGGTTTTTCCCTCTTCATCTTTCTTTCCTTCATTTGTCACTTGTAAGGATTTTTCAAAAACTACAAAATCTCCATGATTTTGGATGGGGAACTTTGCTTTTAGAATCTCGCTCATGAAAGGCCTTGCTGATGATGAATTCGGATTGTTGGAATCTCCAAAGTGCATCCTAGAAAGATCACTGTAGATCTTTTTCAGTGTATTACCCATATCATACTGGATACTCCGTTTTGAATTTTCAATTTTTTTCAAGATTTTGCGAGTGTCTGCTTCTCGTTGCAGATCCATGTACTGAACTAAATCTAAATGTAATGAAATATCAATGAGTTGTTATGTGTTCCTATAACAATAGCGAGAGGCATTGACACGTAATGTTTATGGTGGATTTTCATCAATATTGGCCACAATGAGCCGTCTGTTTGCGAATAAACAGCCATTCCATCGATATGAACAAGCACTTTAATTTCACCTTCGTCGTATACTTCTGGCTGAATCATTTTCTCTAAGCCATTTTTTATCCCCAAGTAGATGTAGCTTCCAATATGTCCTGATTTGGAAACCATAGGCAGGCTTTCAATGACATGAGAAAACCCCATCAGAGTCGCTGCACTTGGTGGTAATTCTGGATAACCTACTTGTTGTAAAATTTTTAACAAATTAGTCACTACACATGTTTTCATATTGGTAATATTGTCAATAGCCCAATTTTTCAAAATTTCCCTCATATTCAATTTCTCTTCATCAGCTGTGGGCTCTTGAAATGTGCTGTTTAGCACTGGTGATGTGGGCATGATACTCAGACTTGAAGAAGAGCAATTGGATCCATCATACGAAGACACACCACTGTTGATATCTTCTTCTTCTAGCTCTGACATTGTCTGGACACGTTCTCTGCTCCAAATTCTCTGCTCGGAAACTCCCAACATCAAGATCATTATCAGTCGGGGATTGCGACTGAGTAGAGCCACTTGCTTTAGAATACTCATTTGCACCAATCTCCATATCCTCTTGCTCACTTGATTGATTCTGTCTCCTCAAATATCTCATTTTTCTTTGTCTGTCAGTTGAATTTTTCTTCGAAAAATCCATGATGATACCCACAATGTTTATTCTCAGTTTGATCTTCACTCGTTGGCAGGAGTTCTGTATTAGAGGTTAGTTAACGAACATATGCCAATGCATGGATACCGCGCCATGATGCATGATATTCAAATGAAGAGAATCAATTTTGTGACCTAAGTTTGAAATGAATAAACAGCAAGAACTGTGGAATAAGGTTGGATGGGGACGCATTGACATACATGGGGAATTCCACGTCAGACCAGCAAACCCAAAACCCTCACTATTTTAGATTGACTTAATTATCATAATATATTATATGTTTGTTAGGGTTCAAAATACTTATAATAATACTTATGTACGGTATTGTGGTGAACGCCATACATGTCTTACCGTGCACTTTGATCTTTGATGGAGAATGTTTCTAGGTCATTACAGAGTGCGTATAATTTTTTTGGTAATTTTTAATCGGGTCCCATTGGCAAATTTGTTTTTTCCTCATTATGAAGGAATGATCAATGATAAAAAATTGAAAAAATTATTCTGATCATTTTGAACCCTAACAAGCATCATATATAATAATTAAGTCAATCTAAAATAGTGAGGGTTTTGGGTTTGCTGGTCTGACGTGGAATTCCCCATATATAGCTACGCTTGTATATAAATGATCCCCTTGACGATGGAGACAATCTTGGTCCTTAGGCTACCTTGGCTAATCTTGGTCTTAGACTACCGAGTCTCGATCAACTAGGCTGTATCAAGTTTTAAACCAGCCTCGGGGAAACATTGGCATCCAGGCTTGAATCAATGAATGATATAACGATAGAACCAGGATTGGTTCCATTCTGGATCACCCAGTCTCGATATCCTATCTTGAATAAGTCTTGTTTCCGTCGTCAAGCTTGATATTTCTCACCTGGGCAGTAATGATACCCAAACCTGGAAATAATGAAAAATCCCCGGGGACGACGTTCAAAAAATTATTAGGAATTGTTAATAACTAATCGGAGACGCGCGGAGGTATGAACTGCTCGGAAAAGTTGTTGCGAGCGAATTTCGAGATGAGATTTGGTACACGTACCCAGTAATGATACTTGAACCTGGCATTATCGAAAAATCCCCGGGGACGACGTTCCAAAAATTGTTGGGAATTGTTGATAACTAATCGAAGACGCGCGGGGGTACGAACTGCTCGAAAGAGTTATTACAAGCAAATTTCGAGATGAGATTTGGTAGACGCACCCAATAATGATACTTGAACCTGGCATTATCGAAAAATCCCCGGGGAAGACGTTCCAAAAATTGTTGAGAATTGTTATTAACTAATAGAAGACGCGCGGTGGTACGAACTGCTCGGAAAAGTTGTTGCAAGCGAATTTCGAGATGAGATTCGGTAGACGTACCCAGTAATGATACCCAAACCTGGAAATGATGAAAAATCCCCGGGGAAGACGTTCCAAAAATTGTTGAGAATTGTTATTAACTAATAGAAGACGCGCGGTGGTACGAACTGCTCGGAAAAGTTGTTGCAAGCGAATTTCGAGATGAGATTCGGTAGACGTACCCAGTAATGATATCCAAACCTGGAAATGATGAAAAATCCCCGGGGACGACGTTCAAAAAATTGTTAGGAATTGTTAATAATTAATCGAAGACGCGCGGAGGTACGAACTGCTCGGAAAAGTTGTTGCGAGCGAATTTCGAGATGAGATTTGGTAGACGCACCCAGTAATGATACTTGAACCTGGCATTATCGAAAAATCCCCGGGGAAGACGTTCCAAAAATTGTTGAGAATTGTTATTAACTAATAGAAGACGCGCGGTGGTACGAACTGCTCGGAAAAGTTGTTGCAAGCGAATTTCGAGATGAGATTCGGTAGACGTACCCAGTAATGATACCCAAACCTGGAAATAATGAAAAATCCCCGGGGACGACGTTCAAAAAATTGTTAGGAATTGTTAATAATTAATCGAAGACGCGCGGAGGTACGAACTGCTCGGAAAAGTTGTTGCGAGCGAATTTCGAGATGAGATTTGGTAGACGCACCCAGTAATGATACTTGAACCTGGCATTATCGAAAAATCCCCGGAGACGACGTTCCGAAAATTGTTGGGAATTGTTGATAACTAATCGAAGACTAATCGGAGGTACGAACTGCTCGGAAGAGTTATTACAAGCGAATTTTGAGATGAGATTTGGTAGACGTACTCAGTAATGATACCCAAACCTGGAAATAATGAAAAATCCCCGGGGACGACGTTCAAAAAATTGTTAGGAATTGTTAATAATTAATCGAAGACGCGCGGAGGTACGAACTGCTCGGAAAAGTTGTTGCGAGCGAATTTCGAGATGAGATTTGGTAGACGCACCCAGTAATGATACTTGAACCTGGCATTATCGAAAAATCCCCGGAGACGACGTTCCGAAAATTGTTGGGAATTGTTGATAACTAATCGAAGACGCGCGGAGGTACGAACTGCTCGGAAGAGTTATTACAAGCGAATTTTGAGATGAGATTTGGTAGACGTACTCAGTAATGATACCCAAACCTGGAAATAATAAAAAAATCCCCGGGGACGACGTTCAAAAAATTGTTAGGAATTGTTAATAACTAATAGAAGACGCGTGGAGGTACGAACTGCTCGGAAAAGTTATTACAAGCAAATTTCGAGATGAGATTTGGTAGACGTACCCAGTAATGATAGCCGAACTTGGAAATAATAAAAAATCCTCGGGGACGACGTTCAAAAAATTGTTAGGAATTGTTAATAACTAATAGAAGACGCGTGGAGGTACGAACTGCTCGGAAAAGTTATTACAAGCGAATTTCAAGATGAGATTTGGTAGACGCGCTCAGTATTGATAGCTGAACTTGGAAATAATGAAAAATCCCTGGGGACGACGTTCCAAAAATTGTTGAGAATTGTTATTAACTAATAGAAGACGCGCGGAGGTACGAACTGCTCGGAAAAGTTGTTGCAAGCGAATTTCGAGATGATATTTGGTAGACGCACCCAGTAATGATACTTGAACCTGGCATTATCGAAAAATCCCCGGGGACGACGTTCCAAAAATTGTTGGGAATTGTTGATAACTAATCGAAGACGCGCGGAGGTACGAACTGCTCGGAAGAGTTATTACAAGCGAATTTTGAGATGAGATTTGGTAGACGTACTCAGTAATGATACCCAAACCTGGAAATAATAAAAAAATCCCCGGGGACGACGTTCAAAAAATTGTTAGGAATTGTTAATAACTAATAGAAGACGCGTGGAGGTACGAACTGCTCGGAAAAGTTATTACAAGCAAATTTCGAGATGAGATTTGGTAGACGTACCCAGTAATGATAGCCGAACTTGGAAATAATAAAAAATCCTCGGGGACGACGTTCAAAAAATTGTTAGGAATTGTTAATAACTAATAGAAGACGCGTGGAGGTACGAACTGCTCGGAAAAGTTATTACAAGCGAATTTCAAGATGAGATTTGGTAGACGCGCTCAGTATTGATAGCTGAACTTGGAAATAATGAAAAATCCCTGGGGACGACGTTCCAAAAATTGTTGAGAATTGTTATTAACTAATAGAAGACGCGCGGAGGTACGAACTGCTCGGAAAAGTTGTTGCAAGCGAATTTCGAGATGATATTTGGTAGACGCACCCAGTAATGATACTTGAACCTGGCATTATCGAAAAATCCCCGGGGACGACGTTCCAAAAATTGTTGAGAATTGTTGTTAACTAATAGAAGACGCGCGGAGGTACGAACTGCTCGGAAAAGTTGTTGCAAGCGAATTTCGAGATGAGATTCGGTAGACGTACCCAGTAATGATACCCAAACCTGGAAATGATGAAAAATCCCCGGGGACGACGTTCAAAAAATTGTTGGGAATTGTTCATAATTAATCGAAGACGCGCGGAGGTACGAACTGCTCGGAAAAGTTGTTGCGAGCGAATTTCGAGATGAGATTTGGTACACGTACCCAGTAATGATACTTGAACCTGACATTATCGAAAAATCCCCGGGGACGACGTTCCAAAAATTGTTGGGAATTGTTGATAACTAATCGAAGACGCGCGGGGGTACGAACTGCTCGAAAGAGTTATTACAAGCAAATTTCGAGATGAGATTTGGTAGACGTACTCAGTAATGATACCCAAACCTGGAAATAATGAAAAATCCCCGGGACGACGTTCAAAAAATTGTTAGGAATTGTTAAAAATTAATCGAAGACGCGCGGAGGTACGAACTGCTCGGAAAAGTTGTTGCGAGCGAATTTCGAGATGAGATTTGGTAGACGCACCCAGTAATGATACTTGAACCTGGCATTATCGAAAAATCCCCGGAGACGACGTTCCGAAAATTGTTGGGAATTGTTGATAACTAATCGAAGACGCGCGGAGGTACGAACTGCTCGGAAGAGTTATTACAAGCGAATTTTGAGATGAGATTTGGTAGACGTACTCAGTAATGATACCCAAACCTGGAAATAATAAAAAAATCCCCGGGGACGACGTTCAAAAAATTGTTGGGATTGTTAATAACTAATAGAAGACGCGTGGAGGTACGAACTGCTCGGAAAAGTTATTAGAAGCAAATTTCGAGATGAGATTTGGTAGACGTACCCAGTAATGATAGCCGAACTTGGAAATAATAAAAAATCTTCGGGGACGACGTTCAAAAAATTGTTAGGAATTGTTAATAATTAATCGAAGACGCGCGGAGGTACGAACTGCTCGGAAAAGTTATTACAAGCGAATTTCAAGATGAGATTTGGTAGACGCGCTCAGTATTGATAGCTGAACTTGGAAATAATGAAAAATCCCCGGGGACGACGTTCCAAAAATTGTTGAGAATTGTTATTAACTAATAGAAGACGCGCGGAGGTACGAACTGCTCGGAAAAGTTGTTGCAAGCGAATTTCGAGATGATATTTGGTAGACGCACCCAGTAATGATACTTGAACCTGGCATTATCGAAAAATCCCCGGAGACGACGTTCCAAAAATTGTTGGGAATTGTTGATAACTAATCGAAGACGCGCGGAGGTACGAACTGCTCGGAAGAGTTATTACAAGCGAATTTCGAGATGAGATTTGGTAGACATACCCAGTAATGATACCCGAACCTGGAATAATGATAATAACAATAATAATCTCATCTTGAAATTCGCTAGCAACAACTTTTCGGAGCAGTTCGTACCTCCGCGCGTCTTCTATTAGTTATTAACAATTCCTAACAATTTTTTGAACGTCGTCCCCGGGGATTTTTCATTATTTCCAGGTTTGGGTATCATTACTGGGTACGTCTACCAAATCTCATCTTGAAATTCGCTTCTAATAACTTTCTCGAGCAGTTCGTACCTCTGCGCGTCTTCGATTAGTTATCAACAATTCCTAACAATTTTTGGAACGTTGTCCCCGGGGATTTTTCGATAATGCCAGGTTCAAGTATCATTACTGGGTACGTCTACCAAATCTCATCTCGAAATTCGCTCGCAACAACTTTTCCGAGCAGTTCGTACCTCCACGCGTCTTCTATTAGTTATTAACAATTCCTAACAATTTTTTGAACGTCGTCCCCGGGGATTTTCTTATTATTTCCAGGTTTGGGTATCATTACTGAGTACGTCTACCAAATCTCATCTCGAAATTCGCTTGCAACAACTTTTCCGAGCAGTTCGTACCCCCGCGCGTCTTCTATTAGTTATTAACAATTCTCAACAATTTTTTGAACGTCGTCCCCGGGGATTCTTTATTATTCCCAGGTTTGAGTATCATTACTGGGTCGTCTACCAAATCTCATCTCGAAATTCGCTCGCAACAACTTTTCCGAGCAGTTCGTACCTCCGCACGTCTTCTATTAGTTATTAACAATTCCTAACAATTTTTGAACGTCGTCCCCGGAGATTTTTTATTATTTCCAGGTTTGGGTATCATTACTGAGTACGTCTACCAAATCTCATCTTGAAATTCGCTTGTAATAACTTTTCCCGGCAGTTCGTACCTCCACGCGTCTTCTATTAGTTATTAACAATTCCTAACAATTTTTGAACGTCGTCCCCGGAGATTTTTTATTATTTCCAGGTTTGGGTATCATTACTGAGTACGTCTACCAAATCTCATCTCGAAATTCGCTTGTAATAACTCTTCCGAGCAGTTCGTACCTCCGCGCGTCTTCGATTAGTTATCAACAATTCCCAACAATTTTTGGAACGTCGTCCCCGGGGATTTTTAATTATTTCCAGGTTTGGGTATCATTACTAGGTACGTCTACCGAATCTCATCTCGAAATTCGCTTGCAACAACTTTTCCGAGCAGTTCGGACCTCCGCGCGTCTTCTATTAGTTATCAACAATTCTCAACAATTTTTGGAACGTCGTCCCCGGGGATTTTTAGATAATGCCAGGTTCAAGTATCATTACTGGGTACGTCTACCAAATCTCATCTCGAAATTCGCTCGCAACAACTTTTCCGAGCAGTTCGTACCTCCGCGCGTCTTCGATTAATTATGAACAATTCCTAACAATTTTTTGAACGTCGTCCTCGGGGATTTTTCATCATTTCCAGGTTCGGGTATCATAACTGGGTACGTCTACCGAATCTCATCTCGAAATTCGCTTGTAATAACTTTTCCGAGCAGTTCGTACCTCCACGCGTCTTCTATTAGTTATTAACAATTCCTAACAATTTTTTGAACGTCGTCCCCGGGGATTTTCCGATAATGCCAGGTTCAAGTATCATTACTGGGTGCGTCTACCAAATCTCATCTCGAAATTCGCTCGCAACAACTTTTCCGAGCAGTTCGTACTCCCGCGCGTCTTCTATTAGTTAATAACAATTCTCAACAATTTTTGGAACGTCGTCCCCAGGGATTTTTCATTATTTCCAAGTTCAGCTATCAATACTGAGCGCGTCTACCAAATCTCATCTCGAAATTCGCTTGTAATAACTTTTCCGAGCAGTTCGTACCTCCACGCGTCTTCTATTAGTTATTAACAATTCCTAACAATTTTTTGAACGTCGTCCCCGGAGATTTCTTATTATTTCCAGGTTTGGGTATCATTACTGAGTACGTCTACCAAATCTCATCTCGAAATTCGCTTGTAATAACTTTTCCGAGCAGTTCGTACCTCCACGCGTCTTCTATTAGTTATTAACAATTCCTAACAATTTTTTGAACGTCGTCCCCGGGGATTTTTCATTATTTCCAAGTTCGGCTATCATTACTGGGTACGTCTACCAAATCTCATCTCGAAATTTGCTTGTAATAACTCTTTCGAGCAGTTCGTACCCCCGCGCGTCTTCCATTAGTTATCAACAATTCCCAACAATTTTTGGAACGTCGTCCCCAGGGATTTTTCATTATTTCCAAGTTCAGCTATCAATACTGAGCGCGTCTACCAAATCTATTCTCGAAATTCGCTTGTAATAACTTTTCCGAGCAGTTCGTACCTCCACGCGTCTTCTATTAGTTATTAACAATTCCTAACAATTTTTTGAACGTCGTCTCCGGGGATTTTTCATTATTTCCAGGTTTGGGTATCATTACTGGGTACGTCTACCGAATCTCATCTCGAAATTCGCTCGCAACAACTTTTCCGAGCAGTTCGTACCTCTGCGCGTCTTCGATTAATTATTAACAATTCCTAACAATTTTTTGAACGTCCTCCCCGGGGATTTTTCGATAATGCCAGGTTCAAGTATCATTACTGGGTACGTCTACCAAATCTCATCTCGAAATTCGCTCGCAACAACTTTTCCGAGCAGTTCGTACCTCCGCGCGTCTTTTATTAGTTAATAACAATTCTCAACAATTTTTGGAACGTCGTCCCCAGGGATTTTTCATTATTTCCAAGTTCAGCTATCAATACTGAGCGCGTCTACCAAATCTCATCTCGAAATTCGCTTGTAATAACTTTTCCGAGCAGTTCGTACCTCCACGCGTCTCCTATTAGTTATTAACAATTCCTAACAATTTTTTGAACGTCGTCCCTGAGGATTTTTTATTATTTCCAAGTTCGGCTATCATTACTGGGTACGTCTACCAAATCTCATCTCGAAATTTGCTTGTAATAACTTTTCCGAGCAGTTCGTACCTCTACGCGTCTTCTATTAGTTATTAACAATTCCTAACAATTTTTTGAACGTCGTCCCCGGGGATTTTTTATTATTTCCAGGTTTGGGTATCATTACTGAGTACGTCTACCAAATCTCATCTCAAAATTCGCTTGTAATAACTCTTCCGAGCAGTTCGTACCTCCGCGCGTCTTCGATTAATTATTAACAATTCCTAACAATTTTTTGAACGTCGTCCCCGGGGATTTTTCATTATTTCCAGGTTTGGGTATCATTACTGGGTACGTCTACCGAATCTCATCTCGAAATTCGCTTGCAACAACTTTTCCGAGCAGTTCGTACCTCCGCGCGTCTTCTATTAGTTATTATCAATTCTCAACAATTTTTTAAACGTCGTCCCCGGGGATTTTTTATTATTCCCAGGTTTGGGTATCATTACTGGGTCGTCTACCAAATCTCATCTTGAAATTCGCTCGCAACAACTTTTCCGAGCAGTTCGTACCTCCGTGCGTCTTCGATTAGTTATCAACAATTCCTAACAATTTTTTGTACGTCGTCCCCGGGGATTTTTTATTATTTCCAAGTTCGGCTATCATTACTGGGTACGTCTACCAAATCTCATCTCGAAATTTGCTTGTAATAACTCTTTCGAGCAGTTCGTACCCCCGCGCGTCTTCCATTAGTTATCAACAATTCCCAACAATTTTTGGAACGTCGTCCCCGGGGATTTTTCGATAATGCCAGGTTCAAGTATCATTACTGGGTACGTGTACTAAATCTCATCTCGAAATTCGTTCGCAACAACTTTTCCGAGCAGTTCGTACCTCCGCGCGTCTCCGATTAATTATTAACAATTCCTAACAATTTTTTGAACGTCCTCCCCGGGGATTTTCCGATAATGCCAGGTTCAAGTATCATTACTGGGTACGTCTACCAAATCTCATCTCGAAATTCGCTCGCAACAACTTTTCCGAGCAGTTCGTACCTCCGCGCGTCTTCTATTAGTTAATAACAATTCTCAACGATTTTTGGAACGTCGTCCCCAGGGATTTTTCATCATTTCCAAGTTCAGCTATCAATACTGAGCGCGTCTACCAAATCTCATCTCGAAATTCGCTTGTAATAACTTTTCCGAGCAGTTCGTACCTCCGCGCGTCTTCGATTAATTATTAACAATTCCTAACAATTTTTTGAACGTCGTCCCCGGGGATTTTTCATTATTTCCAGGTTTGGGTATCATTACTGGGTACGTCTACCGAATCTCATCTCGAAATTCGCTTGCAACAACTTTTCCGAGCAGTTCGTACCTCCGCGCGTCTTCTATTAGTTATTATCAATTCTCAACAATTTTTTAAACGTCGTCCCCGGGGATTTTTTATTATTCCCAGGTTTGGGTATCATTACTGGGTCGTCTACCAAATCTCATCTTGAAATTCGCTCGCAACAACTTTTCCGAGCAGTTCGTACCTCCGTGCGTCTTCGATTAGTTATCAACAATTCCTAACAATTTTTTGTACGTCGTCCCCGGGGATTTTTTATTATTTCCAAGTTCGGCTATCATTACTGGGTACGTCTACCAAATCTCATCTCGAAATTTGCTTGTAATAACTCTTTCGAGCAGTTCGTACCCCCGCGCGTCTTCCATTAGTTATCAACAATTCCCAACAATTTTTGGAACGTCGTCCCCGGGGATTTTTCGATAATGCCAGGTTCAAGTATCATTACTGGGTACGTGTACCAAATCTCATCTCGAAATTCGTTCGCAACAACTTTTCCGAGCAGTTCGTACCTCCGCGCGTCTCCGATTAATTATTAACAATTCCTAACAATTTTTTGAACGTCCTCCCCGGGGATTTTCCGATAATGCCAGGTTCAAGTATCATTACTGGGTACGTCTACCAAATCTCATCTCGAAATTCGCTCGCAACAACTTTTCCGAGCAGTTCGTACCTCCGCGCGTCTTCTATTAGTTAATAACAATTCTCAACAATTTTTGGAACGTCGTCCCCAGGGATTTTTCATTATTTCCAAGTTCAGCTATCAATACTGAGCGCGTCTACCAAATCTCATCTCGAAATTCGCTTGTAATAACTTTTCCGAGCAGTTCGTACCTCCACGCGTCTCCTATTAGTTATTAACAATTCCTAACAATTTTTTGAACGTCGTCCCTGAGGATTTTTTATTATTTCCAAGTTCGGCTATCATTACTGGGTACGTCTACCAAATCTCATCTCGAAATTTGCTTGTAATAACTTTTCCGAGCAGTTCGTACCTCTACGCGTCTTCTATTAGTTATTAACAATTCCTAACAATTTTTTGAACGTCGTCCCCGGGGATTTTTTATTATTTCCAGGTTTGGGTATCATTACTGAGTACGTCTACCAAATCTCATCTCAAAATTCGCTTGTAATAACTCTTCCGAGCAGTTCGTACCTCCGCGCGCCTTCGATTAATTATTAACAATTCCTAACAATTTTTTGAACGTCGTCCCCGGGGATTTTTCATTATTTCCAGGTTTGGGTATCATTACTGGGTACGTCTACCGAATCTAATCTCGAAATTCGCTTGCAACAACTTTTTCGAGCAGTTCGTACCTCCGCGCATCTTCTATTAGTTATTAACAATTCTCAACAATTTTTTGAACGTCGTCCCCGGGGATTTTTTATTATTCCCAGGTTTGGGTATCATTACTGGGTCGTCTACCAAATCTCATCTTGAAATTCGCTCGCAACAACTTTTCCGAGCAGTTCGTACCTCCGTGCGTCTTCGATTAGTTATCAACAATTCCTAACAATTTTTTGTACGTCGTCCCCGGGGATTTTTTATTATTTCCAAGTTCGGCTATCATTACTGGGTACGTCTACCAAATCTCATCTCGAAATTTGCTTGTAATAACTCTTTCGAGCAGTTCGTACCCCCGCGCGTCTTCCATTAGTTATCAACAATTCCCAACAATTTTTGGAACGTCGTCCCCAGGGATTTTCCATTATTTCCAAGTTCAGCTATCAATACTGAGCGCGTCTACCAAATCTATTCTCGAAATTCGCTTGTAATAACTTTTCCGAGCAGTTCGTACCTCCACGCGTCTCCTATTAGTTATTAACAATTCCTAACAATTTTTTGAACGTCGTCTCCGGGGATTTTTCATTATTTCCAGGTTTGGGTATCATTACTGGGTACGTCTACCGAATCTCATCTCGAAATTCGCTCGCAACAACTTTTCCGAGCAGTTCGTACCTCTGCGCGTCTTCGATTAATTATTAACAATTCCTAACAATTTTTTGAACGTCCTCCCCGGGGATTTTTCGATAATGCCAGGTTCAAGTATCATTACTGGGTACGTCTACCAAATCTCATCTCGAAATTCGCTCGCAACAACTTTTCCGAGCAGTTCGTACCTCCGCGCGTCTTTTATTAGTTAATAACAATTCTCAACAATTTTTGGAACGTCGTCCCCAGGGATTTTTCATTATTTCCAAGTTCAGCTATCAATACTGAGCGCGTCTACCAAATCTCATCTCGAAATTCGCTTGTAATAACTTTTCCGAGCAGTTCGTACCTCCACGCGTCTCCTATTAGTTATTAACAATTCCTAACAATTTTTTGAACGTCGTCCCTGAGGATTTTCTATTATTTCCAAGTTCGGCTATCATTACTGGGTACGTCTACCAAATCTCATCTCGAAATTTGCTTGTAATAACTTTTCCGAGCAGTTCGTACCTCTACGCGTCTTCTATTAGTTATTAACAATTCCTAACAATTTTTTGAACGTCGTCCCCGGGGATTTTTTATTATTTCCAGGTTTGGGTATCATTACTGAGTACGTCTACCAAATCTCATCTCAAAATTCGCTTGTAATAACTCTTCCGAGCAGTTCGTACCTCCGCGCGTCTTCGATTAATTATTAACAATTCCTAACAATTTTTTGAACGTCGTCCCCGGGGATTTTTCATTATTTCCAGGTTTGGGTATCATTACTGGGTACGTCTACCGAATCTCATCTCGAAATTCGCTTGCAACAACTTTTCCGAGCAGTTCGTACCTCCGCGCGTCTTCTATTAGTTATTATCAATTCTCAACAATTTTTTGAACGTCGTCCCCGGGGATTTTTTATTATTCCCAGGTTTGGGTATCATTACTGGGTCGTCTACCAAATCTCATCTTGAAATTCGCTCGCAACAACTTTTCCGAGCAGTTCGTACCTCCGTGCGTCTTCGATTAGTTATCAACAATTCCTAACAATTTTTTGTACGTCGTCCCCGGGGATTTTTTATTATTTCCAAGTTCGGCTATCATTACTGGGTACGTCTACCAAATCTCATCTCGAAATTTGCTTGTCATAACTCTTTCGAGCAGTTCGTACCCCCGCGCGTCTTCCATTAGTTATCAACAATTCCCAACAATTTTTGGAACGTCGTCCCCGGGGATTTTTCGATAATGCCAGGTTCAAGTATCATTACTGGGTACGTGTACCAAATCTCATCTCGAAATTCGTTCGCAACAACTTTTCCGAGCAGTTCGTACCTCCGCGCGTCTCCGATTAGTTATTCACAATTCTTAACAATTTTTTGAACGTCGTCCCCGGGGATTTTTTGATAATGCCAGGTTCGGGTATCATTACTGGGTACGTCGTCCCCGTCACTGTCTCCTGCTCAACTAAAATTCTAAGGAACTATTCTTTGCACCATTTTTGGACCAAGCGGCTCTGAACCTCACTTCACTGACAATTCGACGGCCGTGAGACGAGGCGGATCTAACTTCACGCGGCATGGTTCTATTCTACTGTTCGGAATTTGAAGCTAGATAATCGTTAAAATACCAATATTCAACATTTTTTTTCTCAACGACATCGGAATCGAATTCAATTTTCAACCGGTCCTCTGTATTCAAAATTAAATAATCTTCATTAAAAAAAAATAAAAATCAACTTTCGTTTTTTTTTCGAATCAACCATTTTTGTACCGCAAAAACCATAATGGTCACATGAACACCGTATTCTTCTTCAGATCGGGCATCAAAAACCATTGAAGAAGAAAAAAAGAAAAAACCCGATATTACCTCGCAAACCCCTCAAAAAAGTACCGGCCACCTTATAATTGTCACCCTGTATATATATATTATATATATTATATATATATAATTAGCTGATTTATCGCCTGATAGATGTCTGAATTTCATACCAACTTTGAAGAAAATTAAAATCAAAATGTATGTACGGTTGCCCGATCACTCCAAACACGGCGCTTCAGGATCAGTTTCCGCGACTGTACACACTAAACACTATCCGGAATGGGTCTTTATTCTATCAATTGACCTAAATATACAATAGAAATCAGCGTCGCATAGGTTTTGCATATTGCCCTAAAATAACAAGTTTTTGCTTGACGTTATGAGATTCTACATCGCAATGAATATTCATACATTGAATACAGTCATTATTACACATCAGATTGTGGAAATTTATCATCCTAGGTATAGAGAATCACTTTATTCTGGGCCTATTGTCGTTTATCACTCGTACGACATTTATTTGGTGAATTTGAAGACCTCTTTGCACTTGAAAAATGTTGATCACGTAGTCAATCTCCATACTCCCACTGGCAGCAGACGAAAGCCTGTAAATCACTATTAGATATCAATTTCATCACAATACTGGCATTTTTTCGCGAGCCTCTGGTATAGGTACCAGAGTGTGCCAGAATAATAGTGTGTGTCACTCAAACTATATATTGGTATCCTTTGGGACCTGTACCAAACCTATATCAGAGGCTCGCGAAAAAAAACGCATAATATTATGTTCATTATTTCAGCAGAATACGTATATACTTATCTCATGGAACGGCATTATGTCACAATGAATGAGATTAAGTTGTCTGATGAAGGTTTATAGGCGACAGCCAGATTTATGAACAAACTGCGGCGAAAAAACCTTTACTAATAAGAATCGCTGTGCCTATTCGCACGACAGATTGTCTCCAAGAGAGACACTCCAGACACTCCAGACACGCCAGAGTCGGAGGAAAATTGTTAGCGTGACTGTTAATACGGCGGAAAATTGGAGTGACTAAACGATAGTCATGTAGCGTGTATGTAATTAACTTCGTTAATTAACGATTAACGGATTAACGAGTTAATGCCCACCTTTGTGGATTGACGTATTGACGTCGATCGTCGCGCATGCTAGCCATATGCGAATAGTCCGTTGTAAAAGCATCGTCTGCTAGTTCGCTTAGAAACCCGTATTTGCTCCTAGCAGATGACGCTTAAAGGACAATGAGGGTCCATATTCGTCAAACTCGGCGTAGATGGCGCCACTGTTCTTTTGGATCTTTTGCGCGCGAAAAATCAAATTCTTAATTGGTACCAAAAATGTCAAATGAGTTTTCTGACAGTAAATACAGCAGTTGGACAGTTTTTCGAAAAACGAAAATCACCATTTTGTTTACAATGACGTACACAATACTTTGTCATTTTTGATATTTTTATTTTACAAATAATATTCATTGGACACGAGCACGGATACGGGGCACACGGCAGATTGCAATAAAATAAGGTTATGTTGGCCGGCTATATAGTCATCGATGGTATAGATCATGAGTATATCGAAGGCAATTTTTGTCCATGCGTAAATTGTCTATTACGAAGAGAAATGAGTGATTTGATAAATAATTCATTGAGGTATATATTATTTAATTATCAAAAGTAAATGTGAGAATTAAATCTTCCCGCTTCTGTGGAACCAGTAACAGTGCTGCCCTCAACTATGCGAGGGCCCCAGTGAAGACCCTCATTCGCATATGGTTAGCATGCGCGACGATCGACGTCAATACGTCAATCCATACAGAAAATTATTAAATCAGTGAAATCCAAAAATATCGCACGGTAAAGAGTAATTGCCAATTCTTATTAGTAAAGGTTTTTTCGCCGCAGTTTGTTCCTAAATCTGGCTGTCGCTTATAAACGTTCAATCGGACAACTTAACCTCACTTATTGTAATATAATGCTGTTCCATGAGATAAGTACATACGTATTTTGATGAAATAATAGCTGAGTTCGTCTTAGCTACACTTTCTACACTTTTCTTACACTTTTTACGCTCGCCCAATAGGAGGTGTGGATTTCTAGTGAAAAGTGTAAAATCTAGTAAAAGTGTAGAAAGTGTAGCTAAGATGAACACAGCTATTGAATATCGACAGCTTAATGACATAGTCACGTAAGTGCCAGGATTTTGGTATTTTTTGATATTTATGTGACAGAACAATTATTATTATTAATTTAACAATTTTTTTAGAGATACGTCTGTCTGTTACTATTGGAGGTAGGAGAGGGGATGGAGGGAGGGGGGGCCACCCGCCCACCCACTTCCCCCCCTTCCTCCAGGGGGTTACTTGGACTAATTCCACTGCTTGAAAGATTATTCATCTCCGACGTTTCAGTCAACAACGTCTGTCTGACCTCGAAAAAAGCCATTTTTGGCACTAACGTGACTATGTTATTAGGCTGTCGATAGAATATGGCGATGAAATTGATATCTAATGATGATCAGTGCGAAGAGGTCTTCAAATTCACCAAATGAATGTTGTACGAGAGATGAACGACTAAAAGCAATACTACGTCAATAGGCGAAGAATAAAGTGATTCTCTATACCTAGGATCATAAATTTCAACAATCTTGTGAGAAACAATGACTGTATTCAATGTATAAATATTCATCGCAATGTAGAATCTCATAACGTCAAGCGAAAACTGGTTATTTGAGGGCAACATGCAAAACCCATGTGACGGTGATTTACATTGGATATTTAGGCGTGAGAAGTATTGCCTAGATAGATATAGAATGTAGATGTATTGGACGAGGCTGAAGCTAGCAGCCAGAATTAGCAGCCGAACGCTGCTACGCATAGGCGTTCAACGTTGAGGTACAACGTACATTATTCCTGCTTCTCGCCTTTGACTCGCCTTTAGCTCGTCCTGAAATCATTATTCTCGCCGAAAAATACTTGGTTTACGGGCATGCCACATAATATACTATCAAACACGAGTCTAATCTTATTTCTTGCTTTCATAACATCCCAACAGGTTATGGAACCATCAAGATTCCACCGTGCGAGGTAATACTTGAATTACTATATCATAAACATGATAAATGAAAGGAAAGAAAGATGTGACGCCTTCAAAATTTGATGAGACAATAAGAGAGTTTTAACGTTATCAAATCTTTATGCAGAAATGACATATGAGGCAATACTTGTCAATTTTGTGGATCGGTATGAACAAATTTTTCATTTTGACACTATTAAAGACTATTCCAAAGTTGCTGCATTATCTAACTCTACGTTCACTAGTTATTTATTCTTTAGACCAATATATGTAAACTGTTAAAGTACAACTGAACGTAATAGTGTTGCAGAATGGTTCAACCAGACCATACAAAAGAAGGTGAAAGCGTATATGTACGATGCAAAATTGCCAGGAAATATGTGTGAACGGAGACGACTGATACAAATAAAATCAATGATACCAGCTTTTCTGATAAAATGAGAGATGATAGAGAGAGAATTAACATATTACCTGCGATGCAGTTGAATAATGGAAATGACAAAGAGATGAGTGAAACTGAGGATAAGATTTATCATGCAATGATTGCACAGATTAATCAAGACCCAGAGTCACGTAGAGGTGCAATGCGAAATAAAGAGTATGAATTGGATAAAATCATGGAAGGTGTCCAAAAAATGTTTACAACACTGGCTGACGTCTCCAGGAATAATGTAGAAGCAAAGAAACTTCGACTCCGATATTCAGAGGCAAACAAAAATAATATTATTATTATTATTATTATTTATTCGAGAATAAACCACAAAATTTTAGAAAATTAGACAAGGCTATACTATGGCATTTTAGATTAGGACATGCATCGTTGAATTATTTGGTATTAAAAGAGAATTGGATATCTGCAGTTAGGGAAGAGATTGATTCAATGAACTAAAAATCAATGCCGTATGGACGTTGGTGAATAGACCGAGAGCAATGTCTGACGGAAAAAGGGCAAACATCATTGACTCAAAATGGGTCTTCAAGAAAAAGCTAGAGGCTGATGGATCGACAAAACACAAAGCCAGATTAATAATTAGAGGTTTCAGAGACAATAACATCTATGATTTAAGAGAAAAATAGGCACCAGTTTCTAGACTGCCGGTTGTTAGATCTTGACTTGCAATTATAAACAAGTATGATCTGTATACTGTAACGTGCCAGGCTACCCACGCCTGCGCGTTTACATTTCAAACACCGAGCCGTTGCGAGCTACTAGAAGCGACTAGAAGGTTCAAGCACAACGACGAGCTGGGTAAAGCTGGTAGAGGCATTTACTGATGCAAGCTTTAGAGATGATGAAGATTCGACATCCACGTCAGGATATATAATCAAATTATTTGGTGATATTGTAGCTTGGAGGAGCCATAAGCAGACAAGTGTAACTCTCTCGACTTGTCAAGCTGAATATTCAGCCATGAGTGAAGCATGTACCGAAATAATATCACTCAATAAGGCCATTAGACATGTAATCGGCAAAACACTCTATCCTGTAATAACCTGGTACGATTATAGAGCTGCAGGCGATTGTACGAAAAGAGATGGAAGTCATACACTCAAAATGTTCGATGACAGTTTAGAGAAAATTGAGTAAGGTTGATTGTTATACAATTCAATTGGAAAGGGAGGGAGCACGTGAGTGGCGCCGGCATGTGAGAAAAACGGTCGCTGATTTCTGACTGGATTTGTCAGATGTTCTGGCAGGTTCGGAAGGAAATCATAAAAACTCTTCTCATTACTAATAGATAAAATGTTAGGTTTATTTTGATTAAAAAAAAAAAGAATACAGGAAAAAAATTGAGAAGAGAATGGAGAAGAAGCCAAACTCTGCTCTGAAAGAGATTGAGGGTACTTCATGACTACTGAATCAGCCGTCCACCTCAAACATAGCTGTTAATCCTGTTTCACACTCAACAGGTAGAATATAATTATACACGTATGTATAAATACATATGTAGTTTGGATGGAAATAGATGAACTAGAAGTTTAGAATGCTGAAAACAATAATAGAATACGGATCCGTCACTTAATTAGAGCTCTACTTAAAATAAAATCCAAACATTAATTAGAATATTGTTTTTCAGCAAGTACCAATACTTCAACAGTTTATGCTGTTCAGATTGCTTCTAACAGCTGCGGTACTCCTGCTTTATCAAATGAAGCGTTAAATACCACTCTCCAAGGTCTTTTTACGAGACTGTAAGGGACACACACGTGCAGTCAATGGCTTTGGTCAATAACGCCTTGGAACGTGCTCGAGAAATCAGGACTATGTCAATCGATCACAAATAATTAGAAGTTAAAAGATTAGAGGCAATTAGAGGAACAAGAACACAAACTGATTTGACTCAAGTAAATGCCACTCCCTCAAGTCATATATAAATATTACGTCAGAAAATCCAAATGGTCAAACTTCAGATGATACAAATATTAATGAAGCTGAAGTTCCTAACGTTATTGTAACACGAGATTTTAAAAACAAATGAGGCGCAATTCACTCCGCGCACACCTATACACTCTCACCAAAGTGAAAATGTGTATTCGTGTACAGACATTCATTTTTTTCGGGAAACATGCCGGTCCGGACTGATAGCATATATTCTAATCTTGAAAAATGATAACTGGTGAACGGAGAGTTGGATAATGCCGATACTTTGGCATTTATTCCTATTTCTTTTTCTACTTCTATTTCTTTTCTATTTCTATTCATTATTTCTGACGAATAAAGTCTACCCCCTGGGGTCAAGATCGACTCGTCGAAAGCCACCCTTAACAAATCCCCTAAGTCATTCAGTGATTATTCAATTCGTTGTAAATTCGAAATAAAAATGTGAAAAAAATTGGTCACTTATTCATTGCCGCGAATCTGTTAAACCCCTGCGCCTGAACTGTGTTAAAAAGTTTCGTCGAAATCGGCTCGTCGGAAGCCAACCTTAACACATTCCCCAACTCATTGAGTGATTGTTTGATTCGTTGTAAATTCGTGAAGAATGAAAAAAAGAATCGGTCACTTTTTCATTCACGCGATCCGTTCTCCCGTTGACCTTCAAGTATAAAAAAAAAAAAATTTCGTCGGAATCGTCTCGTCGCAAGCCACCCTTCTCTCATCCCCTAAGTCATTGATTGAGTATTTTATTCGTTCAAAATTCGTAAAAGATGAAAAAAAGAATTGGTCACTCTTTCATTGCCGCGAATCTGTTAAACCCTTGCCCATCAACTATGAAAAAAAGTTTCGTCGAAATCGGCTCGTCGGAAGCCACCCTTATCTCATCCCCTAAGTTTGTCCCCTAAGATTGAGTATTTAATTCGTTCAAAATTCGTAAAAAATGAAAAAAAGAATTGGTCACTTCTTTAACACTGCGAATCCGTTCAACCCCTCCCCCTGAACTATGAAAAAAAGTTTAGTCAATATCGGCTCGTCGGAAGCCACCCTTATCTCATCACCTAAGTCATTGATTGGGTATTTAATTCGTTTAAAATTCATAAAAAATGAAAAAAAGAATTGGTCACTCTTTCATTGCCGCGAATCTATTAAACCCCTCCCCCTGGACTATGAAAAAAAGTTTCGTCGAAATCGGCTCGTCGGAAGCAACCGTTATCACATCCCCTAAGTCATTGAGTGACTTTTTAATTCGTTCAAAATTCGTAAATAACGAAAAAATAAATTGGTCACTTCTTTAACACTGCGAATCCGTTCAACCCTTCCCCCTGAACTATGAAAAAAAGTTTAGTCAATATCGGCTCGTCGGAAGCCACCCTTATCTCATCCCCTAAGTCATTGATTGAGTATTTAATTCGTTCAAAATTCGTAAAAAATGAAAAAAAGAATCGGTCACTCTTTTACTGCCGCGAATCTGTTAAACCCTTGCCCATAAACTATGAAAAGAAGTTTAGTCGAATTCAGCTCGTCGGAAGCCACCCTTATCACATCCCCTGAGTCATTGAGTGACTTTTTAATTCGTTCAAAATTCGTAAATAATGAAAAAATTAATTGGTCACTTCTTTAACACTGCGAATCCGTTCAACCCCTCCCCCTGAACTATGAAAAAAAGTTTAGTCAAAATCGGCTGGTCGGAAGCCACCCTTATCTCATCCCCCAAGTCATTGATTGAGTATTTAATTCGTTCAAAATTCGTAAAAAATGAAAAAAAGAATTGGTCACTCTTTCATTGCCGCGAATCTGTTAAACCCTTGCCCATAAACTATGAAAAAAAGTTTCGTCGAAATCGGCTCGTCGGAAGCAACCCTTATCACATCCCCTAAGTCATGAGGTGACTTTTTAATTCGTTTAAAATTCGTAAAAAATGAAAAAAAGAATTGGTCACTTCTTTAACACTGCGAATCCGTTCAACCCCTCCCCCTGAACTATGAAAAAAAGTTTCGTCGAAATCGGCTCGTCGGAAGCAACCGTTATCACATCCCCTAAGTCATTGAGTGACTTTTTAATTCGTTCAAAATTCGTAAATAACGAAAAAATAAATTGGTCACTTCTTTAACACTGCGAATCCGTTCAACCCTTCCCCCTGAACTATGAAAAAAAGTTTAGTCAATATCGGCTCGTCGGAAGCCACCCTTATCTCATCCCCTAAGTCATTGATTGAGTATTTAATTCGTTCAAAATTCGTAAAAAATGAAAAAAAGAATCGGTCACTCTTTTACTGCCGCGAATCTGTTAAACCCTTGCCCATGAACTATGAAAAAAAGTTTAGTCGAATTCCGCTTGTCGGAAGCCACCCTTATCACATCCCCTGAGTCATTGAGTGACTTTTTAATTCGTTCAAAGTTCGTAAATAATGAAAAAATTAATTGGTCACTTCTTTAACACTGCGAATCCGTTCAACCCCTCCCCCTGAACTATGAAAAAAAGTTCAGTCAAAATCGGCTCGTCGGAAGCCACCCTTATCTCATCCCCTAAGTCATTGATTGAGTATTTAATTCGTTCAAAATTCGTAAAAAATGAAATAAAGAATTGGTCACTCTTTCATTGCCGCGAATCTGTTAAACCCTTGCCCATGAACTATGAAGAAAAGTTTCGTCGAACGAATAAAATACTCAATCAATGACTGAGGGGATGAGATAAGGGTGGCTTCCGACGAGCCGATATTGACTAAACTTTTTTTCATAGTTCAGGGGGAAGGGTTGAACGGATTCGCAGTGTTAAAGAAGTGACCAATTTATTTTTTCGTTATTTACGAATTTTGAACGAATTAAAAAGTCACTCAATGACTCAGGGGATGTGATAAGGGTGGCTTCCGACGAGCCGATTTCGACGAAACTTTTTTTCATAGTCCAGGGGGAGGGGTTTAATAGATTCGCGGCAATGAAAAAGTGACCAATTCTTTTTTTCATTTTTTACGAATTTTGAACGAATTAAATACTCAATCAATGACTTAGGGGATGAGATAAGGGTGGCTTCCGACGAGCCGATTTCGACGAAATTTTTTTTTTTTATACTTGAAGGTCAACGGGAGAACGGATCGCGTGAATGAAAAAGTGACCGATTCTTTTTTTCATTCTTCACGAATTTACAACGAATCAAACAATCACTCAATGAGTTAGGGAATGTATTAAGGTTGGCTTCGGACGAGCCGATTTCGACGAAACTTTTTAACACAGTTCAGGGGCAGGGGTTTAACAGATTCGCGGCAATGAATAAGTGACCAATTTTTTTTCACATTTTTATTTCGAATTTACAACGAATTGAATAATCACTGAATGACTTAGGGGATTTGTTAAGGGTGGCTTTCGACGAGTCGATCTTGACCCCAGGGGGTAGACTTTATTCGTCAGAAATAATGAATAGAAATAGAAAAGAAATAGAAGTAGAAAAAGAAATAGGAATAAATGCCAAAGTATCGGCATTATCCAACTCTCCGTTCACCAGTTATCATTTTTCAAGATTAGAATATATGCTATCAGTCCGGATCAGCATGTTTCCCGAAAAAAATGAATGTCTGTACACGAATACACATTTTCACTTTGGTGAGAGTGTATAGGTATGCGCGGAGTGAATTGCGCCTCATTTGTTTTTAAAATCTCATGTTACAATAACGTTAGGAACTTCAGCTTCATAAAATTTTGAGAAAATCAATTTCAATCAAAATATAAATAATTGTGAAATCTGCATAATGACAAAAATGCGTAAGAAGCCTTTCTTAGAACAGCGAACTAGAGCAGATACTCCTCTCAAATTAACACATACAGATATGATAGGACCAATTAAATCTATGTCATATCCAGGCAATAAACGTTTTATTATCGTTTTTGTTGATGACTACTCAAAGTATGAAACAGAATGCGCGTGCTGTCCGATGGGTCATGCTGTGTTCTCTAGCATTTAGTGCTACGCTCTCGCCTAAGAAGTTTGCAGAGTTTTTAGAGTTATTTGGAGTCGATTTGCGGGGCGGTACGGAAAATCTATCTGTTATCCCAATTCAAGGACCACCCTAATCTAGATGTATAGAGTCTTCTCTCCCCACTACGCTGCACTGCGTAAGGAGGTTCTCCTGTTCTGTTCTCTATCAGCAGCGATAAGATGCGGATCTCAATAAAAAATTATTTAACACGAGTCTAATCTTATTTTTTGCCTTCATAAAATCCCAACATTAGGTGAATTGATAGAATAACTATAATAATAACTATAATAACTATAATTCCGGCGAGTCATTCAGTAGGTCAAAAAAACACCTCTCCAAGTTTGGTCAAGATCTATGACCCGGAGGTGCGATATAAAATTTTTGCGAATTATACCACAAAAATACACATAAAAATTGAAAATCTTTGCTGTAGTAAACATATTCTTGATTCAAGAAAGTATTCATGAAGACTGAAATTATCGTGGACAGAGTGAATTTTTTGTTTAACCAATAAAAAATTACTTGGTTCAATAAAGTTTTTACAGCGTCAAGACAATGTCGGTGTTCCTACATACTTTCGTGGTTCAAGTAAGCCTTTTTTATGTAGAAATATTAAATCATTGCCTGAAATACTCCAGGTTCGATATCCAGTCTATCACGGATTTGTTCCCACTCTTCAACAAATGCGGCTTGGTCAGGATTATCCATTTTTTAGGAATAAATGACAAGTAAATCAAACAAAAACAATTTGTATTAATCACCAAGATGTTTAACTGAATCAAAATTTATATCAAATGACAATTAATAGATTTTTTGAGTTCTACGACGATAAATCTTGACACAATTACTCGAAACGAAATGCAAGTAATAATAAACAGTTTCCAGTTGCTTTGGAAACATTAGATGCGAAACAAATGCTGCTCGTTTTTTAACACACAGGCACTCTATATGCACAGGGGGGTGTAGCTCATTTGTTTGAAACGAACCTGGCTACAACTGTCGACTAATTTTGAATTTAAACGTTTATTAATAATATAAGAATAAATTTAAAAATATTTTCTATTTTGATTTTGGGAAATGTATTATTTGGTCATGTGGAAGAAGGACAGAACGGTGAGTGTGGTCGAGTCAGCTCATATAAATAAGCGGTTGCGAGATGATTGTGTAACTGTTCGATGGGGCCGTAAATTCTTCGCTGCAAGAATCATTGCAGAAAGTGGTAAATTTTTTTTTTTTTTTTTAATATCCTATCTAACGTTCATAATGAGCTATTATGTCTAAAAAAGTAAATATTTATTTGGTGTCTATATATTTTATAGCTGATATCGAATTTCTAAAAAAATTGACCGTCAACACTGACGGTATAGTAACCGGATTGTCAATCACCTCTGCTTCTGACGACGAGACTATTGCTGGTCGTGATGTCGTTGATGATAATGGCGAAGATGGTGTTGTTGATGATGACGGTCTAGATAGTGATGTCGCTGATGATGGTGGCAATGAAGGCGTCGTCGCTGAGTCTAGTGATAAAGATAGTGATGTTGTTGCTGATGCTGGTGCAAATGATCGTCAAGATGATGATGTCGATCATCATAATAACGTCGTACATGGGCAAGATAATGACTGTGTTGCGGGTGTTAGTCAAACAAACGGTGAATCTGATCATGATGATGATGATGATGATGATACTGATACTGATACTGATGATGATGATGATGATGACGATGAGAGTATTGACGATGTAACTGAAGAAGAAGCTGATCAAACTGAACTCCTTGAAGGGAGCAATCTTTTTATCGAAACCGCAATGCTTAATACCATCACTGCAAAATATTATAATAAGCCGAGAAAAATGGTCACACAATTATTATTGAAATTGGTAGGCCGCAAGAATTTAAAATCGATGACTCTGAAAGGAAGAAATGGAAGAGCTGTGCCTAAAAATGTTCTTAAACATGTTAAAAGTAAGTTAATTATCAAAATGATCAAGACATATTGATTAAATATAAAAATTTGTTAATCGTTATTCTACATTTAAGATTAATTCAACTACAAATATTTTCAACTTTCATTCGCGCTTTTGGAATAAAAATTTCAGAATATACGTTGACGAAAACTCCATCAAGACTGAAGCTGACCAATCAGGCGTTTAATAGATGTGTCACTCTTTTTCTTGGAAATTTAAGAACCAGTCCAAAATAACGCGGCTTATCTAAAATCAAAATATATCGTTTGTTGTAATCAGAATTCTTATAATCTATTCGTATGAATATAGTTAAAGTTATAGTCAAGTTATAGTACTCTCGTGTGCTAAAGTGTGTGATGTTAGCGGGTACCTCGTTGTTTAGAAATTGTTTGCAACACCAGGGTTCTTCTAGGTTTGTACAGACTCGGAAATGCTTGGCCGAAGGTAATGCCAGGGATGAATCTGGAATCTATAATATTACGATATCATATTATATACAGGGCCTTCCTATTTTTTTTTTTTTTTTTTTACATTTTTTTTCTCATTAATTTTTAATATTATTTATAATATTTCAATTTATTTTTATATCGTGTATCCTGATCAATTTTAGCTAGTTCATAGGATTCCTAAAAGATTATGTATGTACCGTAGCGTCACGATAAGCCGTTGCTCAGACAGAAGAGCACAAGGACTCGCCTTAGATAAATGTGGGCGAACCATGTCGAGTTAATTTTCAAATCTTGGTACGTCCATTCTTGTGTACCGATAAAAGAGTACATTGTCTTCTCCTAATTCTTGATTGAGCCTGCTTTGGTTAATTGGTATAACCCACCAACGCCGATTCCTCCATCAAGAATTGAAGCGTCTTCTACGGAGAACAATGTAAAACGTAATACATGTCATCACAGCTGCGATTAGAAACTCATCGTAAGAAAAAGAATAAGAATAATCACACGAATTAATAAATTTCAAATAGTAAAAAAAAAAAAAAAAAAAAAAAAAACATCTCAAAAACATATTAGCCAAATATTGATATTTCAGGATTCCTATTTTATTATCTCCATTTTCCATTTACCTAAATAAGACGTGAAAAAAATCCTAAAAATGTTTGATTTTTTTTTTTCTCGTAAGCGGCTTGATTTATCAACTTTCCAAACACAGATTCTTACAGGAAATTTCACGCTCCATAAAAAAGTACTCAGATAGAATTTTTCTAACTCGAACCAATTAAGAGATGTCGAGTCATCTTGAATAGCTCTTAATCGGTTAGAGTTAAGAAAATTCTATCCGAGTACTTTTTTATAGAGCGTAAAATTTCCTATAAGAATCTGTACTTAGATAATTTGTTAATCAAGTCGCTTACGAGAAAAAAATTTAAAAAAATTCAGACTCTTTTTACGTGTTATTTAGATAGAAGATACAAAAAATAAAATAGGCACCTCTAAATATCAATATTAAGAGCTCATATTTGGCTGAGATATTCTATCTAAAAAAAAAAAGAATTTTTTTTTTTTAACACCCTAATGCTGTCCGTTAATTTTTGAATAGCCGATTTCTATCACTACTCTTCTTTACCTGATTTTACCTTCTTTGTTAATTTTTTTTTTTTTTTTTTTGAAATTTATCCAGATTTACCGGTCATTGTATTCCAAAAAGTTGAGACTCAATACCACAATATCTCTGAATATTTATACATATTTATTACGTATGTATGTAGTACGTACCTCGTAGTCTTGCTTGTATGTAATTATCGTCGGATTTCACTTTTTCAAACACGATTATTAATAAATTATTTTACTTGTCGATATCCTGGCTCAGAATCGGCGAGTTTATCTGAAACACGTGTTCTGGGGTTCGGCCGCGCCGGTGTTAGCGCGCAGCCACGCGAGAACAAACGGCAACGTCGCAAAAACGTCACACGGCTCACGGTTCTTCTTGCGCATGGCCACGGTCGTTGTACTTTAGTACACACTTATGCTGTGCGGCGTGCTAGTGATTCTCCCGCCTAAAACAGCGTGCATGTCGGCGTTTCTAACCTACATTCGCGTGCTTATTGTTTATTGTGCTCTGTAGTGACGAAAGAGAGTAAGTCGGAAAGTTTTTGTGGTACATCGACCTGGCTGAACAACTACAGGATAAAGGAAAAAAAAAAGATAATGGATTATTTCACAATTGTCATAATAATTTATTATAAAATGAAGCGTAGATTTGTTTTCATAATAATGAGTTACAGTGGTAGATGTCCATTGGTCTAAAACATCGTTCAAGTCAAAAAAAGGCTTCAAATCCGTAGAATGTGTGCCGGAATCCTTGATTGAGTATAATAAAAAAATCGGTCGTTGTATCGCTCGATGTATGTCGCCGCCCTATTCCCACAAAAAAAAAAAAAAAAAGTTGGCCATAATATCACGTGAAGTTGAAAAACAAAAAAATAAAATAAAAAAAAACGTATCAATCACGATTGGATAAATAATAATAATAATAATAATAATAATAATAATAATAATAATAATAATAATAATAATAATAATAATAATAATAATAATAATAATAATAATAATAACAAGAAATCACTATCTGAAGATTCACGATCGTCCTACTCATTTGATCGTGTCAGGACCCCGGTGAATAAAATTACAATAATAATTACGTTATTGTCATTGCTGGATCATCAAATGCATCAGATGAATCTGCTTTGAAACTAATGAACTATTCAATCATGAGAAGTAAATCTCGGGACATTTCAATAAGAAAGGGAAAACCAGGTGAATTAAAGGTGAAGATGAATTATCATTTCTTTTTAGGGGCTGTCCATATATTACGTAACGCAAAATTCTACAATGTAGTATAGGGAACGCTGTGCACGCACTATCCCAAAATCCGTTACATAATATATGAACAGCCCCTTACCGTAATCAATTAAAATTTGGATGAACATTTTTGTCTTTGAGATATGTAACTGGTAGAAATCGATTAATAGCAATCCTTTTATCTTTTTTGTATAAGATAACTCTAAAGTAAAAAACAATGGAGCGACTTCAATACTCAGAGGAGTGGAAGATATGGAACGCGCCGTCAAATCAATGAGAGCACTGTCTGCACTTGTATCTGCAGGTATTGAATTGCTCGTCCTACTTTATTATAAAGTTGAAGAATATATCTAATTTTCACGATCCACATTTTCGTTTGTCTACTTATATTCATTGACTACGATAGATAATATATCTTATTGTCACGATCCATATTTTCGTTTTTATACTTAGATTCATTGACTACGATAGATCAACACGACGAAGAATCATCGTTCTACTCTTCGTCAAGTGATGTGTCAAGCTAGAATGATTCGCAAATTTCAGATGAGTATGAAGAGCGAGAGGAAAATAATAGCTTTCCGAATAATCAAATATTTTGGAAAACAATGAGCCACGTAATGATGTTTTCTGAAGCAAACCTTTAATCTCGAGACGTGTCTCTCATTTTGATGGGATACAGTATACAAATTATTAATGAATCATTAAAAATTAGGGTCTCTAGATGCGACCACGGTATCCGGAGTACGACTAAGTGACGTTAACCGAGTGATTGAACAGAGTAATCAGAGCCTAGTCCTTAGTCTCAAAGCACAAGCTGCAGACGAATTGAGAATGATTATATCATAAAACATCAACACAGCTAGGCCTACACAGTCGACGCAAACCTCGGGTGGAGGTGAGTGTTCTTTGCGATAGCACAAAAATAACATTGATATCAAAATACCACAATTTAAAGATGTAAATTCGGATAATCCTACATTATACGTTCTAATCATTAATGAATTATTAAAAATTAGAGTCTCTAGATGCGACCACGGTGTCCGGAGTACGACCTAGTGACGTTAACCGAGTGATTGAACAGAGTAATCAGAGCCTAGTCCTTAGTCTCAAAGCACAAGCTGCAGACGAATTGGGAATAATTATATTAGAAAAAATCAACACAGCTAGGCCTACACAGTCGACGCAAACCTCGGGTGGAGGTGAGTATTCCTTGCGATGGCACAAAAATAATATTGACATCAAAATACCACAATTTAAAGATGGAAATTCGGATAATCCTATAGTATACGTTCTACTTATTAATGAATTATTAAAAATTAGGGTCTCTAGATGCGACCACGGTGTCCAGAGTACGACCTAGTGACGTTAACCGAGTGATTGAACAGAGTAATCAGAGCCTAATCCTTAGTCTCGAAGCACAAGCTGCAGACGAATTGAGAATAATTATATCAGAAAAAATCAACACAGCTAGGCCTACACAGTCGACGCAAACTTTGAGTGGAGGTGAGTGTTCTTTGCGATGGCACACAAATAACATTGATATCAAAATCCAACCATTTAAAGATGGAAATTCGGATAACCCGTCAGTATTTTCACAAGACCTACATAAAAATTTTGATATCAAAAATGCATCTGAAAGTGCGAAACTGGTTTTAACTTAGACTGCTCTGAAAGGTAGAGCTAAGCTTTGGTATGACGCTGGTAAAACTTCAATCAATTCTTATGTTCAATTTCGTCAAGCATTCTATAATGAATTTTTTATTCAAGAATACTCACAGCATTAGTAGATTGGATTAGATTAGATTAGATTTATTTCTTGCCTAATTACATAAATTATACGTTTATGTATAATACCCAATTCCCCAGTTAGTTTCAATCATTTTCGCTGTATATGAATATGAATTCTTTTTTTTTTTTTTTTTTTAACACTCTTCAAATAAGATTCTCCTGATGTCGTTGATGTCGTCTCTCTCTTCTCGAGTCTTTGATATTATGCAGTATAACATTTTTTGACCTTATTATGTTGTTTAAACTACTGACCTCTTTTTTTAGGGCACCCACCTCGCCTCTTAGCTCTTTTTTTTTTATCTTTCTACCAAGTCCTTTATCAAGCGTTGAATGTCTTGTGTGTTTCTATCGGCATGGGCTCTGACTTCCGATAGACCGTTTTCATATTCATCTACTTTTCAATGATTATTGAGTTACTAGACGGATTTAACAATTCTGCTTTTCTATTCTATTCTACTGTTTTTCGGTGGGATCCAAACCACCAGAGCCGCATATTACATGTCTATCAGCTCTTTGCATTTCTTACGTCGTTCAAAATTCGAACGGCCTTGCTCACCAATTTCCCTTTTTCCATCTCCATTTTTCAATCTCCCTTTCCATTTCCCTAATTCCATCTTCATTTGTTTTTTTCTTTTCTGCGTTGCATGAAATTTCTTCAAATTGGACCCTGCGGACATGAATTTTGTCCGGAATCCCGTCCTGCGCATGTCCAGAGGACATTTACGTGTCTCTATCTATGTCCACCAGACATTCAGGCGTCTGCAATGGTGTCTTGAAGACTTGGGAGCACCTTGAGTAGTGTCCCGAGGACCAAATAGCGTCCATTACCATGTCCTTGAGACATTCTACTGTCCTCGCCCAGGTCCTGCGGTCATCCTCGATTGGATAACGAGGTCCGGAGGACGTCCCGAACTATTTGTCCAAATTCGAGTGTCCTTAGTGGTGTCCTGAGGATCCGGCCGTGTCTCTGGCTATGTCCCCAAAACATTTCACTGTCCTTACTCATGTCCCACAGTCATTCGCGGTATAATGCTGCGGTCCGAAGGACGTCCTGATTTTTTCGTACAAATTTAAATGTCCTCAGTGGTGTCTTAAAGACTCAAAGATGTCTCCGGCAAGTTCTCGAAACATTTCAAAATCCTTACTCATGTCCCGCGATCATTCGCAACTCAAGGTTGGGGTCCAACGGACGTCCTGATGACTTTGCGCAAATTCAAGTGTCTTCAGTGATGTCTTGAAGACCCGGCAATGTTTCTAGCCACGTCTCCGAGAAATTGACTGTTGTTACTCATGTCCTGCGGTCATTCACAACGTAAGGATGGGGTCCGACGGATGTCCGAATAGCTTCGCACAAGTTCACGTGCGCTAAGTAGTATCTCAAAGACTCAGCGATGTCCTGGCCGTGTCTCCAAGACATTTGATTATTCTTATTCATGTCCTGCGGTAATTTACAACTTAAGGTCGATGCTGTCCCCAGGTCACTGTGATCTCGCCTCAGGGTAGTACAGTAACATGTCATTACGTGTTCGACGGGCTACTTATGCGCCCTTTCATTCACTCCATTCATTTGACGACATTTTCTGCTTTCCTTCTCGGGTAACTGCAAAATGGAAGAAACGCCTTTCACGAAAAAGGGCTAAGGATGAGGTCCGACGGATGTCCTGATAGCTTCGCGTGAATTCGATTGTCTTTAGTAATGTCTTGAAGAACCAGCAATATGTTTTGTAACCAGCAATTATACGACCTGATATTCTAATCATGTGTCTTATACATGTCCCCCACGTGTCCCCAAACCCATCGAAGAATTCGACAAGACATCCTGAGGACATAGTGAAAACGTCGCGCGGACGTCCTGATATTCTAATCATGTGTCTCATCAATGTCCGCCCACGGTCTCCAAAACAGGAGAAAAATGTGGGGATGCATCCTGAGGACATGATTAGGACGTCTTGCGGATGTCCGGGGCGCATCTCATCATGAATTCACAATGTCCTTATTCTGTCTTCGAGCCGTCCTAAAATGACACACTAGGACGTCCTGAGGACGTCCGCGACATTTGTCCGGATTCTGTCCTGTGTAGGTCTCAAGGGGCCATCAGGGTATTCTGTATGAATGTAATTTAGGGGCAAACCAATAATATTTCATGTATTCAAGTTTTAAACGTTACCTAAATTACATTCATACAGAATATTTCCCCCAATTTGGAGAAATTTCATGTAACGTAGCAACCTGTACCTTATGACAACTACTTTTTCTTCGATGGACTACATTTTGGTTCAGCGGAGGACATAAAATCTGGGAAAATCATGAACCATGTATCAAAATAGCACTAATCAACTGTGAAAAAAATGAGTCACTAGAATGTTTTCTCAGAGCGTAGCAGTGATTTGTAAAAAATCAATTTCAAGGTGTGTATACTCCCATAAGACAACAACTCCAAAATATGTTTTTCTACGGTTGGAAATCATATTGAAGTTTTTGTTCACACACTTCACCAGAGATGAGCATTGAAATTTATATAGCAAATCAATATTCTCCCAATTGTTTGTATTCATTTTACAGAACCAGATTTACAAGTCATCAACCGCACGATTCGCTGCCCGCAGGTCAAATTGCTTAGACTTGATAAAACCAATTTTATATCAACCGAACTGCTAAAATATAAATGTTGAAAGTTTTTCAAGTTGTGATAATTTATATGCTTCATAATGCTTTCCAACTTCTTTGAAATCGTAATTGTATGATGAAAATGTGAATTCCACTCAAATATTGTGGGAGCCGAGCTATTTTTTTTTTTTTTTTTTAACGTCATGCTTCAGAACTATTAGCAATCTCGTCTGAAACTAGTTTGGATCATGCAGTGATAAAAATCTTGAATTTTGGGAATAATTAAAAAAAAAACTTCAAAGCGATTTATCTCAGAACTATGATTTTGCCTTTTGAAAAAGTCCCATGCGTCTGAGTTTTTGTCGAAGACTTCTGCAATTTTCAGGGTGCATTCCTACACACACTAGCTACAAACCCACGTCAGATTTTGGAAATCGAGACAAAGTTACAGATTTTATGAAAAATAATTGAAATTACATATTTTTTTTTTCATAAAAAAAAAAGTGTCAAAATAAAAGTATCGTAGCTATTTCTAGAAACCGACGTGGGTTGTGGCTTTGGGAGCCTAAAATATGTGTGTGTAAGCCCAGCAAGATTCAAAAATAATTTAGACGCATGGAAGGTTTTTGAATAAAGGCTATTTCAGAAGCATTATCCGGAGTAACTCTGTACTTATTGTTTCAAATGACTTTAAATTTGCACAATGTCTATGTTTTGAGATGACAAACATGTGTGTTATACCTCATTTTAAAATAGCAATTGGTTCAGATGGGCAGTTTTCAGTATCTCCTACCCTTAAGACGGGAGGGCAATACCTTCGGTCCAACAACACTTTCGGGGCATTTATTGACCCAATGAGGCTCAAACTTTGCTAACAAATTTTCCATTTCCTCTATCTTAATTCCCGTCCGCACTGAAGCTACTGCTCGGAACTCGATGCTATCTTTTTGTCCAGTGGCTCCTGGATGTGCGACACCGACAAGAAAACTGTTAACGCGGCTCATGAATCTACCTTCTCCATAGTATCCTCCTATGATCAGTAGGTCCAGATCTTCAACAAGATCCGTAGAGTACTGTTGAATAGTTACAAGTTTTCTTTGTGGTCAATTGTTTTAATCGCACGGTAATTTCCTTGTCTTTGCTACAAAGAAAATCGAGCGGTTCTTACCTCCGCCTTTATTTTGTAGCCACCGCTGCCTTGGCGAACTGCTGGTTTATAAGTGCCATTGGATTCCTTCAGAACTATCCCCTACTCGAAAGTGTCCATACTTTAGTTGAATATTTCTAACAATTCGGCTCTGAAGAAAATGTTAAAATTGTCAGTGCTTGCCATAAGAATAATTGATGAATAAAAGATTGAAATTCTTTTCATACTTGCTAGGAACTGTTGAAGTTTTACTCCTAATGAAGACGCTCTGTTCTTCTTTAAAGGCATTCTTTAGCACTTTCACACGCTCCTCTAAAAGCTCGTCAACGAGAAGCTTCCCATTGTATATAATCACGTCAAAGGCAATGAAGCAGGGCTGGTGGGCGCTCGTAGGTTTCATCTTCTTTACATCGAAACTCATCCCCTTGGATCCAAAGCGTTTATGAACTTTGTGCCAACCCATCATCTCACCATCCATGATTATTGAGTTACAAGACGGATTTAACAATTCTGCTATTCTATTCTATTCTATTCTACTGTTTTTCGGTGGGATCCAAACCACCAGAGCCGCATATTACATGTCTATCAGCTCTTTGCATTTCTTACGTCGTTCAAAGTTCGAACGGCGTTGCTCACCAATCTCCCTTTTTCCATCTCCATTTTTCAATCTCCCTTTCCATTCCCCTAATTCCATCTTCATTTATTCACTTTTTTTTGTCACCAGAGCCGCATATTACATGAAAAATAAAAAAAATTCATGAGTATTTTTCATCGAAAATTTAAGTGGTGCCAGTCGGGACTTCAACTCGCGATCTATCGATTCGTAGTCCAAGCTCTTGGGTATTTTTTGTATTTATCTCTAGAATCAAAATCATCTAGCAATCCAAATCATTAGATCCGCGGTTGAGGAATATTAGTATTTTTCATTGAAAATTTAAGTGTTGCCAGGGCAGACTTGAACTCACGATCTATCGATTCGTAGTCTGAGCTCTTGTCTTTTCTTTCATTGTTAATAAATAAATAAATTAATTAATTAATTAATTTGTGTATTTACGCCGTATATATCAATGATATCATCTCTCTCTCGTTGAATAGTGTACCCTACGTGTATTGGAGCCGTGCAGGATCAGGATCAGGATCAGATCAGGATCCTTTCCTTTCCTTTCCTTTCTATCTCCAATATTTTTTCGATAGACTTTTCATTAATATTTCCTCTGTCCAAAAATGTTGGATTCAGGATCCTTTCCGACCAGATGCAGCATCATCAATGGTAATGTCGGTAGATAGTTTGATTCAAGATCGGTATCGTACATATCCAAAATCTCCAATATTCTTTCGATAGACTTTTCATTAATATTTCCATCCTCTGTCCAAAAAATTATTATTATTATTATTATTATTATTATTATTTTGCAAAGCCTCGTTTGTATATAGTATACGCGAAAACAGGATGTTATCATCATCATGATAACGTCGTTGTTTCTGCTAGTAGCAGTGATGATCATCATCATGATAACATCGTAATTATTTTAACCTTGTTACGACTTTTACTTTTTCTGTGGATAAAGCGGTCCAATATATATATGTATAATATATATTATATTTAACCTAACTAGAAATATTTTCAACTTTCGTCAGCGTTTTTTGAATGAAAATTTCTGAATATACGTTGACGAAAACTCCTTCAAGACTGAAGCTAATAACGGTAATATTAGTAGATAATTTGATACAAGATTTGAAACTCATATTTACAAAGAATATTACCTAATATTACACTCAAAGTATCTTGATATTCTTTCACTTCCTTTCATTTTGGCTCAATGGGAAATTGTCTTAGCTTAACATAGTAAGATTTCTATGTACTCAGTTTCTAGACGTTATGCGACAAGTCTGAAATGCAGAGATGGGTTGGTTCTGATAATTATTGAAACCTTGTTACGAATTTTACTTCCTCTAAATGATCAAGTTTGGTCATCTTTCCGACAACATCGGTAATGCCGGGGTATTATTATTATTATAGCGCTTACTGCAGGGAATTGCTCGTTCATGTAGAATAATCATAAAATCTTTGCCAACCTTAGACATAAGTAAATTCTTCATTGAAGATCCGTTTGATTTACGGTTTCGTATAGAATTCCTTTATTGTTTTTTCAAAAAAATTCTCGATATCGTTCGTGTTGCGTAAATGAATGCATTTGATAAGAAGCTTTTTCAGTATTTCTAATCTTGCGTTTAAGGGTAGGAGATACTGAAATTTGAGTGCGAAAATTTGAAAAAAATCGATTTTCGGTTTTTTACGGAAAAGTGTTAATTGAACCCTTATCTATACGTACACAAATCCTTGAACCGAAAAAAAAATTATTAAGCCCCGGTTACTCAATAAAACGTATAATGTTACAGTAGAAGTTCCTAATTTTCCTATATTTCGGTTATTGCCATTTCAATTTGTGAAAATAAGTAACTTGAGATGCATTTTTCACGTGAGATAACAAAATAATAAAAAAAAAAAAAAAATAATAAAATAATAAATAATTTTTTTCAAATCACTGCTACGCTCTGAGAAAACATTCTAGTGACTCAGTCTTTTTACAGTTGATTAGTGCTATTTTGATACAAAGTTCATGATTTTTCCAGATTTCATGTACTCCGCTGAACCAAAATGTAGTCCATCGAAGAAAAAGTAGTTGTCGTAAGGTACAGGTTGCTGCGATGCATGAAATTTCTCAAAATTGGAGGAGATATTCTGTATGAATGTAATTTAGAGCCAAACCAATAATATTTCATGTATATTCAAGTTTTAGACATAGAAATTTTTGATTGTAAAATATTTTTTCCAAAACGATGGAAAAAAAAGTCTTACAATCGAAAATTTCTATGTCTAGAACTTGAATTCATGAAATATTATTGGTTTGCCCCTAAATTACATTCATACAGAATATTTCCCCCAATTTGGAGAAATTTCATGCAACGCAGCATACTGTACCTTACGACAACTACTTTTTCTTCGGTGGACTACATTTTGGTTCAGCGGCGGACATAAAATCTGGGAAAATCATGAACCATGTATCAAAATAGCACTAATCAACTGTGGAAGAATTGAGTCACTAGAATGTTTTCTCAGAGCATAGCAGTGATTTGGAAAAAAATCATTTCCAAGGTGTGTATACTCCCATAAGACAACAACTCCAAAATATGTTTTTCTACGGTTGGAAATCTTATTGAAGTTTTTGGTCACACACTTCACCAGAGATAAGCATTGAAATTCATATAGCAAATCAATATTCTCCCAAATGTTTGTATTCATTTTACAGAACCAGATTTACAAGTCATCAACCGTACGATTCGCTGCCCGCAGATCAAATTGCTTAGACTTGACAAGACCAAGTTTATATCAACCGAACTGCTAAAATATAAATGTTGAAATTTTTTCAAGTTGTGATAATTTATATGCTTTATAATGCTTTCCAACTTCCTTGAAATCGTAATTTCTGAAATGCATGATGAAAATGTGAATTCCACTCAAATATTGTGCGAGCCGAGCTATTTTTTTTTTTTTTTTTTTAACGTCACATGCTTTAAAACTATTAGCAATCTCGTCTGAAACTAGTTTGGATCATGCAGTAATAAAAATCTTGAATTTTGTGAATAAGTTGAAAAAAAAATTCAAAGCGATTTATCTCAGAACTATGGTTTTGCCTTTTGAAAAAGTCCCATGCGCCTCAGTTTTTGTCGAAGACTTCTGCAATTTTCAGGGTGCATTCCTACACACACTAGCTGCAAACCCACGTCGGATTTTGAAAATCGAGACAAAATTACGGATTTAAAAAAAAAAAATTGAAATGATATTTTTTTTTTTCATAAAAAAAAGTGTCAAATCAAAGTATCGTAGCTATCTCTAGAAACCGACGTGGGTTTGTGGCTTGGGCAGCCTGAAATATGTGTGTGCAAGCCCAGCAAGATTCAAAAATAATTGAAACGCATGGAAGGTTTTCAAATAAAGAGAAGGGTTGGTTTTGATAATTATTTAAACCTTGTTACGACTTTTACTTCCTCTGAATGATCAAGTTTGGCCGTCTCCCCGCCAACGTCGGTAATGCCGCGGTATTATTATTATCGCGCTTACTGGGAATTCCACGTTCATGGGGAATGATTATAAAATCTTTGCTGATAGTCAGATTTCGGTGTACTAAGTTATTGTACGTGAAGAATTTCGAATTTCGAATTACATATTCGTTGCCTTCGTCTTATCACGACGAAATTCAAGGATTCACACCACATCATCTTATCCGGCTTTTGATTTTGTCGGTCTTCTGCTTCTTACAACTGTCTGCCCATCAATTTTATTTCTATCAAGAGGCTCTCACAGATTTTAATTGATAGACGTACATTCCGCAATTGATTCCAAGATTTTTCAATATTATACTATAACGCGAATAGAAATGACTCGTGATATATTTTACTTCACTCAGTGTAATAATGGACGTTAAATGCAAGCTTTGCTTGCATAAAACCCCCATTTTCACACCTTATGAAGTAAAATTTTGTACAATACTGGATTGATAAAGTTTTACCGCATACGTATCGTAATGTACTATTAAAAGGTGTTTACCTCGTGGACGGATCTTTCCAATTAGTTTATCTATGTTTCTTTCATAACCCTGTTTTATTAAAAATACCTTTCCCGTCATATGCGATCTTAAGAAAGATGCACACTTATTCACATTTATATTATGGGTCCTACAGCATTATCCGAATTTTCAATTAGAATGCCTACGTATCATATGAGAAAGATGATAAAAAGACCACATACCAGTTATATTGAAGACAATATGTGCCATCCCAATGACCTCATGTTCACATATAAGTTATTTATACATTCGCTATATTTTATTATATATACAGTACTACCTCGTTATAAGCGACTGTTGAGGCTATTTCAGAATGGGCGAACTTTCGATCAGCCAAAAACCTGAATGACTAAAGTACTAAATATTCGAGGAAGCAAGTCAACCATTTTCAGATGATTTGAAATTGATAAAAATTAAATTCCGAAATAAAATACCAGAATGACAAAATATCGAACAGTCAGATTGCCGAAGGTTCAGAATCCCGAATATGGATACTTGCATGTGATGCAATATCCCTTACTGTACCGAAACTATTTTGATCCAAACTTTTTTGACAGACTTGTCTATATGACCTGAAGATATTTGCCTATTTTTTTTTATATAAATATTTGTTGGAATATTTATATCCAATGAAAATTGTAGTAATTCGCTTGATTAAATGAACGAGCATTCTTGCGGTGGCTCTTTTACAGATTGATAGTGTTGACATATTTATCTTCGGGATTTTGCTACATCGAGGTAACGGCTGTTCGGAAGTCTGATTTTCTGTAATTTGAACCTTCTTTTCTGTTCTCATTCTGAAAGAGACTATTAGGTATAAATGTGCTTCGCATATTCTCATGAATTGTGAAATAGCAATTCGGAATTATGGTATTTTTCAATATTTAAATTAGGATTGATGACTGTTAATGTTAATATTGTTAATATTGATGATTTCACTTGTAAAACGTATGTGAATAAATAATAAGGATACATTTACGTCATCTATTGGAAGTATCTATTGATTTTAGTATTGACTTTAATCTTATTTTTCACATAGAATTTTGTCTTGATTTTTATCTTATTTTTTTCTTGATTTTTATCTTATTTTTTGTCTTGATTTTAAGATGAAAATAAAAATAAAATAACATAAAATCAAGACATAAGACAAAGAATAAGATAAAAATCAAGACAAAAAATTAGATAAAAATCAAGATAAAAATCAATACAAAAAATAAGACAAAAATCATTTGTTTTTTAATGGCGTAGGTCATGGAAAAATGACAATTTTATCAGTCGACGCGCGGGGGGTCTATAGACACCACAATGCCGTTAAACCTGTAACAATGTTATTTTTCGTATTTATTTAGGATTTTATTTCAATTTTTCATTTTGTCTTGATTTAAGTCTTGACTGTAATCTAATTTTTTGTATAGACCTTTGGCTTTATAATTATCTCACATTTTTATTTCATTTTTATATAATTAAAACTGTACAGAAATGAATAAAAATGGAAATTCGTTATATTACTACAGATTTGTTATTTTCATTTCGAAAAAATACAGTCAGGTTATCAAATTGTCAATGACAGTATAGAAATAGCAATATTAATAATTTTATTCCTGTTTTCCTTGCCGTTATTTTGTTTGCTGTGAATAAGAAGGATCCATTTTAAGTATCTATTGATTTTAGTATTGACTTCAATCTTATTTTTTGCCTAGACTTTTGTCTTGATTTTGGTCTTATTTTTTGTATTGATTTTCGTCTTGATTTTTATCTTATTTTCTGTCTTCATTTTTATCTCATTTTTTATCTCGATTTTTGTCTTATTTTTTGTCTTGATTTTTTATTTTTATTTTTCTGTCTTTTTATCTTATTTATTGTCTCGATTTTTATCTTCTTTTTTGTCTTGATTTTTGTCTTGAATTTTTATTTTTATTTTTCTGTCCTGATTTTTATCTTAGTTTTCGTCTTATTTTTTATCTTGAATTTTTATTTTTGTTTTTTTGGCTTGATTTTTATCTTAGTTTTTGTCTTATTTTTTGTCTTGATTTTTGTCTTGAATTTTGTCTCGATTTTTTATTTTTATTTTTTTGTCTTGAGATTCATCTTATTTTTTGTCTCGATTTTTATCTTATTTTATGTCTTGATTTTTGTCTTAGTTTTTGTCTTATTTTTTGTCTTGTTTTTGTCTTATTTTTTGTCTTTTTTTTTGTCTTATTTTTTGTCTCGATTTTCGTCTTATTTTTTGTCTTATTTTTTTGTGAAATTTGACTTTAATGCTAATTTAATGCTTCATTTAATTTTTTTTCCGATTTTCATGGACTTGCCAATCAAAGTTGCTTCCAAACTAGGCGGAAGCGCGTCTGAACGTGTCATATCATCAGGTTATTTCAAGAGAGCAAGTATTTTCTTTCACCATTGCACGAGTAACGGAGGACTGCCCGTTTTTTCACACACGGAGAAAAAGAAACCGGCGTGTCTCTTGTATCCAGAGTCCAGTGTAATTGAAGAATTTCGAAAATCAGAGACTCTTCAGATTTTTATCGATTAGGAAAATTGAGAAATATATTTAATAATTTTTCATTATTTTGTTACTATTCTATTTTTTATGTCTGAATTTGGGGTCTTGTCCACTGTTTTAAATACTAGGGTGTAACTGAGGGATCGTTGATAGCGGAATGAACGTAACAGGGTTAACGAACTAATAACTTTATTAATAAGAACCGTCTATGATTATTGGCGTACATGTAAATAGTGTCGATAATTCGTACTGGTAGAATGGGTTAAGGGGGAACATACACCTAAAATAAAGTGAAGTAAGTTTCTTTTTAATAACGTTAAACCTGTAACAATGTTATTTTTCGTATCTACTTTGGATTTTATATTAATTTTTCATTTTGTCTTGATTTAAGTCTTGACTGTAATCTAATTTTTTGTATAGACCTTTGGCTTTATTTTTATCTCACATTTTTATTTCATTTTTATATAATTAAAGCCGTACAGAAATGAATTAAAATAAAAATTCGTTATATTACTACAGATTTGTTATTTTCATTTTGAAAAAATACAGTCAGGTTATCAAATCGTCAATGACAGTATAGAAATAGCAATATTAATAATCTTATTCCTGTTTTCCTTGCCGTTATTTTGTTTGCTGTGAATAAGAAGGATCCATTTTAAGTATCTATTGATTTTAGTATTGACTTTAATCTTATCTTTTGCCTAGACTTTTGTCTTGATTTTAGTCTTATTTTTTGTATTGATTTTCGTCTTGATTTTCATCTTATTTTTTGTCTTGATTTTTATCTTGATTTTTGTCTTGTTTTTTGTCTTGTTTTTTGTCTTGATTTTTTATTTTTATTTTTTTGTCTTAATTTTTATCTTATTTTTTGTCTCCATTTTTATCTTATTTTTTGTCTTGATTTTTGTCTTGAATTTTTATTTTTATTTTTTTGTCTTGATTTTTGTCTTGTTTTTTGTAACGCAGCAACCTGTACCCTACGACAACTGCTTTTTCTTCGATGGACTAAGTCTATGTTCAGCGGAGGACCTAAAATCTGGAAAAATCATGAACTGAGTATCAAAATAGCACTTATCAACTGTAGAAAAACTAAGTAAATAGAATGTTTTCTCAGAGCGTAGCAGTAATTTGAAAAAGATTATTTTAAAGGTGTATGTGTACCCCCTTAAGTAACTTGGGAGTCTTTTGTAAAAAGGTTGGTCAAGAAGTGAGTTGAAGGAAGAATAATTAGGAATTAGTTGCTATAATAGTAAGATAAAAGGTTTTGCTGACTCGTTGCGTTTGGAACTTGTATAAAAAAAAAAAAAAAAATCGGAAGAATAACTAAGAAGTAGTTGCTATAATAGTAAGATAATAGGTTTTGCTGACTCGTTGCGTTTGGAACTTGTATAAAAAAAAAAAAATCTGTTCATATTTTAAATATTCAGAGTAATATTACGAAAATATTAATTGTGCTGATATGTAAGGAAATAATGAATATAAAAATTTGCAATTTTCAGTGGTTCTTCCTTACAGTATAAAATAAAAAAATAAATTATTTGAAAACAGAAAGACAAAAAGGCTTTTTTCATGTGTTATACTGAAAAAGAAAAACGATTCTTAATTTAGCAATTAGTGGAGAAGCAAGGTGGACGAGTTTAAAAAGTACTAATAAAAATCTCTGATTTGAGTTGTCTTGATTTTTGTCTTATTTTTGTTTAAATTGGACTTTAATGCTGATTAGAAGCTTCATTTTTTTTTTCGATTTTCATGGGCTTGCCAATCGTAGTTTCTTCAAAACTAGGCGGAAGCGCGTCTGAACGACAATATCACCAGGTAATTTCAAGAGAGCAAGTATTTTCTTTCATCATTGCACGAGTAACGGAGGACTGCCCGTTTTTTCACACACGGAAACTCTTGAATATGCAAGGGTGGGCTCGCAAGTCACAGTTTCCCCAAAAATCAGCACAGATATATGTCCGAGTGCGTCACATATCCTTAAATGTCCGATAGGACGATCATTTTCAACTTCAATTCAACAGGTTATAGCGAGCTGTCCGTTTTCCTATACACGGGTAGCTATATTTTATATAAAATATTTTCATTTTATATTTTTTTTTATACCTAAAGCTGACCGTTTTTTACCACACGGGCATGCTTGAATATGCACGGATGGGCTCGGATATCTTAGTAACCTCAAAAATCAGCTGAAACATGTCTAAGTGCGTACCATCATCTGAAATTTCGGATAGGATAATTATTTTTAATTTTAATTGCTTGGGTTACGGAGAGCTGCTCGTTTTCATACACACGGGCACTCTTGAATACGCCCAGAAGAACCACGTTGTAACCGAACGAAGCGAGGTTAGAATAGTGGTTTTCAGTACGCAGTGGCGTACATTTATTTTCTATATCTACTGCATAAGTCACGGAGAGCTGCCCGTTATCCACGCACGGGCAGTCTTGAACTTGCATGTATACTGCATACTCTCGCATGGTCTACACTTATCGGACTCGTCAGGAGGGTTAAGTTTAACATTTTATTCTGACAGTTCTCGTTGCCATCTGAACTTTGTCACTGTGAAAACTGACATCACACAGATGTGTTTACATGTATTAGTTTTCCCCTTCCCTACGAAATCCCTGGCGTTGACAACTGCATTTTTCCACTGTGGAACCTGAACATAGCCATCACACAGATGTAATGTGTTTATATGTAGTAGTTTTTCCCTTCCCTACGAAGTCCCTGGCCCTACTAATAACTATATAACATCCCTGAAATCGATAAATAAGGATTAGAAGGCCGAGTGAGCAGAACCTCAGATCTATGGCGTTCAAAAATTGGAAATCGTTATTGTCCATACATTTCTTTTCAATTTTATTTCCTTTTCTTTTCTTTTTCGCAGAAAAAGCGGATAAATCAAAAGTTTGATCACAAAATGAGCGAGACAAAATTTTACTGATTTGAAAAAACAGACGAAATGTTTGACTAAAAAGACAAAATTTCAATATGTAGGTATACAGAAACAATATTTATTTCAATAGACATGTTAATTTATTTTACTTTTATATACGTTTTATTAAAACATAAATGCCTATGTGTTTTTCCGTACAATATTTGAATCGGTTTTTCTCATCATAATCTTATTTCCTCGTGATTAAACCATGAAGTTATTCTTTTTTCTGTCGCTTCAATGATTTCACCGAAGCATACAATACTTTTTTCATTTTCATCCCCAGCATTTGAAAAACCATGTATTCGTCGAAATTGTTCTTTTTTTTAAATGGGTTCCGGCACCCTTTCTAATTAAACCACAAATTAGGGTTCTTTTACACTATTTACAACTGTTGTCTATTGATTCCTTAGGGTAAGAAGTATATGTTCGAATTTAACAAACACCCTATAGTGTGCATTATGCTTGCCCCTGAAGTGCAATTCACAGTTCCCACCCCATGAAAGGGTCGGAAGATAATGAAAAGAAACTCTATTAGAAAACTTAAGTCTGTCACTCAATGGAAAAATGTGCAAAACTGCATTTGAAAATCGAAACAAAAAATATTTTTTTTTTTTTTTTTACTTCGCAATTTTTCTGTATAACACGTACTTGATTATTATCTGTATACTAAGTTAATTGATATTTAAAAAAAATTATGTTACTAAGTGAATATGTGATGAAGAAATATAACTGATACTTTTTTTTTATTATAAGTTTTGTATGTAAATAATTATTCGAGCTTTGGTTTACTTTGATAAATAAAAATATTAACTCTATTTTCGTCGTGAAATATTTTCTTCGCTGTACACGAATGAAAAACTCAGTCATGCCCATAATTGACTAAAAGCCCCATTTTCGGAATAACGAAATATATATTTAAACGAAATAAATATTTTTTTTTTTTTTTTACTTCGCAATTTTTCTGTATAACACGTACTTTATTATTATCTGTACACTAAGTTAATTGATATTTAAAAAAAATTATGTTACTAAGTGAATATGTGATGAAGAAATATAACTGATACTTTTTTTTAATATAAGTTTTGTATGTAAATAATGGTTCGAGCTTCAGATTACTTTGATAAATAAAAATATTAACTCTATTTTCGTCGTGAAATATTTTTTTCGCTGTACACGAATGAAAAACTCAGGCATGCCCATAATTGACTAAAAGCCCCATTTTCGGAATAACGAGATCCCGTTTCGGAGTGTGTGTGAGATCTGTTGTGAGGTGTGACACAGATCTCACGAAGATCGACATAGAATCTTGTACGGAATCTCATTTGAGATCTGACACAACGGTTCAGTTGAAATTCGGTAATGAGAACGCATTGCAGATTATACGAGAACTCATATCAGCTAACATGAGATGGCATATGAAGCTGCACATGAAATTCCACGGCAGAACTCAGATCGAGATTTTCAGTAGGGAGGTCTTTTGCTGCGTAGCATTCGTGATGCAGGTCGTCGGACTAAACTGAGAAAATACTTCTGTTGTGAAAACGTTAGAGCGCCGCGTCATTACTACTCAGTAGCCAACACTGTAGAGTCTACTGTGCTGTCGCGTTATCCCGTCCATGTTATCCAGTATAAGGTACTGTGTTAAAAGGCAGCACAGTGCCTTATACTGGATAACATGGTGGGGATAACACGACAGCACAGTAGACTCTACTGTGTTGGCTACTGAGTAGTAATGACGCGGCGCTCTAACGTTCTCACAACAGAAGTATTTTCTCAGTGTAGTGACTTTCGTACTCCAGTACTTTTACTGGTGACTTACGCTGCCCAGGTCTTCCGCTTCGTAGTTTTCACTCTTTGCTATCTTCGAGTTGTTGATTTCCGTGCTCCAGGACTTCAGCGCCGTAGTCTACGTTGTCCAGGTGATCAAACTGATGACTTACGTTACTCAGGTCGTCCGCTTCGTAGTTTTCACTATCATTGTCATCGAGTTGTTGATTTCGGTCTTCCAGGACTTTCGCCCCGTAGTTTACGTTGTCCAGATGAAAAAAATCGATTTCTAAAAACTGAATTCACTGATTGACAAGCAAACTTCAACTGCAACGTCAAAAAAAGGCGTGATTCATATTCGAATGAAATACAATTGTAAAATGCAATTTATTGTACCTGATCGTCGGATCAAATGCAGATTAATTTCAGAATTAAACTTGAATAATCTTCAATGGAGAGAATAATTCAATACGTCGCTTGAGTCAGAAATCAAGAGTCGTAATCATCGTATAAGATAACTTAATTTTCTCGCATAATACATAGTTCAAATAAAGTGTGTAGGAGAAGTTTTTGGAAATGAAGGTCAGATGAAACCAATTATTTTCAATGTAACGTTTCGACCCAAATGAGGGCCCTCTTCAGACGAAACTTTTATTACTGTCAAAAGAACACAAATATAAGTAACAATCATATGAAAATATAATACAATATAGAAAGTCTGATATAGCGACTAAGTCGATTGCACACAGGTGGTACTCAAATAATAAAAAAAAAAAAAAAAAAAACGAACTCATTTACATCAGGAGTTGATAAGAAATCTTAAAGCTTAGACGTTAAAGATAAACCTATTTATAAAGTACGATAGTAATTATACAGGGTGAGTCAGAATTCGTGACGAACCTCTCGTGGGGTTAATCCTGGTTGAAATTGAAATCGAAAGTTCCTCAGCCATTGTTACAGACTGACTAATAATCTATTAGTTCAGGTTCAGCGTATACCCCCTTTTCTAGATCCACATGGACGGGATTTCCGGGGGTTTTTAAGGGAAAGGTATTTTCGTCTTAATATTGAGAGTGTATGACTGAAATTTGTCCTTACCTTTAATCTAGCTCGACGATCTCTACTATTTTGGGCGTTGAGGGTTGTTGAGTCTGGCCAGCGTCGGCGGTTGTAAATGATCGTCTTGTAAAGGTGGTCTCGAATGTACTAACGATACACCTAGCTCCTTGGTAATCAACAGTATGTTGAATATAAGTTTGTGGAAGGTCTTCTGAATATTCTTCGAAGGGGCCACCAGGGAGTTCGGCCTCCTCAAGTGGTTGTTCAATTTCCGCTATTGAATTATTTTTAGGGGTTTCACTGTTATTTGGATTTTGGAAGATTATCGTGTCCGTGGTATCCTCGTCCTGGATATTTATTGAAGAATGAAATTCTGAGATATATTCGGATAGCCACTCAGGAGTTTCATCAACTTTGTTTAGTTCACTAAGTGTTTTTAATATTTTGTTATTTCTGGCTTTAGCCTTTGCTAGGCGAGCGTTGGCACGTTTACCGGATCTACGCTTAAACTTCTTTTTCGTCACCACAACACCATTCATCTATATGGAAGAGGAGTTGTGATAAAACGTTGGCTAGGTTGGCGTAACCTTCGCCCTAACGTTTAGTATTGATAGTAAAGGTTAGGGTTATATAAGCTTGGGACGTTGAGTCCCTGGCCTAAATATAACGTGTATATAGATATTGGTGCAAGCTTGGAGTTATCCTGGCCTAAGCAACCAATAGCTGAAGTAATGATGTGGCTATATTGGCTTGTCACTGAAATGACTGGCCCCGATATAGCAGTGTATGATCTATACTGGCTTGGACACCTAAGTACCTCGCCCTGGTATAGAATCTGTATTTGTAAGATTTGAGTAACGTGTTTTAGATATTTGTGAATGGAATCGTGGTGTATTCTTACCTTGGGTTTGAATGAATTAGGTTTTCACTGTTGTATAGTTTTTATTATGATTGTTTATTTGATTGATGTAGTAAAATTAACAATTGGTATTATAAGCACCAAGATCCCTTGTGTTCTTACTATAAGTTTTAGAGGTTTGGTTGAAAAGATTTTGGGTTTGAACTTGACTTTGAAGTTAATATTTTGCACTGATTGAACTACGTCGTTTTAAGAGTGCTATAATATTCACTGCTCGAGAGCTTAATGCGAACTGATGAATTAATTGCAGAGATCGAGAGTAAGTGGTAGGGATCTTAGGGTTTATATATGATTAGCTTATTAATAGTGGGGATATTGTTGTTGATTAGCGCATAACAATCCCACGGTGGCTTTAGCCCGGGTGTGCATGACTTATCTGCACGTGCGAATTTGGGCAGTTGACCGGATGGAATTTCTGGTACTGATATCTTTTAGTAAGCTAAGTTTCAACCAGTTGGGGTTGTTTATTCCAAACTGATATTTGAATAAACAGTTTGCGTGTTTGGTTGATGAGTCATGCTCACCCAAGAAGCCTTTCTTATCTCTATGTTATATACTAGTAGTTTGATTGAGATATAATATATTTTAATATAATTTCCAATATATATAAGTTTTATATATGGTTAAATTCATGTATACATGTGCATAGTTATATATGTGTATGGTTTATGTGTGTGTACCTTCGGGGTTCGAGCAAGAGAGTTATATCTATGCATGTGCGTGATTTTACTGTTAGGTTACCAATTGTTGGGTCATACCAGGTGTATCTTCTCTTGCTTATAACGCTGTGGGTACATTAAATCCTATTATTAATTATTTATCAAAGGGTAAAGAAGAACCTTCCATTGTCGGTCAGTCGTAGTCGTGTATGTGTCTTAGTGACTTGGTGAGAACGTCACACCATTTTTCCTAAAAACGATTTTTTTCCTTGGAAATTTTTTTTTCCAACAATTTTTTTTTTTTTTTTTTGTTTTTTCATCATGTGTCACTTTCTAAGAATCCCAAATAATGCCAATGAGTTTTTTTTTTTTTCAATATTAAAGAGATTTTTCAATGAAAGTTTCTTATTTGGTGGAAGATGTTGACCAAATAAGAAACTTTCATTGAACAATCTCTCTAATATTGAAAAAAAAAAACTCATTGGCATTATTTGGGATTCTTAGAAAGTGACATATGATGAAAAAACAAAAAACAAAAAAATTGTTGAAAAAAATCGTTTGTCGGAAAAAAAAATTTCCAAGGAAAAAAATCGTTTTTCGGAAAAATGGCTGAGGAACTTTCGATCCCAATTTCGACCAGGATTAACCCCACGAGAGATTCGTCACGAATTCTGACTCACCCTGTATAGCTGTTACTATATAATTTCTATCGTACTTTATAAATAGGTTTATCTTTAACGTCTGAGCTTTAAGATTTCTTATCAACTCCTGATGTAAATGAGTTCGTTTTTTTTTTTTTTTTTTTTTTATTATTATTTGAGTGTGTGCAATCGACTTAGTCGCTATATCATACTCTCTATATTGTATTATATTTTCATATGATTGTTACTTATATTTGTGTTCTTTCGACAGTAATAAAACTTTCGTCTGAAGAGGGCTCTCATTTGGGTCGAAACGTTACATTGAAAACAATTGGTTTCATCTGACCTTCATTTCCAAAAACTTCTCCTACACATAACTTCGAGGTCAATAATACGAGTTCTATATAGTTCAAATGAAGTTTGAATCGAAATTCAAAAGGATTTTGAATGAAATAGAGTTATTCAAAATCAATTGTACACATATTCAAAGAAATGACGTTAAGTTATGATTTATTACATTACAGATTTCAAATTCATTCATCAATTTTATTTACAATGGTGAATATCATCAGTAACAGGAATATAAATGCTGAAGCAATAATAACATAGATTTGGGTATGAAATAATTCGAACTGAAATGTGTTGGCAAGTAACGTAATGATAATGAAATATTATCAAAATTAACAATCACACGTGCGCCTAATATGAAACCTCAATTGGGCAGTGCCGGCGAGCCTGTGACATTGAGAACACATAACATTAATTTGAGGTGAGAACGCGTGCATAAATGAAAACATTCGTTTTTCCGGATCGTCACCATGAACATAAGCCATTCATTTATAAGAGTTGTTCGAAGTGCCCTCATCGCTTATGGACGCAGCGCAACGCGCGCCGATTCAATCTCTGCTGCGCTCGCTCAAACATTAGCGGGCTTCCAACTATCGCAATTGCCTCATGAATTTTTTACTGAAGTTTTTCGCTACTATCAATTATCATTTTTCTGTACACGTGGGCTTTGATATGTCCACATCGAAAAATATTCAGTATTGTAAGATTCGAAGATCTTGGTGGCCAATCTATCGTTACACCGCAACTCATCCACGCATCATTGAAATGTGATTCAAAACTTCATGTGCCACTCTTGCAATATCGGCAAAGGCGTCGCCGTGCTGGAACCTAGATCCGTATACGAACACGTAATGGCATGTCATCAACGAGATCCGGTAGCTCATTCCAGAGAAATTCATCGTGTAATTTTGGCCGTTCAGCCTGCGCGATAAAACGATCGGGCACACCTGTCACAACGCTTTCCTAGTTATTTATTTTGAAGAAATGGCTCTTTTTCACCCATCAACTTCGATGTTCATTAAGTTACAGAATTCAATTTTATGCCATGCCATTTTTTATACGATTAAATTTATGTTAACAAATACATTTGATTTCGGATAAATGATAATTTAATAATGTTTCTGCGGTTTTTCAAAACGTTATCAGCTACCCCAACCGACAGACTTACTCCGAATCTCACTTGATATCCGCGAAGTGCAGGTGCGTGCGGGTCTTCGTACTCCAAAATGTGGTTATTATGTACCGTTACTATTGGAGGTAGGAGAGGGGATGGAGGGAGGGGGGGCCACCCGCCCACCCACTTCCCCCCCTTCCTCCAGGGGGTTACTTGGACTAATTCCACTGCTTGAAATTCCACTCCCCTCTCCTACCTCCAATAGTAACAGTTCATCACCATTGCTATTATCTTTCAGTCAACAACTTATTATGTACCGTTGAATAGCTTGTTTCACATATTTGGGCAAAATTTCAAATGGTTATTGTGTTTCGATTATAAACAGTAGCCAATATTTCGACGGCTGCGTGGAATAACCGGCTATCTCAGAGTCCGGTTGAAAAAGCGGCTATCTCAGAATCCGGTTGAAAAAGCGGCTATTTCAGAATCCATTCGAAAAAGCGACCTGTGCCTATGTGAATAACATAGGCAACAGTCGCTTTTTCGAATGGATTCTGAGATAGCCGCTTTTTCAACAGGACTCTGAGATAGCCGGTTATTCCACGCAGCCGTCGATTTGGTCTTCCATCACTGAATGACGTGCATTCTGTTTTGGTCCTACTCTTTCCGTAGTTCGGGTATAACCGATCCGGTCGTACCAACACGATTGATTAATCTTAGAATCACATTGACACTCGGTTGATGCCGTGCCGGATATCGAATCACATATTCTACGAGGGCTGCAAGTGCATCAAGACCACAGGCGCCTCGAAGCAATAATATATCACAATATTCTTCGTTAGAATCGATTATTATTAACACATTGATGATAATGCATGGCAATGCGCCGAGCACGGATTTTCATGTTTACTGTTTTTTTTTTTAATAATCTTTTGGTCTGCCGTGTTTTTTTTCAAACAATTCTTCACGCGAAGCTTGTTCACCTTGCAATAGTAAATATTTACGAACGATGATTTTTTCTAACGAAGAATATTGTGACATTTTATTGCTCTACGGCGCGTGTGGCCTCAATGCACTTGCAACCGTAAGAGAATATGCGATCAGATATCCCGCACGGCGTCAACCAAGTGTGAATGTGATCTTGAGATTGATAAATCGTGTCCGTACAACTGGATCGATTGTTCCGAACCCGAACCACGGAAATGGAATAGGGCCCTAACCCGGGTGGTCGTGTCCAGTGCTTGAAGATCGAATATTAGCTACCGTTGATCATGAGAGCACCATAAGTATAAGAAATGTCGCTCGAATATGTAGAACAAGTTACTCAACGGTACAACGGGTATTAGCTGACGATGAAAGACACGCGTTCCATTATACTCGCGTGCAAAATCTTCAACCTGCGGACTATCCTCGTCGTCTTCAATTTTGCCAGTGGCTTTTGGCCGCAAATCAAGTCAACCCCAATTTTTCGAGGAGCATTTTATTTACTGATGAGTCAAGCTTCGGTCGGGAAGGCTCCTTCAACTATCACAACAACCACGTTTGGGCACACGAAAATCCGCACGTGACTTCACTTCGGGGGTTCCAAATCAGATTCGGGGTCAACTTTTGGGGTGGAATCTATGGAAACGTTTTGGTAAATCGCATAAACATCATCATTTATCCAAAATCACTTGTAATCATTCACATAAATTTACTAGTACAAAAATGACTTATAAACTAACGAACGTAGAAATTGACGAATGAAAAGGAGTCATTCATTCAAGACGAATAACTATGGAAGCGTTGTTACAGGTGGGTCCGGCCCTATTACCACGTCGGCTGAACGGCCAAAATTACCCCGAATTCTTGACTGATGAGCTTCCTGCTGTTCTGGAAGACATGCCGTTAGATCAACGTATGGATATGTGGTTCCAGCATGATGGTGCCCCTGCCCACAACGCAAGAGTGGCACGTGATGTATTAAACAGGAAATTCCGCAATGCATGGATTGGTCGCGGTGGGACAGTAACGTGGCCGCCAAGATCCCCAGATCTCACGATGCTTGATTTTTTTCTGTGGGGACACGTGAAAGCATATGTGTACAGAGATACTCTGGTGAATCTAGAAGATCTAGATGCGAAAATCCACGAGGCGATTGCGGCTGCTACCCCGGAAATGATCGAGCGAGCGCAGCTTAGTTTGATACGACGCGCGGAGCTCTGCGTCCGAATGCGAGGAGGGCATTTTGAACACCTCCTATAGGTAAAATCACTTCCCCTATAGGGCTTATGTTCATGGTGGCTGATCTGGAAGAATCATTGTTTTCCTGACATGATCATTTATGCGCACACTTTCACCTCAAATTAATTTCATGTGTTTTCAATGTTACAGGCTTGCCGGAACTGCAACGGACTGGAATTTGTAGCATAATTTACTTTGAAAATGATTATGCGCTTCGTTTTAAATTCATTCGAATTATCATAGTTGCGTTCTTCGCCAAATTTGTTCTTATTTTGTTTAGTTTTAGTTGTTACTTCACCCAGTGAAGTAAAAATCTATGTTATTATTGCTTCAGCATTCGTATTTCTGTCACTCATGATATTCACCATTGTAAATAAAATTGATGAATGAATTTGAAATCTGTAATGTAATAAATCATAACTTTACGTAATTTCGTTGAATATGTGTACAATTGATTTTGAATAACTCTTTTTCATTCAAAATCCTTTTGAAAATTCGATTCAAACTTTATTTGGACGATGTATTATGCGAGAAAATTAAGTTATCTTATACGATGATTACGACTCTTGATTTCTGACTCAACCGACGTATTGAATTATTTTCTCCATTGGAGATTATTCAAGTTTAATTCTGAAATTAATCTGCATTTGATCCGACGATCAGGTACAATAAATTGCATTTTATAATTGTATTTCATTCAAATATGAATCACGCCTTTTTTTGACGTTGCAGTTGAAGTTTGCTTGTCAATCAGTGAATTCAGTTTTAAGAAATCGATTTTTTTCATCTGTACAACGTAAACTACGAGGCGAAAGTCCGGGAAGGCCGAAATCGACAACTCGATGACAATGATAGTGAAAACTACGAAGCGGACGACCTGAGTAACGTAAGTCATCAGTTTGACCACCTGGACAAGGTAGACTACGGCGCTGAAGTCCTGGAGCACGGAGATCAACAACTCGAAGACAACAAAGAGTGAAAACTACAAAGCGGACGACCTGAGCAGCGTAAGTCACCAGTAAAAGTCCCGGCGTCCGGAAGTCACTAGTCCGACGACCTGGATCACGAATGCTACGCAGCAAAAGACCTGGGGAATGTAAGTCACCAGTTTGACTACCTGCACAACGGAAGCTACGTGGCGAAAGTCCTGGAGAACGGAAATCAACAACCTGATGACAAAGAGAGTGAAAACTACGAAGCGGACGACCTGAGTAACGCAAGCCATCAGTTTGACCACCTGGACAACGTAGACTATGGCGCTGAAGTCCTGGAGCACGGAGATCAACAACTCGAAGACAACAAAGAGTGAAAACTACGAAGCGGAAGACCTGGGCAGTGTAAGTCACTAGTAAAAGTCCTGGAGTACGGAAATCACTAGCCTGACGACCTGGATAACGAACGCTACGAAGCAAAAGACCTGGGGAATATAAGACACAAGTTTGACCACCTGGACAAGGTCAATCACGGGGCGAAAGTCCTGGAGTACGGAAATCACTAGCCTGACGACCTGGATAACGAACGCTACGAAGCAACAGACCTGAGGAATGTGAGTCACCAGTTTGACCACCTGGACAACGTCAACTATGGGGCGAACGACGTAGAGCACGAGAATGACCGACCGGACGACGTGAAGACTAAAAATTACGAAATAATCAACCGAAATTTCTGGCAGAGTTCATACGACGCGGGCACTATTAGTTTGACAGCATTGCTACAAGACTGAGCACGTCACATTACGGCCGTCTTATTGGGTGGACTAAACCTTCTATAACTTAGGAACGACCGCCCCCTCGAAGTTTTTGATAAGGAACTTTATTCTTAGATTTCGACAAGGAATCTGCATGTGAAATCTTTTCCGCGACTTGGGAATCATGCTGTATGTTATGAATTTCGCGGCGAGAGCACATGTTTGACTTTGAATGTTAGTGAGTGAGCGCCCAGGCTCACATACACTTTCTTAGGTAAGACTTGCGTCTTTTGATACCTATTATTTTTATTGGTTATATTTAATTAAATATAACCAATCCACAGAAGGTGGGGCAATTTCAGCCATGCGTGATTATAATTTTTAAGTTAGAAGACTTAAAAATTCTTGACGAGAAAAATTTATCCGGCGTCCGGTTTATATTTAATTAAATATAACCAATAAAAATAATAGGTATCAAAAGACGCAATTCTTACTTAAGAAAGTGTTTGTGAGCCTGGGCGCTCACTCACTAACATTCAAAGTCAAACATGTGCTCTCGCCGCGAAATTCATAACATATATACAATCAAAGCACACGATAGACTTGAAAATTGACGAGTTAAATTTAAAGGAGGCCAGGTGGTCTAGTGGGTATAAGCCCCCAGATTGGCAGCCAGTAGGCTCGGGTTCGATTCCCGGGACGCCGGATAAATTTTTCTCGTCAAGAATTTTTAAGTCTTCTAACTTAATAGTACATTACGTCATTAGGCTGAAAACCGAAGGTTTTTCGGACCGTGTGAGGTTCGTAGTGCGAGGCATGGTTCAGGGGTCTGAGGCACGCCGAAGGCGTGCCGAGGTCCCCGGAACTATGCCGAGTACTGCGAATCGAACATCGTCCGAAAAACCTGAGGTCGAAGTCGAATGACATATACTATCTTTCGTCACAAATGCACAATGGCAGCCTTCCGGTCCGATTTTTGGATGCCTAGGCAGGAAAAAGTGGTTTTCACTGCCTAGGCAGTCACATACGAAAAAGTGCCATCTATCGGCGCCAAATCGGACCGGAAAAGGCTGTCAATTGTGCATGAGTGACGAAAAGTACTATTTTCGTCTTGTTCCTTGCTCAGTCTGCCCGCGAGCACTGCTGCGTATATCTTGTATGCTGTCGGCATCAGGGTCACTCCTTTGTAGTTGCTTGCCTCGTTTTCTCTGCCTTTTTTGTGGATTGGTATCACTAGCCCTTCTTTCCATGCTTCTGGCATTCCTTCTCCTCTCCATACTTTGTTTATTAGTGCTGTTAGTGCTTCTGTGACGTTTCTGCTTCCGTGCTTCCACGCCTCATTTTCTATTCCTGTCGCCTTTCCGTCTTTTAGTTTTCTTATTATATCCTCCATTTCTTTCTCTGTTGTGTTATCTATTTCTTTTCTTTCTTCTTTTAGCTCTTCTTTTAGTTACTTTTCTATGCTTCTTATCTTTGACTTCATTTCTTCTTCTTTTGCTTTGTCCTCTTCTTTTTTCTTGCGTTCTTCCGCTCTTTGTTTTTCCTCCGCTTCTCTGGTTGCTTTCTCTCTTTCCGCCTCTGCTTTTTGCTCCCGTTTCTTCTTTTCTTCCTCTTCATTTCCTTACTCTGTCTTTTTCTATACTCTCCAATCTTGCTCTGTCTTCTTCCATTCTTTTCTCCCACCTTATTCTCTCTTCTTCTTCTCTGTGCGTTCTTTCTCTCTCCATTTTCTCTATTATTTCTTTTAGTCTCTTTCTCTCAGTTTTTGCCTCTTCTCTTACTTTTTCGATATCATTACTTAGTTCGCCTATATCTTCTTTCCTTTCCTTTCTGCTGTTTTCTATTTCGCTCATCAAGTTTGTTATTGACTGCATTATTTCGTCCATACCGTTTCTCACCTCTATTATCAGCATTTGTAATTTGTCTGGTATCTTGTCACCGCTTTCTTGGCCTTTTAATGTTGGTGATCTTACCATTTTGTTGCTTCTCTTAAAGCCTATTTCTTCGCTTTCGCTTTTTTCTTTATTTTCTTTTTCTTCTTTATCTTTGTTCCCTATCTCTGTGCTTTCGTTTCTCTTTCTTTTCCATAGATCATCCAGGGTTTCCATTGAGCATGCTCTGATTTTGCTTAGCATTTCTACATTCGATGGCCTTCCCACCTTTTTCGCCGAGTGCTCTGGATTCCCGTTGTCTGAGCTTCCGTTTCCTTTTCTTTCGTTTTCTTCTTTGCTGACTTCCTTTTCTTTCTTTTCCTTCTCTGTGTCCTCCTTGTAAGTTTCCTCTGTGTTCTCGTCTTTTTCCATGTTTCTTTATCTTTCTCCTGCTTTTCTCTCCTGGTTATTTTTTTTGCTCTGCCTTACCGACCGCTCTTTCTTGATACTTGTGGCGCCTTCGTTCTGACGTCACGCGTCGGCTTGGTCGAGCAACTGTTTTCCACTTTCTGATGCTTTCTTGCGGGTTCGCTTCCTTTTTGCCGCAGCGGCTTTCTCTTTGTCACGTGACCCTTCTGTGTTTTGTTTCTTTTCGTTGCACTTTGCTGCAGTCTCACTTCACTCACGTCACTTCTGTCGCCTCTGTCGCCACTGTCACTCACGTCACCTTGCCTGCCTCGACTCTTTTTCTACTTTTTCTCACTTTTTCTTGTCCTTTCTCTCTTCTTTTTGCACTTTTCTCACTGTTTCGCGACTCGGAAAATTTTCTGCCTGTCACTCACCGTGAGACAACCGGAACTCTATCCTATTTCTTATCGACGCCCGATACGAATAACAGCACATTTCAGATTCCGGGTGAAAAGGAGCACGTTTCAAATTCCGGGTGAAAAAAAGCACATTTCAGATTGAGAATGAAAAAGAGCACATCTCAGGTTGACTCGAATACTAGCACGTTTCAGATTCACTCGAAAACTAGCACAGTTTAGGTCGAAGCGAATATTACTTATTAGCAAGTGTCAGGTAGGTTCATTATAAAATTGAATTAATGATAAAATTGAATCGAATTTTTGTGCATAATTGTAAATTTCCAATGTTAACACTTGCAAGTGTATTAGCATGCTAATAAGTGATATTCGCTTCGACCTGAATTGTGCTAGTCTTCGAGTGAATCTGAAACGTGCTAGTATTCGAGTCAACCTGAGATGTGCTCTTTTTCATTCTCAATCTGAAATGTGCTCTTTTTCACCCGGAATTTGAAACGTGCTCTTATTCACCCGGAATCTGAAATGTGCTGTTATTCGTATCGGGCGTCGTTATGAAGTAAGTTTAGCTATTATTTTAATATCTTTTATTTTTTTAATTGAAAGATATAGTTTTTTAGAATTTTTTTATTTTCAAAGTTTTGTATGAATAATTTTTTCTTTACACATGAACGGAAAGGCCGATTTCGCTCCCTATTTTCGGGGAGCAAAGAGCGGTTTTACCGTTCGAAAAGTCTTTCCTCCCAGAACGTCTTTCCTCCCGGCCTTTCCTCCCTGAAAGTCTTTCCTCCCAGTCTTTGCTTCCCGATATGAAGTTGCACTAGATTCATTTACCTATTTTTTCCTTCATGAACAAAACAGAGGACGGTGGGTCCAACTTCATACCTATACTGTTTTAAATTGAAATAATTTTTGATGAGAAAAATTAACGGACGATCCGGGAATCAAACCCAGGATCTACGGAAGCCTATCCGGGGACTTACACCCGAGACCACCTAGCTCGCCCACGGATCACCGCAATTTTTCTCATCTTCTATTCTTGTGCTCACATGTATGTGTTGTTATGATTCTTGGGTATGTAGCACTGTAGTACTACGCAAGGCAAAGTCATATACACTATAGCACCTGTATGACGGCTGTGTCACGAGCAGGCTGTGAGTTTATTGTATATAGCGGCCTTTTTGTGTGCGTAATATTTTTATTAAGTAATTAATTAAATAATTAATTGATTACTTAACTTTTTATCTATCCCTGATGTTTCAAATTGAAATAATTTTTGATGAGAAAAATTAACGGACGATCCGGGAATCGAACCCAGGATCTACGGAAGCCTATCCGGGGACTTACACCCGAGACCACCTAGCTCGCCCACGGATCACCGCAATTTTTCTCATCTTCTATTCTTGTGCTCACATGTATGTGTTGTTATGATTCTTGGGTATGTAGCACTGTAGTAGTACGCAAGGCAAAGTCATATACACTATAGCACCTGTATGACGGCTGTGTCACGAGCAGGCTGTGAGTTTATTGTATATACCCAAGAATCATAACAACACATACATGTGAGCACAAGAATAGAAGATGAGAAAAATTGCGGTGATCCGTGGGCGAGCTAGGTGGTCTCGGGTGTAAGTCCCCGGATAGGCTTCCGTAGATCCTGGGTTCGATTCCCGGATCGTCCGTTAATTTTTCTCATCAAAAATTATTTCAATTTGAAACATCAGGGATAGATAAAAAGTTAAGTAATCAATTAATTATTTAATTAATTACTTAATAAAAATATTACGCACACAAAAAGGCCGCTATATACAATAAACTCACAGCCTGCTCGTGACACAGCCGTCATACAGGTGCTATAGTGTATATGACTTTGCCTTGCGTACTACTACAGTGCTACATACCCAAGAATCATAACAACCTATACTGTTTTGTTTAAAGCAGTAACCAAATAGATAAATCATAACTTTGATTTATTTATTAAAATTAATCGGTAAAACCGCTTTTTCCTCAAATAGGTAGCAAAATCGGCCTCCGTTCATGTGTAAAGAAAAATATAGTGTGCGCCACGGGAGCAACGTTTTCGCTTCCTCGGTGTAGTTTGCTGCCCTCGCGTCCGCTCGCCGAGTCCTCGCTCTCGCTCGGGCAGCAAGCTACACCTCGGGAGCGAAAACGTTGTTTGCTCCCTTGATGCACAATATACTATTATTACATTTCCTTTAGCTATACCCTATTGAAAATGTCGACGTCGTCACGATGTCGTAAATGACGTCAGAAACGACGTAGGAAATGACGTAGGAAACGATATAGGCCGTGTTCCGAAATTGACTGGCAGTGCTAAAAATTCATAGTGCCAGTCACATGTACTGTAGATTTTCAGTACTGCAAGTCAATTTCGGAACACGGCCATAGAAGACGTATGAATTTGGGACCGGCAATGACGTCTCTTACGACGTCCTTTACGACGTCTTTAGACTTTAGACTACTGGTCTAGCTCCAATTCATGTTAGTAAAATAATATTTGAAATTAAAATTCAAAATAAAATTTGATTTAAAGGATAAAATATTATTCTTTTAAAATTTTTAAAATGGAAAAATGGTAAAATTATTAGAATTAAAATTGATACAACTAAAGCGATAATAACTCCTAATTTGTTTGGGATTGATCGTAAGATTGCGTAGGCAAATAAGAAATATCATTCTGGTTTAATATGAGGTGGTGTAACTAAAGGATTAGCTGGGATAAAATTGTCAGGGTCTCCTAATAAATTAGGGGAGATTAATACTAAATTAATTAATACAATTAATAAAATAATAAAACCAACTAAATCCTTAAATGAGAAGTATGGATGAAATGGAATTTTATCTAAATTTCTATTTCTTCCTAGGGGATTACTTGAACCTGTTTCATGGAGAAATATTAAATGAATTAAAGTTATTGCTAAAATAATAAAAGGGATAATAAAATGAAAAGTGAAAAATCGTGTTAATGTTGCATTGTCAACAGAGAATCCCCCTCATAATCATTCTACTAAAAATATTCCTAAATATGGAATAGCTGATAGTAAATTTGTAATTACAGTTGCCCCTCAAAATGATATTTGTCCTCATGGTAAAACATATCCTATAAAAGCTGCTCCTATTGCTAGAAATAATATAATTACTCCTGTAATTCATGTTTTAGTAAAATGGAAAGATCCATAATATATACCACGACCAATATGAGTATAAATACAAAAAAAAAAAAAATATTGAAGCTCCATTTGCATGTATAGTTCGTATTAATCATCCATTATTAACATCTCGACAAATATGAATAGTTCTATAAAAAGCTATTTCAATATTAGCTGTGTAATGTATAGCTAAAAAAATTCCAGTGATTAATTGAATTATTAAACATAATCCTAATAATGATCCAAAATTTCATAGAATAGAAATATTTTTAGGAGAAGGTAAATCAATTAAAGAGTTATTAAAAATTTTAATAATTTGGTTAGAAAGACGAATAGGTTTATTCATTAAATATTTTTTCGTAGGGCTCCTATATTAATATTAGTAATTTTTACTACAATAAATAAAGTTAATAAAAGATAGATAATAAGTATGAATATAATTTGGTTAGAGGGTAAATTATATAATTTATTTATAGATATTTTTAAAATATAAAATTGTTCTGGATTTATATCTGAAAATTTTATTGAATCTGAATTAAATATTAGGTAAAATTTTATATTAAAAATTATTGTAATAATTATAATTATTATTAATAAGTAAAAAAAAATTCCCTTGAAATTTTTATTAAATATAAATTTTTGGTTGGATATTAATCTTGATACATGAATAAATAGAATTAGTATTCTTCTAACTAAAATTAAAAATAAAATATATGTATATCAAAAATTGAATCTTATTATTCCTGATATTAATGAAATTAAAAGAGTTTGTAAAAGAAGAATTAATCCTATAGATAGGGGTGTTTTGGAAGAATAAAATATAATTCTATTTAAGAAAGTTAAAATAAGTAAAACTTTTAAAATACAGAAAATAGTTTATAAAAATATTAATTTTGGAGATTAATGAAATAAATTTTAATTTATTTTTCTGAAATTTTAAAAAATTAAAATTTTTTCATACCATATGTGAATTTATCGGACCAGTCGAACCAAATTTTTAAGTCTCCTAACTGAAGCTCACCTCTATATAGAGCGTGCAATCTTCAGATAGACCGAAAAAAACGGAAGTGCATCATAATTATTTTTTCAAGTAAAAATTCCTTCAGCCCGGGTTTGAACCGGGACCTCCGCATTTGTACTGCGACGCCTTGTCCAATTAGACCACTGAAGGACTGGAAGAATCTTTACTTGAATTTCATGTTATTGTCATTGACCTTCTTAGTCCCAGGTCTGTGTTTATTTCATTGAGTAGTGACTCTATCGTTAAAATTTTTTCATTGATTTACACAATCAATATTTTTTATAAACTATTAAAACTTATATTTGGGTTAAATTTTATTGATTATATATATGTATTATTTTTTTTAGGGTTTTTAAGATTTTGTTTAAATCGATTTCATTTGTTGATGATTTTGTTAAGTTTAGAATTTATTGTATTAATAATTTATTTGTTATTGATTATTTATTTAAATTTTTTTGAAATAGAATTATTTTACAGAATAATTTTTTTAGTTTTTAGAGTGTGTGAGGGGGTTTTAGGTTTATCAATTTTAATTATAATAGTTCGTGTTCATGGTAATGATTATTATAAATCATTAAGAATTATTTAGTAATGTTAAAATTTATTATTTTTTTATTGTTTATAATTCCTTTTAGGTTTATAAAAAAGTTTTGGTTAACACAATTTTTTATATTTTTAGGTAGATTTTTATTTTTATTTTTAGATAGTTATACTTATGAATGATTACATTTAAGATATTATTTAGGTTGTGATTTATTATCTTATGGTTTAATTATTTTAAGATTTTGAATTTGTTCAATAATAATTATTAAGGATCAAAATAATTTTTTTGCTTCATTTATTTTTATAAATATTATTTTATTATTATTTTTGTTTTTAACATTTAGAGTTAGTAATTTATTAATATTTTATTTATTTTTTGAGTGTAGTTTAATGCCTGTATTATTTTTAATCATAGGATGAGGTCTTCAATTAGATCGAGTTTTAGCTGGTTTATATTTACTATTTTATACATTATTAGCTTCTTTACCATTTCTTTTATCAATTATTTATTTATATTTTAGAAATAAAACATTATGTTTAATTATATTTTCTGAAAATAATTTTTTATTAAATTATTTTTATATATATATTTGTATAATTTTAGCTTTTTTAGTTAAATTGCCTATATTTTCAGTTCATTTATGGCTTTCTAAAGCTCATGTTGAAGCTCCTGTTTCTGGTTCAATAATTTTAGCTGGTGTAATATTAAAATTAGGTGGATATGGTTTATTACGTGTTTTTTATATTATGTTTAATATAGGTATTATATTTAATTTTGTATTTATTAGAATTAGAATAATTGGGGGTATTTTAATTAGATTAATTTGTTTATTTCAGGTTGATTTAAAAGCTTTAATTGCTTATTCTTCAGTAGCTCATATAAGAATTTTATTAGGTGGTTTTATAACTTTAATAGGTTGGGGAGTATGTGGTTCATTTTTAATGATAATTTCTCATGGTTTATGTTCTTCTGGTATATTTTGTTTGGTTAATATTATTTATGAACGTTCAGGTAGACGTAGAATTTTAATTAATAAAGGTTTAATTAATTTTATACCTAGAATATCTTTATGATGATTTTTATTATGTTATTCAAATATGGCTGCTCCTCCTTCATTAAATTTATTAGGAGAAATTATATTGATTAATAGAATAATTTCTTGAAGATGAATAATTCTATTTATATGAGTATTATTATCTTTTTTTAGAGCTTCTTATACTTTATTTTTATATTTTATACAAAAATATAAATTAGTTGGGAGTCGCGTTTTGCCAGTGGTTGAACATAGTCGAGCGATTTCGTGGCTCGTGGAAAAGGGGAAAATAAGTGAAAGGAAATACAAAAAAAAGGTAGTGGAGGGAAAGAAAAGGTGCAGGACCAGATAAGGCTGAAAGAGAAAGGGGGAAGAGAAAAAGGGAAAGGAGGAGAGGAGGTAGGTGAAGGTGAGAAGGAGAGGCAGGAAAGTGAGGTTAAGGAAAAAGCGGGAAAAACGGGTGTAGGGGAATCGAATGGAGGAGGCTGACCGGGTAGGAGACGACACCTGTTAACAAAAGAGAGAAGCGAGTAACGCGCGAAAGGCAGTCAATAAGGTAGGAACAGACCAAGCGACCGGGGAGGCTCAGCAGGTAAGCAGAAGGGGGAGACCGACCAAGGCAGAGCAACTAAAGAGAAAGAGAACGAATAGTACGGGTGGACTAAGCGAGTACATTAAAAGGAAAAGAGTATACGAGGTAGACTGGCTAGTGGAAAGACCGCGTAAAAAGGGACAGAAGATGCCGCTTGCAAGAACGCCAGAGAAAGACAAGAGCGAGACAGGAGCAAGGCAGATTATATCGAGCCAGACAAGCCAGGCAGGCCCACCAGGACAGGCAGGGCAGGCGAGCCAACCGGGCGAGGGGAGAAAGGACGACATAGAGGAGGCAAGCATAAGAGAGATGATAAAAATAATGATGGGGGACATAAAGGAAATGAGGGCTGAGAGGGGGAAGGACAAAGAGGAAATGAGAAACGAATTGCGGAAAATAAAAGAAGAAGTAATGGAGGAACTGAAGAGAGGGCAAGATGAAAGGAAGAGGAGCGAGGAGGAAATGGAAAAGAAGCTAGACCAAAGAATGGCGGCATTAGAAGCAAAGCTGCTGGCAGGGAAAGAGAAGACCGAAAAAAGAATAAAAGAGCTAGAAGACGAACTAGAAAGGAGAGACAGAACTGATAGAAGAAACAATATAATTATAAGAGGAATAGAAGTGGAAGAAGGAATAGAGACCCCACAGCAGGTAAAAGAGATAATAGACAGAGTCGCAGAAAAAGCGGTAATGTGGTCAGAGGCAAGGGAAATCGGAAGAACGAGAAGTGCAATATTAGTCAAGCTAAGCAGTTGGGAAGATAAGAAAGCGATAATGAAGAAGAAAGGAAAGCTTAAAGGAACGAAAATCAACATTGAAGGGGACCTCACGAGAAAAGAGAGGGAAATACAAGATATAATATGGGAAAGAGCAAGAGCAGAAAGAGCAAAGGGAAACAGAACAAAAGTGGGACATAGAAGGCTAACGATAGGGAACAGCACATGGGAATGGGACGAAGAGGGGCAAAAGCTGAAGAGGAAGGAATGGGAAGCAACGTATGAGAGAGCCGAAACGAGTGGAAGGGGAAGGGGAAGAGGTAGGGGGAGAGGGAAAGGGGAGGATATAGATATCAACAGAAAAGAGAATGGCACGAGGAGATGGAGCAATAGGGTGAGGAGAGGGAAAGAGAAGGAGTAGAACAAAAAAAGAAATAGAGAAAAGAAAGGAGAAGAAAAAGGGAAAGGCCAAGAGAGATAGAAGAAAGAAAGAGGAAGAGAAAGAAAAGGAAGGAAGAGAAAGCTGGAGGGTAATGTTCTGGAATGTAGCGGGTCTAGCTAGAAAAGACGAAGAGTTCTGGAAAGGGCTGAAGGAAACAGATGTACTGGTCCTATCGGAAACATGGCTGGAGGAAAAAGCCTGGGAAAAAGTAAAAAACAAGCTGCCAAGGGGATATGATTGGCAGGTGCAACATGCGAAGAAAGAGCACAAGAAGGGGAGAGCGATAGGAGGTATGCTGATGGGAATAAGGAAAGAAATAAAAGAAGAAGTGGAAGGAAAAGAAGAGGACAAGGCAGAAGATCTAGTAGATGGGTGGATGATAGGAAGGGTAAAGGTAAGAAGAGATAGATGGACGGTAATCGGCCTGTATGTAAGAGATGACATAGAGAAAAAGATGGCAAAGATCAAAGAAGTGGAGGAAAAGGAAGGACAAAAGAGGACAATAATAGTAGGAGGAGACTCCAACGCGAGAACGGGGGAGAGAGGGGGGGAGTACAACGGAGAAGACAAAAAGGAAGAAAGAAACAGAAGGTCGAAAGACAAAGTCATAAATAACGAGGGGAAAAAGTTGTTGGAAGTCACAGAGGAGCTAGGATGGGCGATAATGAACGGCAACACGGAAGGAGATGAAGAAGGGGAATATACGTTCACAGGGGGAAGAGGGGATTCGGTCATAGACTATGTGATTGGAGGAGCAGAAGCGAAAGAGAAAGTGAGAGGACTGGAGGTGGGAGATAGAATAGACTCAGACCACCACCAGGTAACGGTAGAGATAAGAGCAGAGGAGTGGGAAAGGAAGGAGGAGAAGAAAATGAAGAGAGCGGCAAAGGGGAAATGGTCAAGAGAAGGAAAGGAAAAGCTCGCAAGGGACGTAGGATAGAGAAGAGAAGAGAATAGAGAAATAAATGAGGAAATTGCGGAAAGAGCAAAAGAGATAAGGGAAATAACAGAAGAAGAGATGAAAAAGGAAGAAACGCAAGAGAAAGTAAAGAGAGGGTGGTGGGACGAGGAAACGAAAGAAGAAAAAAGAAGAGTAAGAAGAGCATTGACAGAGTGGAGAGAAGGCAGTGGTGAGAAAGAAACGTTCAAGGAAATGAAAAGGGGATACAGCCAACTATGTGAGAAAAAAAAAGAGAAGAAAACGAAAGGTTCATAAGAGAGGCGGAGGAGGCCAGAACAGAAAGCAAAGTATGGGAAATCCTGAATAGGGAAAGAAGAAAGAGAAAGAGAGTGAACGAAAACATAAAGTTGAGTGAGTGGAAGGAACATTTCATGAGACTACTGGGAGGAACGGATAGCAAATCCACGGCAGGAAGATCCAATACAACGAGGGAGGAGGACGCTGAGAGTGGGATAACAAGAGACGAGATAAGGAAAACAATAAGAAAGTTAAAAGAAGGAAAAGCGCCAGGAGGTGACGAGATACCAAATGAAATATGGAAATACGGAGGAGAGGGTGCAGAAGAATGGGTATGGAATGTATGTAACAGAGTATGGAAAGGGGAAGGGTGGCCAGAAGATTGGAAAGAAGGGCTTATAATACCGATAGTGAAATCAGGGGAAGGGAGAAAAGTAGAAGAATACAGAGGGGTGACACTAATGCCAACAAGATATACGGAACCGTACTAGCAGGAAAACTGGAAGAGGAGATGGAAGATAAGAAAATGATTCCGCAAAATCAGACAGGGTTCAGAAAAGGCATGGGGACATTAGACAACAAATATGTAATAAATCATCTGATCAATAGAAGGATTAACAGAAAAGGGGGAGGACTAATTGTGATGTTTATAGACCTGAAGGCGGCGTTCGACTCGGTTAACAGAGAAAAGCTATGGGAGGCAATGAGCAAGAGGGGAGTAAGACGGGAACTGATAGCCAGAATAAAAGAGATATATGAGGAAACAAAAAACAGAGTGAGAATAGGAGGAGAGACAGGTGAAGAATTCTGGACCGTGAACGGAGTAAGACAGGGGTGCCCGCTGAGCTCGTACCTATTTAACCTACTAACAGCAGACCTGGAAGAAGAAATGAGCAAGGCAGGAGAAACTGGAGGAGCCAAACTAGGAAGCGGAAGAATATACACGCTAGCATACGCGGACAACGTAGCGGTGATAGCGGAAGAAGAGAAAGGGATGGAGGCTCTCATAAGAAGGCTAGAAAAATACCTGGATGGCAAGAAGCTCACGCTAAACGCAAAAAAGACTAAGATAATGAGATGCAGAAAGGCAGGAGGAAGATACAAGAAGACCAGCTGGGAATGGAAAGGAGAAAAGGTAGAAGAGGTAAAAGAGTTCAAATACTTGGGATACGTGATAACCAAGAACGGAAAGCAAGACGCACACGTGAAAGACAGGGTGAGGAAAGCCGGAGTAGTCATGAAGCAAGCGTGGGGTATAGGCAAAAGGAGATTTGGAAAAGACTGGGAAAGGAGAATGTGGATATTCGACAGACTAGTATGGACGGTAATAGAATATGCGGCGGAAATTTGGGGATGGAGAGAATGGAAGAGTGTTGAGGCGATGCAGGAAAGATACATAAAATGGGTGCTAGGAGTTAACAGGAGAACACCAGGATACATGGTGAGGGAGGAAATGATGAGAAGCAAGCTAAAGACGAGAGCAGGGAAAAGAGCATGGAGCTTTGAGAAAAGGCTGAGAGAAGGAAGAGGAAGTGAGCTGGCAAGAATCTGCTGGGAGCAGGTAGTAGCTAGAGCAGAAAAAAAGACAGAAGGGCTAGCAGAATGGGAAAGAGAGAGAAAGAAGAGAAAAGCAAAGTGGAAAGGAGAAGGTGAGGCAAGAGTAGAAGATGAGAGAGAGCAAGAAGAAACATACGAAGGTATAGAAAGAAGCGAGAGGGAAGAACAAAAGAAAGAGAGATGGGAGAAAATAAACGAATCTAGATACAATAAATGGTATAAAACGATAAAAAAAGAAGGCGTCCCAGGGTACATGAAGAAAGGGTGGAGCGAAAATAGTTGGGCGAGAATCGCGAGGTTCAGAATGGGAGGAGAGGTCAGGGAGTCTAGATACTGGGAGGAAGAAGAAAAAAGAAAGTGCAGAGTTTGCAACTGGAAGGTAAAAACATGGGAGCACATATGGGAGGAGTGCAGAGGAACAGCGGAAAACAACGAAAGCTGGCAAGAAGCGGTGCAAAGAGTGCTAGGGGAGGATGGGGAAGGAAGAGAATGGATGAAGGAAATAGAGAGAGCAAGAGAAAGAGCAGAACATGAAAAAGCGTCGAGAGAAATGGACGGCGAGTAGAGGGAAGCGGCAGCCAGGAACGAGGCAAGCACGGACGGAGTCGAAAGGGCCGAAAGAGCAGGCAACCTGGCAGGCACAGGCCAGCCGGTATGAAGGAAATGCTAAAACAGGGAAGTCAAGCGAGGAGAGAAGGTGGCGGCATCTCTGAGCAAAGCGGTGCGGCCGGAGGCCAGGAGACGAGGCGCCAAAAGAATACAAGTACAATACAAAGAGACAAGAGGTCAGAAAAGGACACGAAAACAACAGAAGGTATATGGACAGAGCACGGCAACAACAAGGACAGTCTAGAGGGGAAAATAAACGTGTGAACGGCGGCAGGTCTCAGTACGCGACAACCTGTTAGACGGCGATAACGTAGAAACAGAGGAAAAAAGGGAAAGAAAACGTAAAAGGCAAAGAATAAAGAACGGGAAGAAAAAGGAAAATGGACAGAAAGTCGAAAGAAAAACTGGTAGAAGTACTAAAGGAGATAAGGGATGACGCGAGGGAAAGGGAGGAAACAAGGAAAAGAGAGAGGAGAGAGGACATAGAAATACTGAGGGCATTATGGCGAGGTGAAGAAGGGACAAATGAAGATGAAAGTACGACAGGTACGGGGCAAGAGCGGGAGGAGGAAACAGAGGAGGAGGAAATGGTAGAATTCGACTGGACGCCACAAACGCCTCTAGGAACGCCACCACCACCACAGGAGACGCCAGACTTGAGCGAGGCCGAGGGGTCGACCCCCTCGCGAGAGGAAATCGGGGGACGCAGGGTGGTAGAAGGTGTGCCGGAAGAGCAAGAGGAAAAGAGAGAGACAAGTAAGGAAAAGGAGGAAGACGACAAGGTGGAAATCGAGTGGGAGGAAAACGAAAACAGGCCTGAGATCGCGCAAATACAGGCAGCGCTGAGCGAAGCGGCAAGAGAGAGGATAGAGGTGAGGATAGTCCAGGTGGAAACGAGGAAGAGGGAGGGGGAAAGATAACGGTTAAAACGGGGAGTAAACAGAGGAAAGAAAGGATAAAAGAAAAAGCGGCGAGGCTAAGGGGAAGGGGGGGTGGAGAGTAAAAGAGGCGGAGAGTGAGTAGAAGGGAGAGGAACGAGAGCAGGAAGAAGAGGGGAGAGGGGAGAAAGGAAAAAGGAGAAAGAAGTCAATAGGGAAAGTGATATAGATATAGATATAAGAAACAAAATAATAAGACAATGTAGCATATAAGTTAGAATAAGATAATGTAATATAGAAAAAGGCATACAGAAAGTAAAATATAATGTAAAATGTGAAAAATGTGGTTGTAAAAGGCAAAAGGCGTCTCGCCATGTAACCCTACGGGGAACATTAAAATAAACATACATACATACATATAAATTAGTTTATTTTAGATAATTTTTTAAAATATTTGTTTTATTATAATGTTTTTTTTACTATTAAATAGATTAATAATATTTTTTATTGGTTTATACTTTTTATTGATAAATTTAAGTTATTTTATTGAATTTAATATTTTGAGTTTAAATTCTTCTTCAATTGTTATAACTTTGATTTTAGATTGAATATCTTTAATATTTTTGAGTGTTGAAGTTACGACTAAGACTACAATGCGAGACTTCAAATATACCCGCGCAAATATACTTGCGCAATACGCGCGCACTAAATGGCGCGCGTTAGTTCAATGCAGCTCATGGAGATCGCCTCGTGTAGCTTCGATAATATTAAATAAAGATGCATTTATAAGTTATATGTGAGTCAACTTATTTAACCTGTTAGCGGTTATTACTTATCCGCCTTATAATTTAATAGGTTATGGGCCCAGAGCTCCAACAGTTATTAAAGTAGACAGTGATTAGTTCGCCGGATTCCTTGTACAGGTTAGGTTGCCACGAGGCGTGGAGTAGTAATACTATGCGGGTCCCAAATTTTTTTCCACCAGTCGATAAAGTCAATCACTTACCATCATGGTCGATCTGATCCATTGATCGATAATTACCATCGGTCGATAAAGTCAATCACTTACCATCATGGTCGATCTGATCCATGATATCTGATCCATGATCGATAACTACGATGATCGATAATTACCATCGGTCGATAAAGTCAATCACTTACCATCATGGTCGATCTGATCCATGATATCTGATCCATGATCGATAACTACCATCGGTCAATTACTAAACTACCATCAGATATAATTACCATCCGATCCCGATCTATGAGTCGATAAAACTAATTCATGATCTATGATCGATAATTACCATTAGATCGATAATTATAATTACCATCCAGATTTACGATCGATAATATGATCTATGATCGATAATTACCATCGGTCGATAAAGTCAATTAGTGACAGCAGCAAAAATAAGTGATCTAGTTCTTATAGCATTTTAATTCGTCGAAGAAGAAGAAGAAGAAGAAGAAAGAGACCAGAGAAGTATATTAATTACTATATTATTCTACGTTATCATCAAAGAATACAACGCTGCATAATAATTCATGCACGTCTATTCCCAAGAGGTTGCATTTATTCACAACTAGCGGTTGCATTTCTTTCGTAAAATTACATTGTATGCATTTGAATCAACAAAGCTAGCAGTTGAAGGAAGTATAGAAATTGATATATTATTTTAATTAAGTGAAACAGGCGACAATTTATAATAGTGGTGGACTATTCACACATATGAATTACTCTTTCATGCAAATGAAACGGAGTCTGAGGGTTTTTTTTTTTTTTTTTTTTTTTTTTGCAGTATGTGTTTGCATATTAAATTGTTATTAGAAACCGATGATATCTTACTAAGTAGATTAAATAAATAAATTATTCGATGTACCTTGATATGAAGGTCTAATTCTTGTTAAAAGCAACATTTTTCATATTCGTAATACACACACACACACAGGTTTATCATTGATGTTGTGTTATTATGTATATAAGATTGTTTCAGTCGAAGTTTTATTTTAGTTAGGTGTACGATCTAGTGCGAAGTGTTATAATTTATATCATCGCAGCATTATGATTTCCAGATCTTTTTCAATAATTTGCATCGGTGTTGCTTTCGAACTTTTTCTTGTGAGAATCTTAGAAGCCTCTAATACTGAATCAACAGTTTTAATATGTGAGTATGTTGTATGAAATATAAAAAAAAAAAAAATTTATTCAACTTCAACACTATTCTTACAGGGGAATCAGAAAATCTTTGTATTTCACGTAAACAAGATTTTCTATAAGACATTGCAGTTGCTCGACATCGATTAGAAAGATGTAACAATGACGTGAACGATTTATTAGTCGACAAAATAGCGAAAATAAAAACACAAACACAAATTTTATTTTTGTTGGGGGATTGTCATCAAAAATCGCAATTGAATTATACTTTGAGTGATTCAAATTTTGATACAGGTAATAACAATTACAATAAAATATATGATATAATATAAACAAATATATGTATCGAATACCAACGTTTTCAATTAGATCTAATAATATATTTCTTTCTTTCTCAGGTTCTCATTTGACTTGTGAAGAAGATTTAGCAGTAGCTCAAGAAAATATATATCAATTTACGGAAGATTTGATCAAATGTACAGCTACCAAGAAGGGATTACGGTTCAAAATTAATTCGACACAAAGAAATATAAATACATTTGCCAGTGCGCATGATAAGTGTATCAGAGATGCAAGTTATCAAAAATTGTTTCCATAATTTTTTTTTTTATTGATTTAAAAATTCATACTGATAATTTTTTTGATGTACAAACAATACAAATTTTTGTAAATACATGAATCGATAATATGATTTTACACCTCATACATCTTTTCATAGGGATCCTGTCTTCTATGTTTGTATACGTTTTATGTTTCATGAAAGCCCATCCGATTTCCACATCACTGTGATTTATAGCACATGTCCCACACAGATCTCCTAGAGTTATTCCAAATCCTGATGTTAGAAGACAGAATTTTCGATTTTCTTTCGTTTCATGCAGTGCACCAATCACCTCTTTACTTATAATTTTTCTGTCACGAAAGTTTCCTTGATCTGCAGATTCATAACCATTGTCTTCTGGAGCCATTTCTAGCTCATCAATCAAATCGATTTCTTCGTTTTCAAGAATATTCAACTCCTGACCGAGTTCTTCATTTGCAAATAAACCCTCCATTTATACTACAGTTGTTAAGATGATAATATATATATAACTCCCGCAGTATCAGAGTGTAAACCCTCCATACCGTCTATGGGACTTTTGCAGTATGAGAAGGAATATATATATATATATATCGAACCTGATCAGCATTCGTAATGCTGATAGGAGGAGGATGTAGTGAGAGGAGGAGGAGGTTTTAATTGGTTCATCGGTTGGTATATAAACTGTGATGTTTAGTTTCCATCCATAGTGACGTAAAAATGGAAAGAGTCGAATTTGAACAATTTTGCTATCATTATTCGCAAGTAAAGTTTTATTTAAGAGATGTGATTGACGACGATAGAGCTGTGTTACCACCCCCTTTTAATTCATACACAGGACATCCACACTACCTGCGGATGTGTGATTGGTGTTCGCTGCCGAAAATATTAATGAACATCAAGGCGCACTCGACTAAATCGATACATTTTAGATCTACTTTAGATTTCAAAGAAGTTTTAAGTAACTGCTGTTTTGATTGTAATTTACCTTTTTTGATTCAACGTCCAAGTACTGCTTGTGAGCGTTGCTACAACGAAACGACGCAATTGGTTGAGGGGGCGGACGAGTTGAGATGTGAAGTGAGACATTTACCACCTCATCCAGGTGTTAACCCCCTGGCTGAATATGCCCCAAACGAGGAGTGAAAAGAAAAAAAAAAAAGAAAACAAAAATAAAAAAAAGAAAAAAAAAAAAAAAAAAAAAAATGTCTGAATTAATGAATGGTGTTGAAAATATGATCGAAGCTCTTAACGAAGCATTTACAATCGTATTCAAAAACGTTAATAGTGAAAATGTAAAAAAGTGGTTGCGATTGTATAAAAGTATTCTACAAACACTCGTCAAATTGTTAAAGAGTCAAGATTTAAATTTTTTCAACAAAAAAAAAAATTCATACTCACATTGCGAAACTAAAGACTGCTCGAGCATTGTTGTTAAATCATAATACAGTTTTCGGTTTCGGATATTCGAACGCACGAACTATCTCATCTCCTATTACTGTGCAATGGCACGATGTAGAATCTGCTTTCGCAAATCGAATTTCGACCGGAGTTGTAGTGAATTTAATAACGCAAGATTTAAACAAATTTTTAGAAGACGCTGAAAAGATAATTACTGAGAAAGTTACGAAAATAATTGAACAGTTTTTTCACATTAAATTGAACAGCATACTCGCGGCAACATTTGTTCTAGATGATAAAACTGAGCAAAAGTTCTTTCAAACTAAAAATTCAGTTTTATCACTCAATTTTAATTCCGCAGACTGGTATAAAAATAAAATTATTATTCCGCTATTAACCAAGATTGAAGAATTTCAAGAACGTGATAGCGGATGGGCATTGAGCAGTATTGATTATATTCTCATTAACATCAATAAATATGTTCCATTATTAGGCTCATCATATATAGATTCAGCTCCAGCAATAAAAGCTAAGAGAGCAATAGTTAATATTAAAAATAATGATAATGCATGTTTCGCATGGGCCTGTGTTTCAGCTCTCTATTCTCCAACATCCATATATTCAGCGCCAACAAGTTATCCACACTATAATACTGTTTTTGATTTTACTGGTATATCATTTCCAGTACAGGTTCGGGATATACCAAAGTTTGAAAAAATCAATGATATCAGAATTAATGTTTACATTTTGGAAAAATCAGTTCGCGGTAAACAGGTTGAGGTTGTACCATTATATATTAATCAACATTCAAATAAAAGTTTAAAATGTATTAATCTACTTCTGCTGCAAGAATACAGTGAAACGTTAGGTACAAAAACTCACTATTGCTGGATAAAGCATTTATCGCGATTGGTTGTTAGTCAACTTAATAAACATAAATCTACGATTTTCATATGTGACAGATGCTTGCATTATTTTTATACTGCAGAAAAACTTGAAACACATCTTAAAGATTGTCTGCAGAATCAAAGTGTTTGTAAAATCACCTTACCAGAGAGTCCTGATGATCAATTATCCTTTATAAATATACGAAATCAATTACGTGCACCATTTGTAGTCTACGCTGATTTTGAATGCATGTTAGAAACAATTTCTAACGATTCCAACGAAATACCAAAAAAATCGTTTTATCAAAAACATGTTCCTTATAGTGTTGGATATTATTTTAAATGTTCTTACGCTTCAACTCAATCATACTACAAATCTTATCGAGGTGTAGATTGTCAAGAATGGTTTATACACGAGCTCAAAATGCTATCATATAAAGTAGCTAGTCAATTAGATTCACCTAAAAAAATGCATCCACTGACTGATTCACAGATAAATGACTTTCATACTGCTGAATATTGTACGATATGTGGAGTGAAATTCGAGGAATATAATATTCGTGTTAGGGATCATTGCCATTTGACTGGTTTATATAGAGGTCCAAGTCATCAAAAATGTAATTTGCAGGCTTCAATAAGGAGAATAATACCAATAATATTACATAACCTTAGTGGATATGATGCTCATTTTATAATTAAAGAAATCGCTACGCTTATAGAAGGTAATACACATTTGTTACCATTAAACAAGGAACGTTATATTTCATTTACAACAGAAATACATCATCTGAGATTGAAGCTGAGATTTATTGATTCATTCCGGCATTTAAATTCTAGTTTGAGTCAATTAGCTTCCTACATGTCATCAGATTCAATGTTTCATTTGAAATCTGAGTTTTCAACTTTGAATGATGTGAACTTCAAGCTATTAACGCGTAAAGGTGTGTTTCCTTATGATTATATAACATCACTTGATCAGCTTAGTGAAACTACCCTACCGTCAAAAACAGCATTTTATAACAAATTGAATGATGCTCATATATCAGATGATGAATATAACTATGCCAACCAAATATGGCATACATTTAATGTACAAACTCTAGGAGAGTATAGTGACTTATATTTAAAAGTTGATGTAATGCTACTTGCAGACGTCTTCGAAAATTTTCGAAGTAATTGTTTGAATACATATCGATTAGATCCGGTTCATTATTGTACTTTACCGGGGTTTGCATGGGATTGTATGCTAAAACAAACACAAATTTGTTTGCAATTGCTGACGGATGTGGATATGTTGTTATTTATTGAACGGGGGTTGCGAGGGGGGTTAAGTCAATGTTCCAATCGATATAGTAAGGCTAATAATAAATTCATGCCTGACTATGATCCAAGTCAGAACTCTACATTTCTGATGCATTTTGATGTTAATAATTTATATGGATGGGCAATGTGTGAATACTTACCATATGGAGAATTTGCATGGATAGACAACGTTGAAAATTTTGATGTTTTTTTTGTATCAAATGAATCGCCGATTGGTTATTTCCTCGAAGTGGATTTAGAATATCCTTCCTCGATTCATACAATGCATCAAGATCTTCCATTCTGTCCAAATCATGCTAAACCGTGTGGAGGTAAATATTTGAAACTTCTAGCAACGGTTGAAAAAAAGTCGAATTATGTAATTCATTATCGTAATTTGCAACAGTGTGTTAAGAACGGTTTAGTTTTGACGAAGATTCATAGAATCTTACAATTTGGTCAATCACCATGGTTAAAAACATATATTGATTTCAATACGAAATTACGTTCGGAAAGTAAGAACAAATTCGAACAAAATTTGTATAAACTCATGAATAATGCTGTCTTTGGGAAAACCATGGAAAATGTGCGAAAGCATCGTGATGTAAAACTGTTAACAGAATGGAACGGGCGGTATGGTGCTGAAGCTTATATATCTAAACCGAATTTCCATAGCAGAAGTATTTTCAATGATAATTTAGTTGCAATTGAAATGAGGAAATTACAGGTATATTTCAACAAACCACTTTATGTAGGTATGGCTATTCTTGATTTATCGAAGATTTGTATTTATGATTTTCACTACGCTGTTATGTTGAAAAATTTCAAAAAAATGGATTGTAAATTAATGTATACTGATACTGATAGTCTGATTTATGAGCTCAAGTGTGAAAATGCGTATGATTTTATTAAAAGTAATCCTGAAAAATTTGATACTAGCGATTATCCCAATAAAAATATTCATCAAATTCCACTAGTTAATAGAAAAATTGTAGGATTGATGAAAGATGAGAATAATGGAGAAATCATGACTGAATTCGTAGGTCTTCGGTCAAAAATGTATTCCATAAAAACTTTAAGTAACAAAATAACTAAAAGAGCGAAAGGTGTTAAGCTGAATGTGATTGCGAATGATATAACCTTCAACGATTATCTGAATTGTTTAAATAAAAACACCTGTGAAATACGTCAACAACGGACAATACAATCAGAATTACACAATGTATATTCCGTCGTACAATCTAAAATTGCTCTAAGTTCATATGATGATAAAAGATATTTATTGGATAACTCTACAGATACATTACCTTGGGGTCATGTGAATATTCCATCTCAAACAAATTGAATGCATACATTTTGAGAATCTTTTTTATTATCATTGTTATTATTATTATTATTATTATTATTATTATTATTACAATATGTATTTTTTTTTTTATTTTTGAATAATAAATTATAAATTATTGTTTTTATCTATCCATGAATTATGTGTTTCATCAAATCCTAACCATTTTACATATACCTTATTTCCTCTTTTTCTAATAATTTTTTCCACTAGATATACGTCAGGATACTTTACTGACTGCAACTCTTCCTCATAAAATCCTCCTTGAATAGGGTTAGATTACTTATCAGCTAATAGATACGTTCGTGGATTAGTTACTCTAACTTTAATAATTTTAAAAATCTCTGTTGACCAATTTGGTGTGTAACCTTTGGCGAACAGAGACTTGTACTTGCTGATTCTAACAAAATCACCGACTTTATATCTGGCTTTCTTCACATATTTAACGTTGTTGTACACAGTCTTTAAAAGTTGGTTTGAAATTTTTTTAGTCACTTTACTGGGTGCCATACCAATTGTTCGATGTCTATGATTATTATATTCTAAAACTAATTGCGGTAAAATATTTATCCATGTATATGAACCATTCATGCTGAAAGCTTTCCACATTTTCTCTTTAAGTGTTCTATTCCAACGTTCTATGATTGAGGCTTTCAAAACACTATAGGTTGAATAGTGATTGATACCATATCTTTTCAATAAATTAGCGAATTCCGTGTTGTAGAACTCTTTTCCATCATCAGATTGAAGATTATTTGGAGTTCGTCCGCTATTCAATATTTCTTTGAACGCTTTGGTGACATCTTTAGCTGATTTAGTCTTCAATGGTTTAGCCCATGCATATTTTGAGAATACATCAATAACAGTTAAAATATAGTTGAAGTTTTTGTTAACTTTCGCATGTGCTCTCATTTCAACCAAATCCAGTTGCCACAAATCATCATAACCTTTCACAATTACTCGTCGACGTTTGAAGTTTTTTCTTGCTGGGGCATGTAATTCATTCACCAGACGTACTTTTTCCTTACTCATCGTTTCACGTACTCAATGTTGTCAGATGATGAGTTCAAAACAAACTGATCGATTAGTTTATAATATGCGCATCTCGTAATTCAGTTACTATAGAAATAATTTCATTTCTATGACCGGTATGACCTGCCTGTTCCGAACTGTTCAACAACCACAGTCTGTTGACCAGTTCATTCGGATCATCCCAGTAGATGTAATCAACAGCACTGTTGTTATTAACAATATGATCATCAATATTTAACCCCTCACCAGTTGACGCGAATGAAACACGATGTCTAGGGGGAAACAACTTTTGAATAATACGTGTATATTTATAAGATTTATTACCATTAATTTGACTAGTTTTTATATAACCACGCTTATGAGCATTAGTCGCGTCAACAATTTTCCCATATTTAATCAGATCTTCTGATGTGTAAATTTCATTATCTGGAATTCTTTTGAATAGAAGTTCCAATACACCTGGAGTTATTTTATATTGAATATCTTTAACATGTAAATGATTTCGATCAAATGTTATTATGGAATCACCTATCATGTAACCTTCAGCTACATGCCTAATTCCATACAGACGATCCATCAAATTACGCGTGTCATCAATCGAATCTATAATATAATTTGTTGTCATTGGTCCAACATGTTCCTGAAGTTGTTCAACAAATTCTTGACGTTGGCTCGGTTCGTGAATTGCTTCCATCAACGCTGATTTTGGTGATGGAGGTAAAATTTGATTGTTAATGTCTGGGGATTCAAAAACTTCTTCATCGTTGGTACCGATGGATTGAATTTCTGTATTATTATTATTATTAGTGCTATTAATATCATCTTCGTAATCACTATTGTTAACACGAGTAGAATTACGTGGTGTGGATCTGTTCAAAGTTGACCTTCGTTGATTAAATCTTCTCAACAATGATCGATTAGGCTTTCGTATATGATATGTTGAATCTTCAAACTCTGGAACATCAAGATCATAATCCCAAGCCATACTCTCATTAGTGACCGTGTTGTTCTCATTTGCAGTTCCATCATTTTCCAAATCTTCTTCAGAACTGAAATCGGGTTTGCTTTTGGATGCTGTTGCAATGGTATTCAGCGGTTCAATAATCGGTTTTAAAGTTTTTTCCAGTATTGCAGCATTGTCAGCTTCATGAGTTTTCAATGCTTGATATTTTTTTCTCACCACATCACTAGCATCGATTATTTTACGTTTCAAATTTTTTTCGGATTCCATTGTTCTCAACATTATGAACGGTGTCTGTTAACTGATGAATTACAACTAGTCTCATGAAGTTTTGAGCGTGGCTTATAATTCAATAAATATATCAAGTCCTTTCCTATAGCGCCCTCTATTTTTAGGACTATCTTTATCAATAGTTAGAAATCCATATTTTATTTGCCAACACAACGAACACATTTCTAGAAATTTGTTAAAAGTCATATCAGTATTTACATGATCATTGAACACATGCTTTAAATTTGTGTGATCTTGTTCAAAAATAATTATAAAATTGGCATTATCACGAATCAGATGTTTTGGAATTCTGGTATATGTTTGACATAAATAAAAACAATCAACAAATCTATGTCGCCCCATACAAAAATATTGTCGGATTACATCTTGTTTATCACATGCTATATCATCGAATATGAAAATTGAATTAGGTTTGGCTTCATTCACAGGGATGACGTCACAATTATTTGAAAATGTATTATACGTAACCCCACCAGCATGCTTTAATACTTGCTGTAGATATGAATATTTCGGTTGATGTAATGATTTCGAATAAACGTATACATTTTGAAATCGAAGTCCATTTATATTCACCAATAAACTGATAACTACGTTAGTTTTACCGCAGGTCGAAGGACCGCACACAATACTTCTCACTGTTGTTGGTAACAATTTTCCATGACGCATGTGGGTCTTTTGATCTTTAGATACATGATCAAGATTTCTTATTGGTAAAGACAGAGGTTGCTTTATCAACTTCATTGTCGTTTTGACTGATCACGTAATATATGTAGGTATTAATATTTCAAATTAAAAAAAGTTTAGTCAACGTTGGACTGTACATACGCACGCACGCGCGTTGAAATCGCGAATGTCAAAATCTACAGGATTTTTAAACGGTGTTATAAACAAATTACCTATAGAATTGCATCTACCTGGTTATGAATTTTGTGGGCCTGGGACACGTCTCCGACATCGACTTGCGCTCGGACAAACAGGTATAAATCAATTGGATGCAGCATGTCGGAATCATGACGTTGCATATGAAAAAAATAAAGACTTAAAAAATCGTCATATTGCTGATAATATTTTAGCTGACCGAGCATTAGAGCGTTTGCATGATAAAAGTGCGAGGTTATCAGAACGTTTAGCAGCTTGGACTGTTAATAAAACAATGCGAGCAAAAGTGAAATTTGGTATGGGGGTTAAAAACAGAAAACCTTCCATACGTACAGCAATTATCAGTGCCCGAAATGCGATTAAGGAAGCAAAACCTAAAACACATGGAAGGGCTATTCAAATTGCGCTTCGTGCTGCGAAGCAAGCCATTGGAAGCAGGAAGAATGAAGTTAAAATTCCTCGAGTCATACCAGTAGCCAAACGAGGAGGAATTTTACCATTCCTTATACCATTATTCGCTGGACTTTCTGCTGTTGGTGGATTAGCTGGAGGTGCAGCAGGAATTGCGAAAGCGGTCAACGATGCATCAAGTGCTGGTAAACAATTAAAAGAAAGCGAACGACATAATAAAACTATGGAAGCCATTGCATTAGGAGGACGCGGTAAAGGTTTACACCTAGCACCATATAAAAAAGGATGGGGGTTATATCTACATCCATATATTCAAAAAAAAAAAAATCTAAATCTAAATCTCAACAAAGGAGTGACAACTGATATTCAATTGATGAAATATGCAAAACAGTTAAAAATACCATATTTCAGAGATGTATTTATGAGAACTAATTTGCCTAACAAAATCAAAATACGTGAATCTGGAATCATAAATTTGGATGATATTAATGGACCTGGAACACATTGGGTGGCTTACAAAAAGGATTACAATAACATTTTCTACTTTGATAGTTTTGGGAATCTCCAACCTCCAATCGAAGTCCTACATTATTTCAAGTCCGATAAAAATAATAATAACGTGATGTATAATCACAAGAGATATCAAGCCTACAACACAGCTAACTGCGGTCAGTTGTGTATTAATTTTCTTGTGAGCAGTATTTCTTAAAAACAATTATGTCTTACACATTCACGTTGAACGGTACTTCATCTACTCTAAGTGCTAATTATTTTCCACCAATTGTTTTGAATTCTGAAAAAGTTTATGTCCTTGGATTAATAACATTTCAATCATATAATTCAATACCTAATATTGATGAAACGTGTAATATTTTTTCATATGATACGACCGAGAAAATTAAAATTCCAACTGGATCTTATACAATTGAAGACATAAATAAATATCTGCAAGAACATATAAAAGATTATGATCGACCAGTGAATGTTAATCCTAATTCAATAAATAAAGGAATAGCAGGACCGCACATTACTATTAAAGCTAATAATAATACTTTAAAATCAGAGATATTCTGTAGATGGGATGTTAATTTCGATGATGACACATCGCTGCATGAATTACTAGGTTATGAAGTTGGTGATGGAATTTATCGGAATCAATGGAATGAATCACCCAAACCAATAAAAATTTCCAAGGTTAACACCATAAAAATTGAATGTAATATATCCTTGGGGGCATACATAACGATTTACCAGCTCACACAATACATGAATTTTCACCGGATGTACCTCCTGGATATAAAATTTCTGAATCCCCTCAAACTATCATTTATATGCCTGTGGGTGTTCGTATAATTGATAACATAACTCTAACGATTGTTGATCAGATCGGACGAACGGTGAATTTTCGTGGCGAGGAAATAACAATCAGACTACACTTAAAAGAAATGTGAGATATGTTGACTTTCGATAGTGCGATTATTAATTCTAGCACAACTAGACCTAGTTATAACAAAAAATCTGAACCTCAACTTCAGCAGAAATCGAGATCAAAGTCTAATAAGTTATCTCAAGAAAGTAAAATAAAACTTAAAACCTTGGGCTTTATTTAAAAAAAAAAAAAAAAAAATAAATAAACAAATAAAAAAAAAAAAAATGGTTCATAATATTCTTAAAATTGATGTTTCACCGCATTATGATAATAGTATCAATAAAATTGAAATTCATGGTCATAATCCACATGCTAATTCATCATATGGAAATAATGATGAAATTCGTATTTTGATACAACAACAAGATTTGTGCGTGCATCCTAGTGAAAGTTTTTTGTATATGGAGGGAAAGATTTACAAAGTTGACGGAGTGACGGAAATTTTCGATCTAAACTCAGGAATATCAAATAATTTTGCCAGTTTTCTTTTCGATGAAATACGCTACGAATTAAATGGTGTGGAGATTGATCGTTGTAAAAATGTGGGGATAACTTCAACAATGAAAAACTATATTTCCATGAATCGAAATCAAGAACACATCATGGAAAATTCTGGCTGGAATGAAGATGGATACCCCAAAAATGTGACCACTGGGTGTTTCAATATCTGTCTACCATTGAAAAACATTCTAGGATTTTGTGAAGATTATAAAAAAATTGTTGCTAATGCTCGACATGAACTGATTCTAATACGTGCACGGAATGACAAAAATTGTTATAATACTACTGCAGACCATCCCGAACTTGTAACATTTCAAATTTCAAAACTACAGTGGAGGATACCTCATGTAACACCAGCAGATTCTGAAAAACTTTCATTATTACAAATCCTAGCGAGAAATAATCCAATCAAGATGAGTTTTCGCTCCTGGTCATTACATGAATATCCTAATCTACCCAAATCAAAACTTCAAATTTGGCCAATAAAAATTTCCACTCAATTAGAAAAACCTAGATATGTTATATTAGGATTACAAGTAAATAAAAAAGAAAACATTTTTGATAAGGCAAGTAATTTTAATCATTGCAATTTACAAAATGTAAAGCTGTATTTGAATAGTGATTCATATCCATACGATAATTTAAATATAAATTGTAAAAATAAACAATATGGATTATTGTATAATATGTACACCAATTTTCAACAATCATATTACAATAATCGCAACGAACCAATTTTAAGCATGACCGACTTTCTGCAATTCGCGCCACTGGTTGTTCTAGATTGCTCACGTCAAAATGAAGCTATAAAAAGCGCGACTGTAGATATTCGGTTGGAGTTCGAATTCGAAACTGCTATTGAAACTAACACTTCGGCTTACTGTCTTATTCTCCACGATCGAATTATCGAATATACTCCACTAACAAATATTGTACGGAAATTATTATAATGGAATGTGCATTCGTTGACACTCAGGGGTTTATAGGAGGTGATAACCAATATATATTTAAAGAGTTGGCCATTCTGTATAACACGAATCGGTTTGCACATTTCCTATTCAAAAAACCTTACGCTTGGGAGATGCTGTCTGAAGCGAATCAACAGAAGGCAGTGTTCTTGGAAAAACAGCATCATGGGCTTAACTGGAATTCTGGTGATATTCCGTACAGTCAAGTCACCGAACGTTTGACTCAAAACCTTTTTGGAATTCAAGACATCTATGTTAAGGGGACGGAAAAATGTGTTTGGTTGCGAAAAGAATTACCAAACAAAAACATCATTAATTTGGATACCTTAGAATGTCCATCGCTGAAAATACTTCTTCAAGAAAATACTGCTACTAATGTTCTAAAATGCACTGCGCATGAACGTACTTGCGCTATGGAAAATGTTATGATATTGCGAAATTGGTTCAATTTAAAATATCCATAATTTAAATTTTGTAAAATTTTATTCATAAATAAATAAAAAAAAAACATATACTCATTTATACTTGTTTTTTTTTTTTTTTTAATTAATACCTTCCTCGCACTCATTACTATATGAAACAGATTTGTTTCTACGAACGTCACTATCTCATTAGATTATGATTATTACTTCCACGACGCTGTATTCTTTAACCTATATCGACACTCTGCTGCAGTGCAACTATACACCCACTGATATCCTCCGCCCCCACTTCGATAGATCGAATCTATTTTTCATAGTATTCTGGAATATATATTAGCTTGCTAGTGATGAAATTGATTCAATCGTTTTTGAAGCATCTACATAAAATAATTAAAATCTAAATATAATTAAAAATACAATAAAAAAAAAAATGTTCCAAAAAATGATTTTTATTGTGGTTGTAATGGTAGTGATCGCATCTCCAATCGTAAACATGTTAACCCAAACTAATGCCAGAGATGGCATTATTAATGTGCATCAGTCGGGTGAACTGAAAGACGTCCACCAGGTCAACCAGCGAGATGGTGTAATAAATTATATATATCAAACGACTACACGTACAAATATCATCACAACCACTATGACTGCAAGAATACCTATAGAGTGGTTAAACAGTGAAGAAGAGGATGAAACCAGTAAGCATAAATTATTTTTTTTTTTTTTTTTTTTTTTTTTTTTTTTATTTTCTTATTTTTTTTTGACGCTCGCGCGACTATGTTATAAATTTTATAATAATTTTCAGCTGAACGAGGTTTAACAATAGAGTCTATGGAATAATTTCAGTTTACATATATTTATTATTATTATATTATATTATATACTTAGATACTAGTGTGATGAAAATACATTTTATTAATTTTATTATGCATATATATATATATCTATTTTCATTAAAATTGAAATACATATTTCATAGGATAAGTAAAATACATTTAATAATAATAATAATTTTTGTTATACATATATGTAACTGCATTAAAATTGAAAATATTTAGTTTATAGAACAAGTAAAATACATATAAATTGAATTTAATATGGCGAAAATTTTTGAAATTTACGTTTCCTGTTGGTCTTGAAATTATTTGAATTTTGAAGGTGGGCTAGTGTTTGTTTCATCACATCAGCTAAGGACAGATATGCATCATCCGTATTATTCATTGTGAATTGCATGCTGGTGACGGCGTGCTTCCACCACTCTGATTTTTCTGTGTTTATAATCTCCTCAGTCGGGTATATTTTTAATTGTACGGTAAAAGGTTTCCTACCATCAGCTGCAGTTATTGTATTTGAATGTGTTGCTGTTTGTGTTATAATATGTTGCGGAATTCCACTGATCATTGTAGCAGAATTTGGAACTTTACATAAATCCTCTACTACTGTCCCCATATCCAAATCACTCCATAGATTTCCATTGCATGAGGGTATTACTTTAGAAACTTCGCTTGCTTCATCTTTATCGTGAGACAAATTCATATAATCCACTATTTTTTCTAACACGGTATTTGAATAAGTGGACTCGAAAGCAAACGGTGCTGATTTAGTCAAATTCTTTTTCAATGTAGATATTTCGAAAGGTTTCTTCAGAATCTCATTTTGTTCTGGTAGGAAGAATTGAGTATCCACTATTGTAGCTTCCACCTCGTGTCGTATTGATACATTAATAAATTTACTAAGAGTTTTGTACACTACTAGACCCTCCAAGTATTTACTACTCTTAAGTATGGCATGTAAACGGTTTAATGTATTCTCCCAATCTTCTAGATTCTCGCAATTCTCATACGACTCCAACACTTCAACTATTTGATAAAGAGTGACTTGACGACTCATAATGATTATTCGTATCAACCGAACTATCTTCAAGGAGCGTAAAAACTGATTTGAACTAGTTAGACGATTGACTGTGATATATATATACGTTGAAATATTCAATACATATATATATTGAATATTTCAATATATATATTGTGATTAATCGATATGTGTATAGGTAGATGCATATGGTTTGCTTCAATTATTATTTTTTATGCAGTGTTGTCTAGCCTTCAATGAATTAAAATAATATAACAATTATACTCCTCCATAACTGCTAGCTTCGTTGATTCGAATGCATACAGGTTGTGAATAAATGCAACCTCAATAATATAACAATTATACTCCTCCATAACTGCTAGCTTTGTTAATTCAAATGCATACAGGTTGTGAATAAATGCAACCTCTTTGAAATAGACGTGTTTTATTTATTATGCAGCGTTGTATTCTTGAACTTGAACAAATTAGAATAATATAGTTATTCACATACTTCTCTGCAATAATATAACAATTATACTCCTCCATAACTGCTATGTGAATAAATGCAACCTCTTGGGAATAGACGTGCATGAATTATTATGCAGCGTTGTATTTTGATTCAAATGCATACAATGTAATTTTACGAAAGAAATGCAACCGCTAGTTGTGAATAAATGCAACCTCTTGGGAATAGACGTGCATGAATTATTATGCAGCGTTGTATTCTTTGATGATAAAGTAGAATAATATAGTAATTAATAAACGTAGAATAATATAGTAATTAATATACTTCTCTGGTCTCTTTCTTCTTCTTCTTCTTCTTCTTCTTCGACGAATTAAAATGCTATAAGAACTAGATCACTTATTTTTGCTGCTGTCACTAATTGACTTTATCGACCGATGGTAATTATCGATCATAGATCATATTATCGATCGTAAATCTGGATGGTAATTATAATTATCGATCTAATGGTAATTATCGATCATAGATCATGAATTAGTTTTATCGACTCATAGATCGGGATCGGATGGTAATTATATCTGATGGTAGTTTAGTAATTGACCGATGGTAGTTATCGATCATGGATCAGATATCATGGATCAGATCGACCATGATGGTAAGTGATTGACTTTATCGACCGATGGTAATTATCGATCATCGTAGTTATCGATCATGGATCAGATATCATGGATCAGATCGACCATGATGGTGAGTGATTGACTTTATCGACCGATGGTAATTATCGATCAATGGATCAGATCGACCATGATGGTAAGTGATTGACTTTATCGACTGGTGGAAAAAAATTTGGGACCCGCATAGTATTACTACTGCGTGGAAATTGCGAGAACAATGAACAGTGTAACTCGTATTCAACTTTTAGAAAAAGACAATTATGAAACGTGGCGTATGCAGATGGAAGCAGTACTGGTTAAAAATGATTTCTGGCAGTATGTAAACGGCACATTAGTAAAGCCTGAAAATACTGCTCAAAACCCACAAGCAGGTACAGAGTGGGTAAAGAATGATGCTAAGGCAAAGGCCGACATCATTTTGTGTGTAAGTCCTAGTCAGTTATCTCAATTGAAAACATGTAATACCTCACGAGAAGTATGGTTAAAGCTGGAAAGTGCTTATCCGTCCAAAGGTCCAGCGAGAAAAGCTACTCTATTGAAGCAGCTTACATTAAAAAAAATGAACGAAGGCGATGACGCCACGGTTCATCTGAATAAGTTTTTTGAGATTAGAGATAAACTGGCTGACTTAGATGTTGAAATCAATGAAGATTTGTTCTCGATTATGATGTTATATAGTTTACCCGCTACATTTGAAAATTTTAGATGTGCCATAAAAACAAGAGATGAGTTGCCCAAGGCTGAGGCACTTAAAGTAAAAATTTTGGAGGAATTTCACGCAAGAAGTTCAAATTCGGAGCCCTCAACTGCAATGGCAGCATCAATGTCTGGTCAGAATTTTCGAAGAGATAAAAATCAAAACTACAGTGATAGGTCAAGTTCTAAAAATGCTTTTAGAACAAGAAGTCATTCCAATGAGGTTTAACACACATGTTTGCCATCTCAAAACATAGACATTGTGCAAATTTCAAGTCATTTGAAACAATAAGTACAGAGTTACTCCTCATAATGCTTCGGAAATAGCCTTTATTTGAAAACCTTCCATGCGTCTCAATTATTTTTGAATCTTGCTGGGCTTGCACACACATATTTTAGGCTGCCTAATCCACAAACCCACGTCGGTTTTTAGAAATAGCTACGATACTTTGATTTCGACACTTTTTTTTTATGAAAAAAAAAAAATTTACTTTCAATTATTTTTCCTTAAATCTGTAATTTTATCTCGATTTCCAAAATCTGACGTGGGTTTGTAGCTAGTGTGTGTAGGAATGCACCCTGAAAATTGCAGAAGTCTTCGACAAAAACTCAGACGCATGGGACTTTTTCAAAAGGCAAAACCATAGTTCTGATATAAATCGCTTTGAAGTTTTTTTTCGAATTATTTACAAAATTCAAGATTTTTATTACTGCATGATCCAAACTAGTTTCAGACGAGATTGATAATAGTTTTGAAGCATGTGACGTTGAAAAAAAAAAAAAAAAAAAAATAGCTTGGCTCCCACAATATTTGAGTGGAATTCACATTTTCATCATGCATTTCAGAAATTACGATGCTAAGGAAGTTGGAAAGCATTATAAAGCATATGAATTATCAGAACTTGAAAAAATTTTAACATTTATATTTTAGCAGTTCGGTTAATATAAACTTGGTCTTGTCAAGTCTAAGCAATTTGACCTGCGGGCAGCGAATCGTGCGGTTCATGACTTGTAAATCTGGTTCTGTAAAATGAATACAAATATTTAGGAGAATATTGATTTGCTATATAAATTTCAATGCTCATCTCTGGTGAAGTGTGTGACCAAAAACTTCAATAAGATATCCAACCGTAGAAAAACATATTTTGGAGTCGTTGTCTTATGGGAGTATACACACCTTGAAAATGATTTTTTTCTAAATCACTGCTATGCTCTGAGAAAACATTCTAGTGACTCAGATTTTTCACAGTTGATTAGTGCTATTTTGATACATGATTCATGATTTTCCCAGATTTTATGTCCTCCGCTGAACCAAAATGTAGTCCATCGAAGAAAAAGTAGTTGTCGTAAGGTACAGGTTGCTGCGTTGCATGAAATTTCTTTAAATTGGGGGAAATATTCTGTATGAATATAATTTAAAGGCAAACCAATAATATTTCATGAATTCAAGTTCTAGACATGGAAATTTTTGATTGTAAGACTTTTTTTTCCATCGTTTTGGAAAAAAATATTTTACATTCGAAAGTTTCTACGACTAAAACTTGAATACATGAAATATTATTAGTTTGCCACTAAATTACATTCATACAGAATATTCCCTCCAATTTGGAGAAATTTCATGCAACGCAGCAACCTGTACCTTACGACAACTACTTTTTCTTCAATGGACTACATTTTGGTTCAGCGGAGGACATGAAATCTGGAAAAATCATGAACTATGTATCAAAATAGCACTAATCAACTGTAAAAAGACTGAGTCACTAGAATGTTTTCTCAGAGCGTAGCAATATTTGAAAAAAATTATTTTTCATTATTATTATTTTTTTTTTAAATCATTTTGTTATCTCACGTGAATCACTTGAGTGTGGTAGCCGGATAGAAAAATGCATCTCAAGTTACTTATTTTCACAAATTGAAATGGCAATAACCGAAATATAGGAAAATTAGGAGCTTCTACTGTAACATTATACGTTTTATTGAGTAAACGGGGCTTAATACATTTTTTTTTCGGTTCAAGGATTTGTGTACGTATAGATAAGGGTTCAAATAACACTTTTCCGTAAAAAACCGAAAATCGATTTTTTTGAAAGTTTCGCACTCAAATTTCAGTATCTCCTACCCTGAATAGACACGCTAATATAACTTATGAATAACTTTACAAGGATTAATACATTTTTTCATGATTGGAAGAGTGTATTAATTAAGAAACGCTGTTTGTATAATAAATAACTAAATGACTTGTTGCTTTAAAATTTGTTTGGATGAATTACTTATAATCCGTAGTCTTTGCCCGACAGAACTAAAAAAATTTATTTGGACAAAAATACTGTATTAAGAGTCGAAAAGAAAAATACTTCCTCAAACGTCGAGGCAAACGAAATACAACATGCTCGCTCTCACTTGCACTCACTGACTGCCGTCGATGGAGCATGCGCAGAGCCATGGAAACGCCGCTGTGAGTGGAAGTAGGATAGCATAGCTGCTATCTCTCTCAGCGCTCCAGTGGGGCTCTGTGCGTTTTTGTCATTTTTAGGGGTAGCGAAACTTTGGACTTATCTAGCGCAGTATCTATGAATGATAGAAAAATAGTTCAAATGTTTTTTACGGGAAATTTTGCGAACTTCAACATTTGTTTGAAACTTTTTCTCGATTTCTCATTCGTTCGCGTGATATGCGCGTTTCAACCCTTAAATAATTGATTACACCCTGACCCCGGGGGTTAATAGTTAAAATTCATGCGTAGATCGATTTAGAAGATCCAAAAACGTATCATATGAGTCTTGTGGGCATTTCGACGCAATTGTCTTACTTAGGGCCATATCTACTGGACTACTAGTAGAGCATGGAACTTAAAAATAGATAAAATACTTAGAGATTCAAATTTGAGTGCATCGAAGACTGAACCTTGTTTGTATTATGACATAGGTGAGGACCATGTGATAATTTTTATATTATACATTGATAGAAAACATGTATCACATTTTACCACATATCGCCGACAAATTGCTATTTTTCGGTAGTAAAATGACGGGTGGTCACACAGTAGAAAGAATTACAAATCCACCTTGTAAATTCTACTAATGATAAAGATTCCCATGCGGGGTCTGAATTTTTACTATCTCAGATAGTAAAATGAAGTCTGGCAAAAAAAAAGTTGATCTACAGCGCCCTCGGCTGCATGGTAACGTAGATTACATGTAGTTGATTTCAGTGTATCGCTGTTACAACTAGTTTCGTAAGGTCAACGCAGTCGGTAAGAACGCATAACACCCTAACGCTCTAGCGGACGCCTCGAAATCGGAGATATCGAAGAGAAAATTTTGGTGCTTATATACTACATTGGGCTAAAGATACCACTTGCGAGAAACTCAGTCGTGTAGTTCGAGGCGTATTTCCTGTTGATTCCAACCGATTCAAGATAACAGATTAAAAATAAAAATAAAACAAAAGCTTCAAGATTTGTTTCGTTTATTTCTAAATCACGATAACTTTGAAATAAATATTAAACTCATTAATGGGGAATTTATGGAGGTATACATTGCGGTATAACGCAGAACTAGGGTGTCCGCCATATTCCTATACGCGATACGTATTTTTATTATCTCAAGTTGTAAAAATTGCCATCTAGCGAAAATTACAATACCGAGTTGTAAGTTTAGTTCCGAGTAGCATGTAACGTATCCCAGTCCTGCTACGAACTATTGAATGAAAAATAACTACTTTTCCTGGGTTTTCGACTCCCCGTCAATTTGCCATCAAAAGTAGTAATTTGTCGGCGATATGTGGTAAAATGTGATACATGTTTTCTATCAGTGTACGTTGATGATATGCTCATCGCATACAATGATGAGGTCAAGCTGAATAAAGTCAAGGACAAATTAAAGTCTGAAATTGAACTTGAGGATTTTGGTGAAGCAGATTACTGTGTAGGCATAGAAATTCTAAGAAAAAATAAAAAAACAATTTGTCTTTCACAAAGAAAACACATAAAGAAAATTGTAGAAAGGTTTAACCTAGTGGATGCAAAAATGTGTGCGACTCTAGCTGATAGAAGTTTACTGTATGCTTTAGAGAAGAGTCACCCGAGAAAAAATGATTATATATAAACATATATGATCATATATAACCATTCATTTCGATATATAATCGCATACAATGTTCAGATAGAATCGTATATGATTATGTACAATTAGATGCCGGTATATATGGCCATATACAGGGTGTCCCAACTCAAACTATTCATTAGGATATCTCGGGAATGAGGCCTGTTATCGAAAAATGTTTCGAATAAGAATGTTATGGTTTTGAGGGGGACACACGATGGCAACATCAATTTGGATGTGAGAAGTCCTACTCGCAGAAAATTAGCACGGACTTAGTTTTTTTTAATGGCAACCGATTTTTGTGTCGAAACAAAAATTGTACATTACAGTGGGACGAATTCAGCCCCGCGTAGTAAAAGTTTCCGTAGTACACGGATCGCGAGTTATGGCTCTTCGGAAATCGAAAACCTGTTAGTGCCTGCGAATGATTATGATGAGTGTTCTGTTTCACATGCCACAATGAGTGATGCTACATTTTTGTATTTTGATAGTTCTTTATTGTGAGTACCTCGTCAATTGCCATCAATAAGGGTCAAGACAGGGTTGTTTCAAGAGTTTATCAAATGTTCAAACACATTTCCACCTGTCTGAATGCAGAGCTGCAACCGACGTTGAAAATGCTGGAGTGTGTTGACCAAAGTATTGCGCTGGATGTGACGACAGGCGTTTATGATCCTTTGTTTCATGTCTTCTCGCGTCGTCGGCGGACGAGCATACACAATGTTTTTGATAAGTCCCCACAGAAAAAAGTCGAGCGATGTCAAGTCGGGAGACCTAGCCGGCCATGCTACTGGTCCACCACGTCCAATCCAGTGACCCGGAAATGCATCGTTTAGATGATCACGGACGACTCTTTTCCAATGCGGTGGTGCACCATCTTGCTGTATCCACATTTGTTGTCTGGTACGAAGATCAATATTCTCCAACAGGATAGGCAGATCATCTCGTAGAAATTGATGATATCTGTCCCCGTTCAGATGCCCATCGAAAAAAAATGGTCCAATCACGTACCCGTAGATGATTCCGCACCAGACATTGAGACTCCAACGATGTTGATGATCCACGGAGCGGTGCCACCGTGGATTCTCTTCAGACCAGTAGTGACAATTGTGTCGATTCAATTGGCCAGTATTGTGAAATGTCGCTTCGTCACTGAATAACACGTTCCTGAAAAATGTCGGATCATGCTGCAATGCTTCCTGAGCCCAAGTACAAAATTCTACTCTACGGAGCATATCTTCAGGAGATAGAGCTTGCGTTAAAGTGATGTGATACGGGTGCATCTTGTTAGATTTCAAAATCCTGCCGGCAGTAGATTTAGGAATACCTAACTCACGCTGGATTTGTCAAGTGCTCACATGTGGATCCATAGCTACCATTCCCAAAACTGCGATGACTCTTGGATCGTCATCAGCAATCCTGCGCAAGAGTTGACGTTTTATGACTCTGCCACGTTGCCGAGTTTCAAGAATTCGAATCTGATCGGCTCGAGGATGTCTTCTTCGCGGAAACCTTTGTCGGTACATTCGCGATGCTCGACGGTAATTCAGTCGACACTCTCCGAGTACAAGAAGTACGTCTACAATTTCGTCTTGATTGTAATCAGGCATGATGACAATCTCAGTCGAAATATGACGAATAACTGAAGAATGAATTCAGAGTACTGTTTACGTTCACGTGTGGAACAGGACAAACGTCGGAACCTTTGTTTGAAACATGCACTTGTACGGCTTCTCTTCTTTCGGAAAGACTATCAACATGAATACCTGATTCCGTAATAGCCATAACTCGCGATTCGTCAACGACATAAACTTTCGCCATGTATGACTGAATTTGTCTTAGCTTGATGTACAATTTTTGTCGTCACATCCAGCGCAATACTTTGGTCAACACACTCCAGCATTTTCAACGTCGGTTGCAGCTCTGCATTCAGACAGGTGGAAATGTGTTTGAACATTTGATAAACTCTTGAAACAACCCTGTCTTGACCCTTATTGATGGCAATTGACGAGGTACTCACAATAAAGAACTATCAAAATACAAAAATGTAGCATCACTCATTGTGGCATGTGAAACAGAACACTCATCATAATCATTCGCAGGCACTAACAGGTTTTCGATTTCCGAAGAGCCATAACTCGCGATCCGTGTACTACGGAAACTTTTACTACGCGGGGCTGAATTCGTCCCACTGTAATGTACAATTTTTGTTTCGACACAAAAATCGGTTGCCATTAAAAAAAACTAAGTCCGTGCTAATTTTCTGCGAGTAGGACTTCTCACATCCAAATTGATGTTGCCATCGTGTGTCCCCCTCAAAACCATAACATTCTTATTCGAAACATTTTTCGATAACAGGCCTCATTCCCGAGATATCCTAATGAATAGTTTGAGTTGGGACACCCTGTATAATCCTGTATCCGAATGTATATGACGTCCCATATGCCCATATATGAACATATGAGGTAACAAATGCACTATATCTGATCAGTTATGACTAGAGCTCGCATTCAAGTCCGAACTACCCGACTATCCGAATACCCGCAATACTCGGATCTGTCGGATCCAAAACTTCAAATCCGGATAGTTCGAGTACCCGGATAGTTTAAGTATTCGGGTAGTTCGAACTTATTCGAGTAATTGACTACTTTTCGCGTTCATACAGCCTGCATGCAGCAGCGGGTGACAAAACATAATTGAGATACGAAAATCACGTCATTCTAATCTCTGACAAAATTTCCTACCTTTTTTCAAATATTATTCTAACGAAATCATTCCTGATATATAGGACGACAAATTAGGGGTGTGGTGAAAATACCGTAAAGTCTATATTTGTAAATATTTGTAGATTTTATAGCCCCGTTCTTCATGAACAAAATTAATAAGATCCCGAAATTTGATAAATATGACTTCGGACGTTTATCTCATGTTAGAAAATGCATTGTAGTAGCACTTATAAATGACGTAGTTGAATTTGGAAAATCACTTTCACACAGAAAAATCTAAACCTAAATCACGATTGACCCGTCGTAATTTACGATTTCATAAGCGTAATTTACATTTTCATAAGCGTAATTTACGTTTTTAGGGACAAACGTGAATCACGCTTTGCGTTGCCGTAAAATAGGATCAAATGTCCTTCACGTACGATTAGTTTTTCATTAAATTACGAGAAATTTTATATTATAGGATAGCACGTGTGAGTTTAAACTTTAAACATCCACGAGAAATTTTCATTCGAAAAAAAAATCCAACAAATGCAAAAAAAAAAGTTCAATTGACTCGGAAATGACGACGTTTTTCGTTTTTCGTCGTGAGTTATGGATATAAAGACCGTGATGAGCGTTATTATTATTGTCATCATCAAGAATCATTCCCGATTCTTTTAACGTAGATTACGTTTTGCTCCGCGGTAAATTACGGTTTTTTTTTATCATAAAATAAGGCGTTCTAATACGTAGATTCCGTTTTTTATGTCGTATCCAGAGACACTAGACATCGTATTAGTGTGAAACGTGAATCACGTCTAGTAAAACGTGATTTAAGTTTAGGGTTTCCTGTGTGTTCCTTTGCTCTTAAAACAGCAGCTGCTTTTGCAATTATGGTGGATATATGTCTAAATATTTTTTATGGTTTTGATATCTTTTCATGACAAAAATGGTCGGAATTCTCAAAACGAGAAACATGTGTTGATGACGTCGATTTATTTCTCAGAATATTGGCAAATGCATGGCGAATATTTAATGAAAAAGCCGTTATACCTAATGAAATTGAAATATTACCAAAAATTTTGGTCTTCGACGAAATAAATGTTCGACAACGGTCTTTGTGGGTTATTGGCGATAATCTAATTACGTGTTTTGTAACTGGTTGCAAAACATCATCGTCTATATGGAATAAACAAATCGTCACACTTACTCCTTTAATGTAAGAATTTAGTCAAGAGTCTTTATGTATATTGCAAACCATGTATAACTTGTAGACAGTAGCACAATTAACTTTACACATGAAAATAACATAAGTTCAGTAATAACTTCAGTATGATTTTACTGAATCGAGGTGAGGAAGATCGAGCGCCGAAAATATAGCCCTCAGATTGGGATTTTGAAATAGCAGGTGACATGAAACCACGAAATACACTATACGATTACGTTGGTCCCATAATTTAATCAATATCAATTAATCACACAGGTATGTATTATTATTCTGACCTTCAGTTTTGGACATTCAAATAATTTTTATGTCTATCATACTGTTATTTGTAAAGAAAAAAAAAAAAAAAAACACGACTTTCAAATTATAAGAAAAAGTACACAAAACAACAAAAGAAATCAACTAAACAAGAACAATTGTGTTTAATATCGCTTATAACAGATAACTGAGAGTCGACAAGCGATAAGTCGACGAACACGATTTTACAAATATGTAGACCCAAAACAATATTCAGCTACAAAAGTGCTCGATTTTGGTATAATGAAACCAGAAGGTTGACGTTTTCTGGGAGTAAGCAACTTCTCTTTGAGCTCACGATATTCCCAGCCGTCGAAAATACTCGTTCAGAGCATGCCGATGTTGCAGGAATGCACAAATATCGTCGCGCAAGATCTGCCAGAGCTGGATATCGCTTCTCCCGTGTCGCCCACCATTCAAACGGGTTTGAATTATGGCTGATTTGCGGCTCAATTAGGTACATATCCACCTGCGCTTGCACAGTATGTTGTCTCGGTGCTGACTGGAACAAGAAATCCATGGCTGTTTCAGGGTTTCGTTCCGCTTCTTCCTCTGCCACATCAACCCCGAATTGACCGCGCACAAACAATCTTATATCATCTCGAGCTTCCGGACACTCAACTAGCAAATCCTTATACCGAGGATCTAGGAAGCTTGCTATTTGCCTTGCACTTACATTATTGGCCAGATTATAATTCAGGTCAAATCTCACCGTCAGTTCATCGCGCAAGGTTGCCTTCATCGCGTCAATAACGTGATCGTCTTCGGCTGATTCTTGCAAATGATCGTCGCGCAGGGTGAAAACGATAGGCCGTACCATTGACGTAGGTGCGAGTGAATCGTGGCATAAAACTGTGGTTGCTACCTGCAATGGTTTCAGAACTTTTCGCAATTTTTCAATTGTTAACCATTCACGTTCTGAAATCTCCAAGCGTTCGGCCATAGCAGTGCTTGTTACGGCCCGGTCCAACAGAACGTTTATTACAGGACTCCTGTTTGTCAGCAATCTGTCAAACATGGCGTAAGTGCTATCCCATCTCGTAGTAACGCTCTGTATCAATTTCAGTTTGGCTAAACCAAGTTGATCTTGTCTTTTCTCCAAAGCAGCGGAAGCAATATTCGAGTGGCGAAAGTGACCAACTACTTTCGCAGCTTTTTCGCAAACCACCGCTAAAGCATCGGATTTAAAGGCTGCCGTTATGCATAGCTGGAGAGTATGCGCTGCGCAGGTAACTCCGTCATGAATTAGGAGATTGGCTAGATCTCTAACTGAATTTTTTGCATTTTGAGCGTTATCTGTAACGACAGTAGTCACTTTCCCGACCACCTTCCACTCGGTCATGATGCTGTGGAGTTTGGTAGTTAAATTGGCAGCTGTATGCCTCTCGTTCATTCCTTCCGTAGCCAGAGTGAAAGATTTGGATTTCCAACTTGGGTCAAGAAAGTGCGTCGTTACAGTAATGTAGGAATCCTGACTTCGCGATGACCAGCAGTCCGAGGTCCAAGCCATAGCCGTTGTAGCCGATAACTGTGCAGCAATCTTCGCCGACACTTGGTCGTGTAGTAGGTGTAATCTATTTTTTAAACTTTGCACGCAAGGAACCTTGTAACTAGGCTCTACGACCTCCATAAAATCGCGAAAGCCTTTACTGGCGACGAACGATAATGGTAACATGTCGCTCACGACCATCTTCGTCAGACTTTGCGTGATCAACTCTGCTCGATCTCTATTACATGGGCGATCTGATCGCGCACCGCCTGCGACAGATCGTACACGTCCACGATGAACGTTCACAGGCCTTGTTGCAGGCTTGGCTCTGGTTGAAACTACAGGCTCATTCACAACGTTACCCGTAGGTGGCTGTACATCTGGGCGCGGGGTAGATGGCTGCAGATTATGAGATGATGAAGCGTTTGATTCGTCAGCAATCACAATTTCCATTTCAGTGCGCATACGGGATGTTGACGGTTGGTGGACGCGGCTGGATTCCTGGTCCTCGATATCCATGGTGTTATCCTCGTGTCCATTAACGTACCTGGTTGGATTGCGATCGAATTTAAGACCTACAAATTTTAATTAGAATTTGACAATATTCCTTATGTGGCCGCCATATTGAATCTGGCCCTTTGAGATTTGAACATCTAAATTCAGATTCGTGATCGTAAATCGAAGAACTTCAGGGTACTATATTTTACAAAATTCGATCATCCATTTTTCAGATATCGTCGGAATAACGATTGATCATAGGGGAGTGTGGGGCAAAATGGACTAGCGGGGCAAAATGAACCGCGGGGCAAAATGGACCGCGGGGCAAAATGGACCGCGGGGCAAAATGGACCGTGGGGCAAAATGGACCGTGGTGCAAAATGAATCGCGGGGAAAAATGGACCGGTGAAAAGAAAAAATGATTGATTAAAAAACTTGAATATAAATATGAACTTTATTGATGCAATTGATTTGAAATTCTGAATAATATTAATAGTAATGCTAGAATATCAATAATGTTCGAGGACCAATTTGTTCCCATTCAACCTTCGATTTCGGCACTTTTTCCTGTAAATTGAAAATTTTTTTTACCGGTCCATTTTGCCCCGCAGTTCATTTAGCCCCGCGGTCCATTTTGCCCCGCGGTCCATTTTGCCCCGCGGTTCATTTTGCCCCGCTAGTCCATTTTGCCCCACACTCCCCTACGTACACTAGGCTGTTTCAAGAATTTTTTTTTTCCAGGTCTCATAATCTCAAAAGTTACCTTGAGATCTAGAAAAAAACCTCCTGAGAAATCAGCCTGATATCTCAAAAAGTGAGGCTGCGCTCGAGGGGCAAGCTTTCTTATGCTAAATGCATACAGTACAATTTTTTTCTTCTATTTTCGGTCAATAAATCTCTAGACAACATTTTTTTTTCTCGGATCGACATGTCCTTACAGGAAATAAAATTCTCTTAGGAAATATCGATCAATTCAAAACTAGTACTTTTCGATACTAGTGCGAAAGTGTTGATTCTCGGACGGATGTGAAGTTTTTCGCCGGAGCGAAGCGAAGGTGACAATCACACGAGTCGAGAATCATCTTTCGTACGTGTATCGAAGTTCATTTTTCAACACAGCGCGCGTTGAGTTGAATTTTATGCACGCGAAGCGTGCGCAAAATCGAACTTTGCGCACGCCGTGTGGAAAAAAAAAATTTTCATAGATTTTCTGACGTGAAATAAAAAAACATATGTTTGCCTGCATTTACCATGGGAAAGTTTTCCCCTCGGGCGCCACCTCAATTTTCGAGATATCAGGCTGATTTTTTGGGAGTACTTTTTTAGGTTTCAAAGTAACTTTTGAGACTGTAATATGAGACCCGAAAAATGAAAATGAAAAAAAATTCTTGAAACGCCCTCACGTACACAATATAACAAATCCAGAGAAAACACATATTTTTAGTTCTGGGGTGCTCCTAAGAATTCCCGTTTTTCGTCATCGAAGCATTAATTAAAAAACATACTAACCTGCTGCGTGTTCGAGGAACTTCGTCATCATCGTCATCATCTTCTTGTTCGGCTGTATACCCTGCATACCCATGTATCACTTGGAGATGCCTAATGAGCGAAGACGTCGAACCTTTTGATTGCAAAACTTCTTTGCAAATCTTGCACGTGGCTTCAATACCGAGTTCGGATCGTTCACAGTATTTCCATACCCAACTCGTCAAACGCGGCATTATTGTAATTCAAGTTGACCCGCTGTCATAACTCTAGGGGGCGATTCTGGATCTTTTGGCGTTTTTAGCGCCCGTGCAATCTTTGAACTTCCCCGCGAGTTCCCTTTCACCTCCGCTACCACCTATATGCTTCGCTTTCGGGTGTCAAATACAAGGTCGCTAAGCAACTTGAAAGTTTATTATCGACAATCAACAATTGAACTCAAGCGAAACTCGACTCTCTGATGACGCTGACTAGCAAATGGAATTACGGCCTTAGCCTAAAACGGATGGCTCGCGCTGCCCGCTCGCGATATTAATTTGCAAAACTGATCACTCTCAGGGATTTTTGTTTTCATCTGTTTTCAGAGAAGAAAGGAAGTAATTGCTTCTTTCTGATCAGGGTAAACCGAACAGTAGATGGACGTTCCTTTTTTAGCAATTGAAATAAAAAATCGATCAACAAAAACTGTCATTTAGGGATTCAAAATAACAATAATCATTGAAATTTCAAAGCAACAGTTTACATTTTAGTATTCCTTCACGTAATTTTCTTTCCAAAAGTCGACCGTCCATCTTAAGGGCAGTGTCCATCTACTGGGTAGGTTACCCTATACATTACATATTCTATGCACGGATTTTTACTTAGAAATAGTTGTCACTTAGCATCTCTCTTATTTGGAATATCATAGTCCTGACGCCCGTTATAGTTTATTACTTTTTATGTTTTATTTCGAGTTTTTAAATCAATTGAACCTAACAAGCAAGGTCTCAAGTTATGACCCACCAGCATTTCGTCCGGTATAGTTGCCCCACATTTTCAAAAAGATGAATAACAATCTTGAGTTTTAAGTATTTATATGTTTATTTTTTTTTTTTTTTACGTAAAGTGGACACTTAAGATTCAGAAAAGTATTATATTTATGTAACATTAATATAATTTGTGAATATAATACAATAAAATATAAAGTTCGGCAAATGGCCAACTATCCCGAGGTTGCGGGTTAGTTGCCCCAGCGGCTCGGGATAGTTGCCCTACCTCCTAATTCCTGTGACCAACGGTTACCGAATTATTTTTAATTAATTCTTCGGTCGTCCAGGTGTTTTCCTTCGTAGTTTTCGTCATCCGGGTTATTTCCTCCATAGTTTTCGTCGTCCAGGTATCCCTCTTCATAGTTGCCGTTATCCAGGTGATGAGGAATGTCTATACGACGAAAACTATGAAAAGGGATACCTGGATGACGGAAACTATGACAACGGATACCTGGACGGAGAAAACTAAAAAAAAAAAAAAACTTTTTTTCAGACGTAAAGCTAATTTTTTCCTTGAAATAACTAGGGGCATCTATCCTGGAAAAAAAGCGGCCAACCATCCCGAATGTACGGGTTATTACTGTTAGAAGCCCCAGTTGTTTAAAATCATTTTTTCGTGTTCGAAAATTGAGATTATGGTCGGAAACAGATGTGCGGGACTCCTACTTTACTGTTATACCTGTTAAACACATATATATCATATATTGAATCGCATTACACGTCTCCGCCCGATAGTCCGGAAAACTTTCGTACTACTGGGCCATAACATCTTACCTATTCTTCTATGGGCCCGTCCTTCGAATAAAAATTCTTGAAAGCAGCATCAATGTAGGTTTTTTTCTACTACTACTCAGCTGAATAAGTGTGTGCACTAGTAAGAACGATCTGGCTTATAGTTAACTATACCGGACTTATGCTATACTGACGCAATATTTGATATATTTAAGAAAACATCGCAGGCGATTCCTTGGAATTATTCGAACTAACCGGATAGTCCGAGTAGTTCGGGTATCATGATACTTCAACTATCCGAATAGTTCGGGTAGTTCGAGTAGTCCGGGTAGCCTGGTATCCGAATGCTCGAACTATCCGAATAGTCCGGATAACCGGGTTTGAAGTTTTGTATCCGTCGGATCCGAGTAGTTCGGGTAGTTCGAATACGTGCAAAAGTGGTAGCTCTAGTTATGACCAGATATAATTATTTTTCTTCGTATAGGACGCTCAGATACAATCATCTACAATTATATACAATTATATGTGTCCAAATATATTCAGATACAGTACTATATATCATCATATAAAGTTATATACAGTTATATGTGACAATGTATAGTATCGTATCTGAATATATCTGGATTTCTATATGGCCATTTATAAACATATAAGATTCAAAATTAACTATAAAATCAGTTTTATATGACAATTATAACCATTTCTCTTCATACAATGTTCAGATAGAATCATATATAATTATATAACAAGTCCATATATAATTGTATATCATTTTATATACCGATATATAATTATATATGTCTCGATCGGGCCAATTTTCGGATACAATTATACATGATTGATTGTATATGCTTATATATGTTTATATATAATCATTTTTTCTCGGGCAATCAGACTTGAGTTTGCCATATCAAGAGTTAATAGGTAGCCTAATGTATTGTAACATATCAAGCCGTCTCAGAATCTGATCGGCGCGCGCACCGGCAGCTCAACGGTACGAAGACCAGTGTGACGTCATCACAGGTATAAATTCGGCACTGTCAGGCTACTCGCGAGCATTTGCCGCCTGTCAGGGTATTCTAGCTCATTTCTATATCATTTCTTTGCAAATCATACTGGGGGTCTTCACCGGGTGATTATTTAGCTTCATTTCAATCTTAGAGTCAATAAAGTAAATGTAACGCCTGTCGGGTTCATTTCAATATAATTTCAAACTTAGCAACAGCCAAACGCGGCATCTTATTATTATCGCGTCGAGTCAAAAACCTATAGCCTGTCGGTATAGCCAAAACAAACCTAGCGTTAAGAAACAACATTGTAAATAGAAAAGTCGAGAAAACCGTTGTCAATTCAAAAAGTAGCAGTTAAGACTAGTTTTATTATTTCTTTTTGTATTATTTTTTTATATTCGTTAATTCATGCATTATTGATTAAATTAAGATTAAACCAAACTGGATTTTCATCTGACAAAACCTTATTTACGAAAACCTAAAACACTTTCATGAATCCCTTTACTTTACAGAATTCTAGGTTCAGGTGCTCTCGCATTGGTATCGATTTTTAATCCATATCCACTGCTTTGATCACTCTTAACTCCGGAATTTTAGGGACACCAGGTTCAGGTGCACTTGCATCGGTATTGATTTCTAATCCGTATCCGCTGCTTTGAACACTCTTAACTCTGGATTTTAGCTCTGTAAACCCTACGTTGCGTACCGAGTCTGACAGCTTAGCTTTTCACAATATTTGATTCACCAACGCTCGAAATATAAATGTGATGCAACCTCCCACGACCATCAGTCTATTTTCTTAAATAATAAATTAATTAAAAAGAACCTAAACGTTGCAGTATCTGTCTGTAGCCACTAGGCCAGACATTATGCACAGTGTTGTATTCTTATCCCAATTTAATACAGGATTTGGTAAAGAACATTGGAGCGCTGCCAAGCAAGTGGTCAAATACTTAAAGAATACGATTGATCTCAGTTTAGTATATGAAAAAGATAATTTCGAGATAAATGGATTTGTAGATGCAGACTGGGGCTCTAATGTTCTTGATCGAAAATCATTTGCAGGATATGTCTTTAAACTAGGTGGATCAGGCATATCCTGGAGAACGCAAAAACAGAAAACGGTAGCTTTATCTTCTGTAGAAGCAGAGTATATAGCACTGTCGGAGGCATGCAAAGAATCTATATTTTTGAAAAACTTATTGCTCGAATTAGGATTTGAACCAAAGGTGAAAATTTATAATGATAATCAAAGTGCACAGCAATTAGCTGGCAATAGCATGTTCCATGCTAGGTCAAATCACATAGATTTGCGCTATCATTTCATTAGAGATGCTTTAAATAGTGAAGTATTCGAACTGTCCTATTTACCAACCGAAGAAATGATAGCAGACGTAATGACGAAGCCTCTTAGCAAAATAAAACATCAATACTGCATTCACAATATAGGTATAAGAAAGATCCCCATGGTATGAGTAGATGATATAATATAATATAATGAGTGGTCAATATCTGTAGAAATCACGCATTGCGGGGGAGTGTTGAAGTTACGACTAAGACTACAATGCGAGACTTCAAATACACCCGCGCAAATGGCGCACGTTAGTTCAATGCAGCTCATGGAGCTCGCCTCGTGTAGCTTCGACAATATTAAATAAAGATGCATTTATAAGTTATATGTGAGTCAACTTATTTAACCTGTTAGCGGTTATTAATAGTAGTAGTTCTTTATTTCTTGTTCGCCTTTCGGCATTACAAGCCTTTCTCTTCTACATTTCCTTCTTACATAGTTTTTATTTATAATATTGTATAATCTAATATTCATTCCATTCTCTTATACCTACTGCTCTCGCTTCCTTATCTAATTATTTCTAGGTTATTTACATTGCTTATCTTTATATTCTTTTTATTAAATATACATATATATATCTTTATCTCTGTATTTATAGTATGTACATGGTCGGCTGTTGTCTATCTTCCCTCCTTAACCCTGTGTGGTTTCTGTCTTGCTGCCTCTTCCTTTCCGCGCTTCCACCTTTCAGAGGGGGTCAACCCCTCGGCCTCCTGTAGGTCTCTCTCGGCTACTATCTCAGTGCATGCGGCACTTCCCATTCCTTTTTTCCTCTCTCTCCTTTTTGTCTCTCGCTTCCCTTAATGCCTTTCCCCAACGTGCACCTTCCCCTTTGTCGCTCGTTATCTTGTAGATATCTTCCATCCCTTCTGGCCAGGCACTGCAACGTCCTGCTAGGTGCTCCAGGGTCTCTTCTGCGTTTCTGCATAGCCTGCAACTCCTTTTTTCCTCCGGCATCCAGTATCTGTTTGCCCTTTCCTCATTTCCGCATCTAATTCTGGCCACAATTGCTGTTCTCTCGCTTCTATTCCCTCTCTTCCCTTGCATGTATTCCGGCCTTTCCGTGGTCACTAAATACTTGTACCTCCATGCGCTCCTCGAGTCTCTTATCTTTCCCCATCTTTCTTGCTCTTGGACTTGTTTGTCCCTGTTAGCCGCCGTCTCTTCCATGCTCAGCCCTTCCTCGTGTCTTATGTCGATCTCCGTTTCGCCTATGCCGCATCTTCTCAGGTAGTCCCTTCTACCTAGCGCCCATCTGGAGTGGTCTTCTTTCTGGGCTTCCCGCTGTCTTTCTTTCATGCACGCTAGTACTATCTTCTTGCTCCCGTCTCTTTTCGTCCTTTCCTCGTACCTCAGCGCCCTCTTCCCCATCTCTACTCTGAGCTCATCTCTTTTAACCTCCTCTCTTACTATGTATCCTGGTGTAGAACGATCTAGGTTAAGAATCCACCTCAGGTATCTGTCTTGCGTCTTCTCCAATTCCGCCCTTTCCTTCCACCCCCATATTTCTACGCCAAACATGAGTGTCCCTTTCTCTATTGCGTCGAACAGTTTGAGTCTCCATTTTACATCTCCTCTGAATCTTCTTTCCCCTATCCCCCAGATGGCTCCCATTGCTAGTTTGGCCTTTCCGAGTAAAAATGATTTTATATAATTGTATAGAATTATATAAAATTATATATAAAAATCCATGTAAGTTTTATAGAATTTTATACAATTATATACAACTTCATAGAGTTATATAGAATCACATAGAGTTCTATATAGGATCCAGAACAAGTTTTTAAGTGGGTTTTACAACTCTATAAAGTTATATGTAATTATATAGAATTCTATAAAACTTATATATAAGCTTATTTTGGATCCTATATAGAACTCTATATAATTCTATATAACTATAAAGTTGTATTCAATTATATAGAGTTCTATAAAACCCACATATAAGCTTGTTTTGGATCCTATATAGAACTCTATATGATTCTACATAATTCTATAAAGTTATAAAACTTACATGGATTTTTACATATAATTCTATACAATTCTATACAATTCTATATAACTTTTATATAATTCTATACAATTCTATATAATTATATAAAATCATTTTGACTCGATTCTTAAAAAATCTACCCATGCTTTGTTATTCTTTTCGTTTCAAATTTAGGAAAGAGTCCGGGTTCAGTAGAATTTTACAGAATTATATATAATCTTATATTTATAGTTATATAGAAGTATATATAATTCTATAGAAATATTGGCCCGATAGAATTTTATAGAATTTTATAAAATTATATAGAATTCTATATATTTCTATCGGGCCAATATTTCTATAGAATTATATAGAACAATTCTATATGATTCTATATAATTCTATAAAATCATTTTTACTCGGGTTTTCCGCCCTTTCTTTGATGTGCCTCTCGTTTCTTCCATTGCCCGAAATAATGTACCCTAAGTATTTTGTCTCCCTTACTTCTTTAATGTCTTTTCCTCCCCATGTCCAGGTTCTTTTTTTTTTTTGTCTTTCCTTTCCACTCCCTCCCACCATGACCACCGTTTTTTCTTCGTTTACCTCCAGCTTTTTCCTCTCCATGTATTTCCTTGTCCTTTCCATCATGCTCTTCATTTCTTCTTCGTTTTCTGCCATAGCACGATGTCGTCCGCATACCCCATCGACCAGATTTTTTCTTTTCCTATCACTACCCCGCCCAATTGTCCCTTTCTTAGTGTTTCCTCCAAGTCTGTTATGTATATATTAAATAGTGTTGGGCCGAGGGGGCATCCCTGTCTCACCCCCTTCTCCACCCTAAATCTTGCCGTCCTCTCTTGACCTGTACTTATTACGCAGTCTGTCCTAGCGTATATGTTCCTTATCCTTCTTATCAGTGCCTCTGAGATCCATTTCTTCCTCATTGTAGCCCAGAGCACTTCCCTGTCCATCCTATCAAATGCTGTATGCTCGCACCGTTCTCTTCTACCATCCTTTCCTCCCATTCACTGTATCCCGCGATCTTCACTATTAGTGGCTGGTGGTCTGAGTCCGCCCTACACCCTATCTTGAAGCTCTTCACCTGTTCCCAAGCTGTTTTGTTCGTTATACCGTAGTCTATAGTGGACTCTGTTCCGCCGCTTCCGTACGTCCAACGTCCTTCCTCATCTCCTTCTTTGTTTCCGTTTAGGAACGACCATCCTCTATCTTTCACTACCCTGGTGAAAATAATTTCTACGATAAACTACAAATAACTATGAATAACCATGAACAACTACGAAATTTCTACGATTTTCTCAAGGAATTCGGTCGTTTCTTAAAAATTTCGTAAAAATTTCGTAGAAATTTCGTTCGAAATATAGTCGCTTCTCATAGAATTTCATATTTTTTTGTAGATTGTCGTAAAATAGCGTAATTGTTCTCAATTGGGTCTTTTACGTTTTCGTAGGATTTCGTAGTTTTTCGTAGTTACACTGTTCTACGCTACGACAGTCCACAAAAAAGTACGAAAACGTGGGAGAAGTCTTTAAACGTACAAGATTCATATATTATGTTATACGTTTGGAGACGTCTCCCAGGACAAGCCGTGAAGACGAAACGACACAGGCTAGCCTAATGCTTAGAGAGGAATAAATTTCTATTTCTCTCTGAATATCGCCTCGATATTCACGGGTAGTATTGACGTTGGGAAGTTACTTCACTTGCGAGAGAGATTTTCTGAGCGCTCAGAGGTTTGAGACCGGCAAGAGTGTTGAGTCCGCCGCGAACCTCAGAGATGGCGTTGGCGCGCTTCGGCCTACCATAAAAGCTATATTACATTAATATTAATTCGGGAACGTTACACACGACAACATAATTTCGAGAATATTCATAAGTTTATTTTAATGCAAAGAAACGCACTTCTGCATCCGTAAATTGACTTTCATTTCGACCATCGCACACCGCATAAACCTTCAGGAAATCCTCGTTACAATAATCATAATATGATAGTTTTTGCGGGGATAACTGAAACGTGCTAGTCTTCGGGAGAAGCTGAAACGTGCTATAGTTTTCGTGAAAAATCTGAAACATTAGGGTGGTCCTTATTTGGGGTGTTTTTGAAATTTCCTATGAACAAGGCGGAAAAAGTTTGCAAATAAATTTAAAAAAAAGTACGCAAAAGTTGAAGTCTGTAGGTCAACTCAAAGTACTGCCTATAAGGCAGTGAATTTTCCCATTTGATTTACATAGGAACTCGGGCTCAATGCATTATTTTTTTTTCTCTGCCTCAATAGTGCTTCGAAAAATCTGAAATTTGGCATACGTCCACCCTATAATCATAGGTATTCCATAAAAAATTGGGCAATTTTCAGCAATAAAAGAGAAAAAAAAAATAATGCATTGAGCCCGAGTTCATATGTAAATCAAATGGGAAAATTCACTGCCTTATAGGCAGTACTTTGAGTTGACCTACAGACTACAACTTTTGCGTACTTTTTTTCAAATTTATTTGCAAACTTTTTCCGCCTTGTCCGTAGAAAATTTCAAAAACACCCCAAATAAGGACCACCCTAATATTCATATTGAAACATTTTTTTCATAATTTGATAAAATGTTATAAACTCAAGTCAAATTTTCTTAAATTGTGAAAAACCATATAAACCTATTTGAAATTATATAAAATTAGACGGTATAAAGTTATACAGAGCGATTCTCTGGAATATAACGTGCTTCGCCGGCATATAGACAACCCGACCATCAAGCGATGGTGTTCTATTTTGCATATCGCATGCCCTTTGGCTTCAATCTCTTATTCTCTGCAAATGTACGAAATGTCATTCCATTATTTTAGGAATCCAATTTTTCTTAGTTCTTTTGTAAAAAAACGTGGAAATGCGTAGGAATTCTTACTATTATACGAAAATTCTATGAAATGTTATTCCGCTTCCTTGTGAATTAAGATGTCCTAATTTTTAGTACAAAATCGTGAAACGTCGTAGAGAATCGTAGTAAATTGTAGAAAATTCGTAAAATCTGACGAAAATCTACGAAATTTATGTTCCACTTCTCATGTTTCCGAAATTTCTTACTTCTTCGAAGTTTTTCGTAGAAGATCGTAGATAATTTCAGAAATTCTTATTATTTTACGAAAATTAATGAAATTTATGCTCAACTTCCAATTCACCTGAACTTTCGTACTTTTTCGTAATTTGTTGTAGAGTTTCGTGAAAATTTCGTAGCAATACGTAATTTGCGTAGAAATTCGTAATTTTCCGTAAAATTTGCTAATACAGAATACGAATTTTAAATATACACTACGATTTTTAAAGATTTTCTACACAATTCCACGATTTACTACAAATAACTACGATTTTTTACGCAAAACTACGAAATTCAAATTTTCATCATTTCGTAGAAATTATTAGTTTTGCGTAGAAATTATTTTCACCAGGGTATGACATGCTCAGATTTTCAACTTCCAGAACCTATAATAGATAGTGAAAATTTCGAAGAAAAACAAATATTAATGATGAATAATAAAAAATTATTTGAACAAATGATCACGAAATGTAATGAAGATCAAAAATATATATTTGATTATGTAACGAATACTAATAAAAATCGTCTGATATTTATTGATGGTCCCGGAGGTACCGGCAAGACGTTTCTATACAAAACGTTGATTCATTATTATATCAGTCAAGGCAAAAAAGTTGTATCTATGGCGTGGACTGGGATAGCTTCTGTATTATTACCAGGTGGCATGACAAGTCATCGAACATTTAGACTACCTTTAGACTTATCAAACATCGAAACTTCGTTTTTAAAGTTAGATTCTGATAAAAAAAAAATTGAGGGAATGTGATATCATTATATGGGATGAAGCGTCAATGATCCCCAAAAAAGCATTGGAAATTATTGATAAAACATTAAAAGATTGCTGCAATATTTATAATCTTCCATTCGCAGGTAAATTAATCATTCTAGGTGGCGATTTTCGTCAAATTTTACCGGTCATAAAAAATGGCTCGCGATTAAATATCATTCAAGAAACAATTAAATATTCAAACTTATGGAAAGATTTCAAAATTTTAACATTAAAAAACAATATGAGAAATAACAACATACAATTTTCCTCATTCTTATTAAACATTGGAGAAGGAGTGATAGACTCATTTAAAATCCCCGAAGAATGGAAAACTGATGACATTTGCGAAAAAATTTACGGTACCGTTAACGACAATATGAAAGATTTATCTAATCATACGATTTTAGCAAGTCATAATCAAGACATTTACAAATTAAATGATAAGATATTAAAAAAGATTAAAACCTTTGAGAAAACTTATTTCAGTATTGATAGAGCAAAATATAAAGGAGTGGACCAGACTGAAACTGATGCGAATTTAAATTATCCCGTCGAATATTTGAATTCTTTAAAATTTCCCGGCTTACCAGTACATAAATTATTGTTGAAAACCGGTGCTATAGTAATGCTCATCCGAAATTTAAGTATCAATGATGGTTTATGCAATGGAACAAGATTGAAAATACTTAGACTGTTTAAATTTAATATTGAAGCAAAAATTATTACAGGAGATAATGTTGGAAATATTGTGTTCATTCCGAGAATTGTGCTGGATACAGGGGAGCATTCGAGCTTACCATTCGTATTATATCGTAGGCAATTCCCTATAGTATTGGCATTTGCGATTACAATCAATAAATCTCAAGGTCAGAGTTTCGATAAAGTAGGATTATATTTTGGTAGAGATTTATTTAGTCACGGTCAATTATATGTAGCTCTTTCTAGATGTCGGAATTCAAATCAAATATACATAGAGAACACTTCAAAAAATTCAGAAGAAATTAAAAATGTTGTCTGGAAAGAAATTTTAAAGTAACCATATTTACAGGATTAGCTATAATTTAACAACAGCCATAACCCTAAAGGGGAACCCACAAAGAAAAAAAAAAGGAAAACACGCGTCGACGTACCGTAGTTTACAGTAAAACTAAATATCAACCTATCAATTGATGTTACATGTTATGATCAAGAGACTCGACGGAGTCTCGTGCAACGTAGTAGACCTACATTACGTTAATTATTTTTCATTCGTAGAAAAGTATAACAAAACACTGCTGCTTTGCGCAATGATATATAGCTGCAGTGCGCTATTCGAGTGCGAAAATCGATGCTCGAATTACTGACCCTTCACTTGATCGGCCACACTAATATCGGTGATCGGCCGATACATAACTGTCGTGCGAATCTGTCGGGGCACCGACAGATGGCGGCCTACATATGATTGTATATCATCAATATTACGAACCACCTATACATGATTGCATCAAATTCATTAAATTGTTCTCTCGGTTATTACTTCGAAACGCTTGCGAGTTCTTGTGCATTTGACTTTTGCGTCTCAACTATCTTACACTCACATTTATTTATTAAAAAACGATCATATACACTGTAGATTGACGAATTACGTGATACAATAACATAAATAAAACCTAATAATTAATAGATGACCTAACAAAGATTCATAACCATATCTAAATTGACCATACCAATCCATAAACATCTTTCGAATTAATAAATTTCTGATATAAACATAAAAATACCATTCCACTTGAAGAATATATGTCTTACAGATTAATATTTTATTCATTTTAATCACTGTACATCATTTAAAAAATCTAAAATTTCAAAACCTATGTCTGTATTCGTATCGAATGTATAACTGTATTCGTATCTTTTCCACACTGACTTGAGGTGAGTGATACTTCCATCGACAAAAGTTGAGGGCCTGTCTTTAGATGAGGTAATCACTAAGGGTAGGGTAGCAGTAAGTAGGGAAAGGTCTGAAAATATTAAGATGTACGTAAATAAGGATAATAACCATTATTGCGACAGTTATCGTTTCCACACCACTTTGCAGTAGATAACTCGGCGCGTTTTTTTTAAAGTGGTTTCCTCAGAAAGCCTAATCCACTATATATTTTTAACACATGATTATACATAAGTAAAGAAGATTAAGATTAAAAGATTATTAAAACATAAATATTTATCAATAACAAGGAGATTCAATGTTGTTATATTGCTAACATTCTAGAAACGCGTAATAATTTCGCAAGAGGCATAGGGGGGTCATCCAGGATTTTGATGTTTTCAAAGGTCTGCACGTGTAGGAAGAAATGGTGGTCTGAAAAGACATATTAAAAGCACAAGGAGGACATTTAATCAATAGCAATGATGCAGTCTTCTTTCATTCTTTCATTTTTCTGTATAAATATTTTGTATTTCATCATTAAATCAAAAACTTTGGTCAAAATTTATTTACCGTTTTTTTGAACATCGCCTACAATTTCTATTCGTTGGCCAGCAGAAATTGGACTTATTTTAATAACATTAGATAAAACAATTTCGATTTTGAATTTGCCGTCAGTTACTGTACCAATGTATTCGTCGGTTCGAATTTTGGAAGGCTGAATGAATTCGTCTTTGACATAGCCTCTGATTTCTGCAGTTAAGGTTATTAAACAAGTTATTGGACAAGTTTTCGGACAATGGTCGATCAAAAATAATCTTACTTATAATTCCGGTTTTGTGAGGGATGTCAGGAAAGTCACACGAATTAATTTTATCGGAGTTTTGGAGTACGTGGAATACTCCGAAACAACTTATTTTCGAGAAAGATTTTAATTGTAATTCGAAGTTAACGTTGCCAAGGTTGTACAACGAGGCGGAACTAGCGGTTACGTTTTGAAGAAGGTATATCTAAAAACAAGGGGTATACAGTTAACAAGAAAAAAATGTCCACCAAAAATGATGTGATGCAGAAGAATGATGTAAATAAGATTTACCTGATTATGTTTGATTTCGTTTGATAATTGAGGGGCCTGATCGCCCCATTTATAACAAGATACTCTTTTACCGTCATTGTTATTCAGAACGAATTTAAATAGGTCCAACTCTGATTTGGTGTTTTCTGCCTTATTTAGTGAAGTTTTCCGTTTAATTTTACTACACTGAATAGAATCGACGTATCCAATAATAGCTCTACATAAAAAAAGGGGAAATGTAATTATGAGACATTACGTTGAAATAATAATAATATTAGTAAAGTTATTGCTTACGCAAATTTATCTCCGATTTCGATGTTTTGAATGTATTCCGTAGTGGAAAGCGGAGGAATATTGTCGTCAGTCTTAGGTTTTGTTTGATTTAGGTCGTTCATGTGAGTGACTTCTAGATGAGTTTGCGCGACGAGGCATTTTGTAGGATTGAGTTTGAATCGAATAAACAGAATAAAATAAATAAATGTATCGGTCACAAAAATTTATCCCAATGAAACAGGAACAATTGATTTTTTAAGTGAATATAGTTACGGTTTACATTTTCTGTTTCTTCATTTAATTTCGAGACATAAGATCGATATTCGATGAATTTTTGTTACTAACTATACTTAATCAAATTTCGCGATCGATGTTTAATAAATTTTTGTTAATTTCGAAAAAATTAATATTCAAAACTTATTGGAAATTCAATTAATTTGGAAGATGGAACCAGTAAGGCGGAGTATGAAATATCGATAAATATCTAATCAGCGAACCGAACAACAGCAAACGAAACATAATATAAATTCACTAAAAATTAAATATCGCAATAGATTTGTTTGACGAAATGACGGAAGAAGAATTATGGGAGGAATTACAAGAAGTACTAACGGTCGAGCTAGAAACGGAATTGGAAAACAGATTGGATACGTTAACACGTCAGGCAAAAGAGGCCGAACTGGAAGCGTCGAACCGAAATCCCGAGTGGGCAGTTGAACGGGAAGCAGAAAGGGCAGAAATACTAGAAAGATTGGCCCAATTGGCACGTTTAGAGAGACGCGTTTATGAAACGGAAGTAATAGAATCTGAAGACAATCGGAATTGTTAGTAATATCAAATATGACTTGAATATATAAACGCAAATCGCAAACCATTCATTAAGTTTCATTAATTTGCCAATTATTATCTATGTTCAAAAAATGGTATCACTATCCTCGATTACATGTTCTCCGTATGTTTCCAATCCTTTATTTTAACAACATCACTTCTACATAAGAACGGCAAAATCTTACAAGAAATGCAGAGGAAAACCGAAAATGAGAACCGAGATTGCTGAACGCTGGCGAAGTTTTACGAAGAAACAAAAGTTGACATTCAAGTTTAAATTAAAGTTATATTTGAAGGTTTTATTGTAGTTGCGAATATTTTTTTTTTTTTTTTTCACTACGATAATCGTGTATTGTTATATATGTATTAGAAGTATATAGTGGATTAGGCTTTTTGAGGAAACCACTTTAAAAAAAACGCGCCGAGTGATCTACTGCACAGTGGTGTGGAAACGATAACTGTTCCAATAATTCTTATTATCTTTATTATATTATTATTTGCAGATCCCTATTCACTATTACCACACGTGATCTAATGGATCATGGATGCATCTATTTCTGAAATAATTGCAGGACATTTTGAAAACCACTGCGATATACTACACAAAACTAATTGACTAATTAAATGATTAACGCTGTGTGACACTATTGACTGATTGACACTATATCATTTTGAGAATGTTTTGAGCTACATTGAATTCCGTTTTTTTTTTTTTTTTTTTATTTCATAATAATATATATGTGATTCATAGATGCTGTGCAATAATCAATATTAATAAATATGTATAACCCGTCGAAGAGATCGGTGAGAATGTCCATTGTTTTGAAACCAATGTAGGTAATAAAATAATATGGGGATTGGCGCGCCACCAAGTTTAGTTATCAAAATGATTTTCGGATATATAATAGGAAATTAATAATTAGAAAATAGTCAATGTACAGATAGTATATAATCAGGAGTGACAAAACCTTCACTGGATTTCATTAAAAAATTCGGTTCTTTTCCAAAAAAGTCCGAATTGAATATAGGGGGTTGGCGCGCGAAGCGCGCAGGGGGGCGTAGCCCCCCTAGTATATATATATATATATCTATATATGATGTACATAGTATATAGTATATATCCTTCTATATTATATAATTCAATCGCTGCCGCCGCCGCCGCCGCCGTGTCGGATTCCAAGGCCTCCTCGACCCTGCTCGGCTCCCCCCTCCCCCCCGCCTTCCTCTTGCCCTGGGCTTCCTCGACCACGCTCAAATCGGCCGAAGATAGCCGAAGATAGCCGAGGATAGCCGAAAAGAACCGGAGAGAGCCGAGGATAGCCGAGGAGAGCCGAGGAGAGCCCAAAATGTCTGACACGGCGGCGGCGATATATCTTAATAATTTCTACACACGACTTCAAGAGATACGAAGCCGAGGACCTGGACTACGAGAAATACTCGGTGAACGACCTGGACAACGAGAACTACGAAGGCGAAGAACTGAACACTGGAAATACTTAGCGAACGACCTGGACAACGAGGAATACGAAGCGAAGGACCTGGGCAACGAGAACTACGAAGCCGAGGATCTGGACTACGAGAAATACTTAGCGAGTGACCTGGACTAAGAGAACTACGAAGCCCAGGACCTGGACTACGAGAAACACTCACTGAACGACCTGGACAACGAGAACTACGAAGCCGAGGACCTGGACTACTAGAAATACTTGTCGAACAACCTGGAGTACGAGACCTGGACTACGAGAAATACTTAGCAAGTGATCTGGACTAAGAGAACTACGAAGCCCAGGACCCGGACTACGAGAAATACTCACTGAACGATCTGGACAACGAGAACTACGAAGCCGAGGACCTGGACTACTAGAAATACTTGGCGAACGACCTGGACAACGAGGAATACGAAGAACATAAAATTATTTGGGTTTTTTCCGAAGAATTTTTCGAGTCTCTTCACAGCAAGAAATTTTGATTTGTGCATCGAAGGCGTCAATAAAGTCGCTGGAATAAGTGCAGACTATTGCGTTTTCAGATCCCCGACAACTGCTACAAGCATTGGGACGTTATTGAAGGAAGTTGGAATCTTTTTAGAAACGTTTATATCAAAAGGGAAGAAAATTAAAAAAATTAATAAGTGAAAGATTTCCTGAAATTAATCGAGAAAGGTTTTGAAATAATCAATCGTCGAGGAGCTGAAACTCTGGTAAGAAGAAAACGACTAAAAGATAACGTTCTCCCATCTAAAGATGACATTGAAAAATTTACACTATACTTGGAAGTAAAACGCACCCATGCATTCGAGAAGCTGCAAAAAAATTTCGATACGACTATTGGTTACAATTGAGTGAAATGACGTTGTTGGCCATCCAAGTTTTCAATCAACGTCGCCAAGGGGAAGTATCGAAGATTTTTGAGCCTACAAACGTCTCGACAAAAAAACTGATAAAGATATGTATGACAACCTTTCCGAAAAATGCAAGGCAAGGCAATCGCTGAGACATATGTCAGATTTGAAATTCGTGGAAAGCTAGGACGCCCAGTGGGGATCCTAGGGCGAGATGAGATACTCCAGAGCGTAGAACTGATCTTGAATTTCCGAAATGTTGCTGAAGTACCAGAAGATAATCCCTACGTTTTTGGCCTTAAACCATCGAAAGGTGTACGACACAAACGCTTATATGCGTACGAGCTGATGCGAACACACTCTGGACTGTGTGGCGCCGAACTCCCAGAGTCTCTGCGTGGCACAAAATTAAGAAAGCACATCGCCACATTGTGTGCTGAATACAATCTGAGTGATTCGGAATTGTCGGATCTTGCAAACTTTTTGGGACACGCAGCCAAGATACACCAATCTCACTACAGACAACAAGCAGCAAGGGATATAGTGGGCGTTTCTCAATTCTCAGAAGCGGCTAGCCGCAAAGATGTACAAGAATACATTAGGAACGATCGACGCAACACGGGTCATTCCACTGATCGGCAGCTCGATGTTGATAAAACAATGTCACAAACGCCCCAAGATACCAGTGCTGTTTCAACTGATCCTGATGGTACAATATTATTAACTTAATGTTCAGATATGTCATGCTGTCGTAATTTCACTGAAATCATCTAAATTAAATTACCTATATTTACCCACAATACAGGAAGCTTTCCAAATGACTTTGAAGATGATTGCATGCCTATAACATTGGCCTCAAGTTCCAACAAAATCAGACCAGATCATCAATGTCCTCGCAAGTTGTAACGAAATAAGTGCATCACTTTCATAAAAATTATTATTGCCAATTTATACCCATATGATTTCTAGACGTTGCTAGATTCTCCTGAACCACTGAAATATAACCACACAAGAATGGGCACTGCGCTCTCGGTTCTGTGCGAGAGAGAAAGAAATTCGTGGGGCATTCTGCCCTTGTCGTACAGTCCGTTCAAGAACTTTACGTCGAATCGCTCAGCGGAGTAGCGCTGGCGTGCTAAACGTTCAAGGCAGAGAGAAGACTAGCTGGGACCAGCTTTTGAGCTAGACTATCCACCGCACGATTTACTCCTCAGAGTGCATGCGCAGAGAGATAGAAAAAGACAAACAGCCCCACGTTAGTAGTCTATCTCACAAAGACGTCCCACTTACGCGTTCAGCCCGGCAGTGCCCATTCCAGTGTGGTTATATTTCAGTGTCCTGAACTATTCATATAAATCAATCATAACCGCAGGAGAAATATGCACCTAAGATCTACGTAGATCTTATTGAATCGTTTATTACTATAACAACCCAAGTTACTTTCGAGAGGTCATTTTTCTATTTTCAAAGGAATCAAAAAAACATCTCAATTTCTACAGATCTATAAATATTGAGATGTTTTTCTTCATTTCCTGCAAACTAAAAAAGTGATTTCTCAAATGTGATTTGGGTTGTTCCAGTAATATACAATTTAATGAGCCCAGCAAACACAGAACTGCCGAAATTATAATGGCCCAGCACTGGCAGTGCTGGCAATGTGCTGGTGTAGGCTAGCCTTTGCTGCGCCACTACATGTAAAATAGCGGTATTTCGGTGAAGTTTTACCAGTATCCAACCATTGATGGAACGGTGTTGGTTACCAACTACTGATTTCCTGCAGGGCATTTTGCATCTTGCCACAACCGACTTGCCATCACTTGGCCGTTTTCAAACACACTTGCATCTGTATCTTGATGGCCCGGCATTGGCAACTCCGGCACTTTTCTACCGGCATCCGGTCGTTGATTCGCCGGCGTACATAGTATAAGCTTTTCTGCTGACTGCAGTATTTCTAACACTTCCACCGAATTTACCGGAAAAATAATGTTTCTATGCAATCGAACAAAAGTAGGGGAGAGCGGGGCAAAGAGGGCAGCGGGGCAGAGGGCAGCTCGGCAAAAAAAAAAAATCCTTGGAAAATGTTCGACTTTTTTTTTCGAGGAAAATCGTTTCCCGAAGGAATTTAATTTTTTTGAAATTTAATTTCGAAAATTTGGCGGAGCTGCCCTCTTTGCCCCGCTCTCCCCTATATAATATTTAATCATCAGAAATCTTCGAAGTCATTTTTTTTTTCAGTACATATTGATGTAAATTCTCACAAATCGACGTTTACCTATCGAGTCAAAAAGTGTTGAATATTGCAACAGGCGACGTTTGGTTGTAGATCAACACTGGACATCATACGATCAACGAAGTTAAGCAATTTCAACTGCAGCCAGAATTCGGATGGGTGACCCACATGAATACATCTAATTAGTCTTCGAATAGCTAATTTCTAACATCCTGGGGATATGAACTTTGATCTAACGCTCGAAAAAGAATCAACTATTAGTAAAAAAAATATTTTTTATCCGGATAATATCGAAAATAAAAAAAATCGAATGATCGGGTCATCGGCTGATCAATGTTGAGCTCTTGTTGGGCCATTGACTACTGCCTGACAACCAATTTGGGCTATTGCTGGCCCTGCGCTGGCTAACCGTTGGGCCGGTATAACACTGCCGGCACTGGCCCAGCTGTCGGCCACTGTGACACCAGGGTACAGGGCCATCACAAGTCTTCCGGCAGCGGTTCGGCAACTCAAGTATCGGCATTTCTCCACCTAACTAGCAATGGCCCTGCACTATGTGTTTGCTGGGAGATGTAATTAGATTACATTTGATCCACGTAGATCTACTTATTGTTAGATCTGGATGGATGAACATTAGGGTGTGTCAGATTGACTTTTTTTTTTTTAATTTTTATGGTGCTACCTTTTAAGTAACTAGGTCTTATCAAGAAGAAGACATTCCGCATGATAAAACTTTTCTCCGTTAAGTCTAACGAGGGGACGCTCACAGAGGTTCATCGAGTTAGGGGTACTGACTTCGCGTGGTTATAGTGTGAACAGGTACTAAGTAAACCCCCAAAGCACAGCCGCCAACTCGGCTTGGTTTCCGATAAATCGCGGGTTGAAGTTTTCGAGACTATTTATCATCCGTAACGCGCGGACCATGTACCAACGAAGCGAGCAGCCGAGCGGCTAGAGTTCCAGACTCTCGTCCGGGCGTCCCGTGTTCAAATCTCTCGGCAAACTTTTTTTTTTTTTTTCAAATTTCCAATTTAATATTACTTTTAATTATTCTAGTATTATTCTAATTCAAAAATTACTAATTTTTGTATTACTAGCGAATACGTGAGCCCCAATTTTACGATTGATTTTCGTTTTTCCTTGAATGGAGTGACGTGTAGGAAGTGTTTCAATGAAGTACCAGGAAATATATTTCATGGAAGTTTTTCGACAGGATAAAAACAAATGTATACCTGTCGATCCGATGGGACATTAATTCGTCGAAATTGACGGAGGGTCCGCGACCGTTGGTGTTCACGATCAGGTATTCACTGTAACCCACCTGCCGTTTCACGAATCAGTACCTACCTACCTTGGTTTATATTCGAGTTTTGAGGGTCTTACCGAAAAGGTCGCTCCTCGTTAGTTGAACACTTCCTACACGTCACTCCATTCAAGGAAAAACGAAAATCAATCGTAAAATTGGGGCTCACGTATTCGCTAGTAATACAAAAATTAGTAATTTTTGAATTAGAATAATACTAGAATAATTAAAAGTAATATTAAATTGGAAATTTAAAAAAAAAAAAAAAAGTTTGCCGAGAGATTTGAACACGGGACGCCCGGACGAGAGTCTGGAACTCTAGCCGCTCGGCTGCTCGCTTCGTTGGTTCATAGTCAGCGCGTTACGGATGATAAATAGTCTCAAAAACTTCAACCCGCGATTTATCGAAAACCAAGCCGAGTTGGCGGCTGTGCTTTGGGGGTTTACTTAGTACCTGTTCACACTATAACCACGCGAAGTCAGTACCCCTAACTCGATGAACCTCTGTGAGCGTCCCCTCGTAAGTGGTTCCGAAATTTTTTTTTTTTGTTTTCCATTTATTTAACACGCAAAAAAATCTATTTTCGGGGCAATTCACATAGTTTCGTAGTTATTCAATATTTTTCAAGTCTAGAGAAAGATTCTGAAAGCTGAAATTTTTATCTTCGAAATGGTTAGAATTAAACTTTATTCAAAAAATAATTTTCCATAGGTGTGGTTAACTTAAATGGAAAACTAAAAAAAGTTTCGGAACCATTTAGCCTTGACATAGGACATTTTCCGGCGGGGGGGGGGGGGGGGGGGGGGGGAATCTCTCCGTCTTGACGAAAACTATCCGTTCAGAAGGTAGCAAAAAAAATTATTTTTTGTGACACACTCTAATGAATATTTCATATAATGCATGATCCACCTTATATACAATGCAAGCTATCATTTGATTTGAAGGTGCCCTACCTGCTCCAGTGAGTGATTCAGACGAGGAGGAACCTCCATCAAGTAATGCGATAAATTCATTGTTTTCTTGATAAATATTCGGAGTGACATTTTTCTAGTGGATTGATTTCATTGCATCAAATTTTTATTTCGCAGAGAGAAGGCGTAAATGCAGACGCATAGCCTGGCAACCCAAGGAAATCGATCTTATCAACAAGAACTTCAGTCATTACTTAAGAAAGAGGACTTATCCTTCCAAGCCAGAATTGGAAGCAGTAGTAAATGCACACAAAGACATACTGGGGCAACGTCATTATAAACACATCAAGACTTGGATGAGCAATCAATACAAATTATTGAAGAAACAATAAATCTCGATTTCTTCTTTTTAGCCTTCAAGGGAATGTGAAAGGTGAATTATACACCTCGAATTTTCGGCAGCCCGTTTCCCAGCTAAAACATATCCGATCGATGTGAAATTGATATCAGGTACGCAGAAAAAGTGCACGGAGGGCATGATGCTCTTGGATTTCCAAAACAGCGGAAATAAAATGTACAGTCTTATATCAAGAGTGCTCGGTAACGAATAATCGTTGTTGCTGACGTTGTACTCGATAAATATGAAAACACGCGAAACCCTTCGCTTTTTGGAAATCCAAGAGCATCATGCCCTCCGTGCACTTTTTCTACGTCACTGATATCAATTTCACATCTCTTAGATGTGTTTTAGCTGGGAAACGGGCTGCCAAAATTTCGAGGTGTATAATTCACCTTTCATAAAACCTCAAAGGGGTTGCAATGTCGAAAACAAAAAGTATCAACACAAATCTGATTAACCTACTAATATAGTGATAAAAAAAATCTGCATTGAGGTTAGAGTCTCAGTTTAAATGATACAATTGATGAATAATACTAATATTCAAGCACATTGAAGTTGAGAATGACCAATGAGTACAAATAACAAGAGGTAAAGACTTGAAAAACATTAACACTGGATTGTTCAACGCTCTGATGACATTATTAGGAAAGTCTACATTGAAGTGAGAGTTGTAGTTCAAATAATACAATTAATCTGAAAACTCAAAATGGTTAGAGGAAATGACTGTAATGCTAGTTTGATTGGTAAAGTCGGACAGTGTTCGTATACCCAAGCCTATTTTCCCGGCACGCGACCCCCCATTATAGAGTTCAATCTTTATATTCTTCGAGCAATATTGAAAGATAATATTCTTTGTGAATTCTGAACCACTTCCACAGATTAACAGCTGACGGATGTCCGAGTTGGTGGGGTGGAAGAGGATTAGCTCGGAATGATAAGAATCGATTTATCGCACAGCAGATTACAGATCCATGGAGTTACAGATCTCATCTTTTTCACGTCATTGATGGAGTTTGTATTAGAAAAGAGGACTTGTAACGGGGGGACACGTAATTTTACAATATTTTATTAATTTATTGCAAGCATAAATCATGTAATTCCAGCATCAGAAATGTGACAATTGGATAATTGGACGATTGTGGATCATTGTTAAACACTATGTCAGTACAAGAATGGTATTTTTTTATGAACTTATCATGTTATAGATATGTTATGTTATAGTTATCATACGATATTTTATGTTAGAGTGATGAAATGTCACAGTAATGGGCTTAAGGCGGCCCTATACTGAAATTTTGAAAAAAACAGTCTTTCATTTCTTATAGAGTTTTTGACTTGGGCTGCACTAGGCTACACTGGTGTGATGAAGCAGCCTTCATCTCTCTCTACCTCACAGGAGTAAGAGTGATAGATAGAGCTACACTACACCAGTGTAGCCTAGTGCAGCCCAAGTCAAAAACTCTATGAGAAATGAAAAACTGTTTTTTTCAAAATTTCAGTATAGGGCCGCCTTAACCCTTTGTGGCTTGGTGGTCAATATATTGACCACCTATTGCGTCATAGATTTTTGCGTATAAAAATTGTATTTATAGGTATATATTAGTGATTATACATTCTTCTATTAGCTAAAATGTTTCTCTATCATAATAAATAACAAAAATTAATATTTGTTAAATTGTTAATTAGTTATAAATAAACAAATGGCGTAAAAAGCTCTTTTTTGAAGAAAAAAAATCAATTTTCGCTTTGTTTTTCATTCAATCATTCTAAAAATTATTACGCGGGTGTTTTTGGGGTCACTGATTACGAATCTGAAGTCAGAATTTCAACATTTTTACATCCAAGATGGCGGATTCAAGATGGCGGACTCACTTTTCCAAAAAATAGACGTAGAGCACTAAAAACTTGTACTCGGGGGTTTTTGGTGTCGCTGATGACGAATCTGAGCTCAGAATTTCAAAATTCATAATGGCGGATCCAATATGGCGGACAAAAGTACAAAAAGTTGCTTGATGGAAGTGAAATTTGTCACTCGGGGGTTTTTGGTGTCGCTGATGACGAATCTAAGCTCAGAATTTCAAAATTCACAACGGCGGATCCAATATGGTGGACAAAAGTACACAAAGTTGCTCGATGTGAGTAAAAACTTGTACTCGGGGGTTTTTGGGGTCGCTGATTACGAATCTGAAGTCAGAATAATGAAATTTTCACAACCAAGATGGCGGATTCAAGATGGCGGACTCACTTTTCCAAAAAATAGACGTAGAGCACTAAAAACTTGTACTCGGGGGTTTTTGGGGTCGCTGATTACGAATGTGAAGTATTGATAAAGTAACCGCGCTTGGTTGATTCCAGAGACACGAACGAGGACGTAGCGGTTATTGTCTCCATTTTCTTTTTTTTGTTTGTTTTTTTTTTTTTCTTTTTTTTTCTTTGTAGTACAAAGGCTGTACCATACAAAACTATATACATTTGCAGTACTTGCAAAGTGCCATTGTGCATAAAATCCGAGAAAAACTGTTTTCAAATTTACCATCAATAAACAGTTACACTATAAATAAAATGTAAAAACTAAATTCTTAGAAAAAAAGCAAAAAAAAAAAAAACAAAAAAAAATAAAAAAAAAAAAACAAAAAAAAAAACAAACAAAAAAAAGAAACTGGAGACAATAACCGCTACGTCCTCGTTCGTGTCTCTGGAATCAACGAAGCGCGGTTACTTTATCAATACTTCACATTCGTAATCAGCGACCCCAAAAACCCCCGAGTACAAGTTTTTAGTGCTCTACGTCTCTTTTTGGAAAAGTGAGTCCGCCATCTTGAATCCGCCATCTTGGTTGTGAAAATTTCATTATTCTGACTTCAGATTCGTAATCAGCGACCCCAAAAACCCCCGAGTACAAGTTTTTACTCACATCGAGCAACTTTGTGTACTTTTGTCCACCATATTGGATCCGCCGTTCTGAATTTTGAAATTCTGAGCTTAGATTCGTCATTAGCGACCCCAAAAACCCCCGAGTGACAAATTTCACTTCCATCAAGCAACTTTTTGTACTTTTGTCCGCCATATTGGATCCGCCATTATGAATTTTGAAATTCTGAGCTCAGATTCGTCATCAGCGACACCAAAAACCCCCGAGTACAAGTTTTTAGTGCTCTACGTCTATTTTTTGGAAAAGTGAGTCCGCCATCTTGGATGTAAAAATGTTGAAATTCTGACTTCAGATTCGTAATCAGTGACCCCAAAAACCCCCGCGTAATAATTTTTAGAATGATTGAATGAAAAACAAAGCGAAAATTGATTTTTTTCTTCAAAAAAGAGCTTTTTACGCCATTTGTTTATTTATAACTAATTAACAATTTAACAAATATTAATTTTTGTTATTTATTATGATAGAGAAACATTTTAGCTAATAGAAGAATGTATAATCACTAATATATACCTATAAATACAATTTTTATACGCAAAAATCTAAGACGCAATAGGTGGTCAATATATTGACCACCAAGCCACAAAGAGTTAATCTGTGGAAGTGGTTCAGAATTCACAAAGAATATTATCTTTCAATATTGCTCGAAGAATATAAAGATTGAACTCTATAATAGGGGGTCGCGTGCCGGGAAAATAGGTTTGGGTATACGAAGATTGTCCGACTTTACCAATCAAACTAGCATTACAGTATACATCTATAGGTATATTCACACACTATAGATATACTGCAATGGTATTCCAGTCGGTGCATTCGGACTCTGTTCGTCTCCCCGAGTCCGTTGTTCCAGCAAATATTAGCCCCATTATAGTTGCTCACGAGAATACCCACGGTTAGCTGTGGCTAACGTGTAGGTCATGACCAGGAGTTTAATAGGTGCAAGTAGTAAGGCACGCTTCTCAGCCGTTTTAGAGAAAGTGATTAATCTGAATTTCAATGCATTCATGTGCATTCTACGTTAGCGAAAAGCCACCGAGCGCGTGGCGCAGCGGCAAGAGCCTCAGAACCGCGCGATCGCTAGATCAAATCCCACCGGTCCACTTTTTTTTCTTTAATTTTAAATATATCACATTTCTCACAAAGGACCCCGCACATTTCTTATGGGAACTGGCTTTCCGATGGATTTGGCTGAAATTTTCAGGTTTCGTAGTTCATGCGATGCTGATCAAAAGTTACCATTGCCACAACTTCCAAAAGTGAACCGTTCGACCTTGGTAAGCGGTTGAAGTTTAAATTCAATTTCGTGTAGTATCAGTTCCAACCCAAAAGTGCTAGTATTTTGCAGGCAGGAATTTCCGTTCGATGTACTTTCCAACTTTTAACCCGGAACTGACTATCAAATAGCTCAAGTACGAAGTGATTCGTCGAAAAACCTATACTTAAAAAATCACCTAAAGGTAAAAGCGAGGGGCTATTCTTTCACAGATCAGGGGAAACGCAAGTACAAATGGACCGATTTTAAACCTCAACCGCTTACCAAGGTCGAATGGTTCACTTTTGGAAGTTGTGGCAATGGTAACTTTTGATCAGCATTGCATGAACTACGAAACCTGAAAAATTCAGCCAAATCCATCGGAAAGCCAGTTCCCATAAGAAATGTGCGGGGTCCTTTAGGTGTTTCGAATAATGTTTATCTTGGAATCAATTGTAATAACTTCTTCTTTCAGCGGAAAAGGAGATTCTGAAATGATCGTACACAAGGACTTAAATGAATTCTAAAGTGACAAGACTTTGAGAAAAAATCAGGTTCAAGGCACCCGTGATGCCGTCATGAAATCGACAGGGATATTATGTAGAAGACAGTTCTTTTTTTTTTATACTCACTATTAACCAACGATCCCAGGGCCATGAAACACTCCTTTTGCAGCTGCCGCGGCATCTCCAGCAGCTATTCACTCTGAATTCTGCCTCCACGACTAGCATTGTGAGATAAAACTTCGGCGATACGAAAGCACCCCGCGTTCTCGACTTCGCACTACGGATCAGCATTTCTTCCGATTATAATACCTAAGACATCCATGGCTTGGAGATTAGTATATTGTGCATCAAGGGAAGGAAGTGAGATTTCGCTCCCGAACGTGTAGATAGGCGCCCCAGCCGGTCGGGGGGACTCGGCGAGCCGAAGGCTCGCCGATTTCACCCGATCGCGAGGGCGGCTATTTACACCGAGGGAGCGAAAACTTCCGACCGTGATGCACACGATATTTTTTTTCACACATGGACGGAAGGCCGATTTCCTACCCGCAGAGAGATACGACCACGCACGATCGCAAACTCGCAATCTTAGGTTGAGGGATAAGGAAGTCATGCTATTTCGCTTTTTATCATTTCTGATTTCACTTTTTTCTTTGCAACAAACAAACGAACGATCATGAACGACGCGCTTTTTTTCTGTCATTTTGTGCGTCCGATGGCGCTGTTACCGAAAACATACGAAGCGAACTGGGAGGAAAATTCATTACTCACGGCCTTCCCTCTCATGGGAGGTAAAACTCCCCTGGTCGGTAAAACTGAACTTCCTCACCTCTCAGCGGGTAAGGAAATCGGCCTTCCTGGCCATGTGGGAAAAAAAAGATTTAACTTCAGAGTTAGAAAGACATGTCACAATATGAGTGGAAATTTTTGCAATTACAGAACTGTCCCCAGGTTCGGTCAATCCCGCATTTGCTGAGGTTGTTGCCTTTTTCGTAATTTCTTTTTCTTCCTGCACACCTGACCTACAAATCATATCTTGTATTGATTCTGAAGCAGTCGGAATATTTCGCACACCCCTATTGAAAATGTCGACGTCGCGTCTATGTCGTAAATGACGTCAGAAACGATGTAGGAAATGACGTATGAAACGATGTAGAAAACGACGTATACGGTATACTTTTAATATTAGTAAATTATTTATTATCCACGCTTATTTATGACAGAACTGAAAAAAATGGAGGTTTGATTGTAAATAAAGTATATTTTAATACATCGGATTAGATTTGAGCTTTACATTTTTTAGATGTTTAGATGAGTAATGTTCATTAATGGGTTCGCGGTGGCTAACTGTTTTTTTTTTTTTCGGACTTTTGAGGAAACGAGACTCTATTCTAGCCGTATTTCATGTGCCGATAGCCGAAATTATGATAATAATAATTATGACCCCTTATAAAAATAATATAATATTATTGATTGTATCTGAAAAAATCAGTTAGCCACCGCGAACCCATTAATGAACATCACTGTAAATATATCACAGCTTAACATTTTGTTTATCTTAACATATCACAGTTTGGCATTCTTTCTATTACGCCTAGTTTTCTCTCTTTGGGTATCATTTATTTTGTTGTAACGTTTACGAATAAAGTGACTTCTCATCACTAAGTAAAAGTGACAAACCTGTTTTGTCAATAAACCATTGTGTTCTACACAACCTACGAGGGGCAAACCCTCCAACTCTCCTATTTTCTTGGTCATCGTGAAGAATGTATCGTTATTAATTTCTTGAGTACACGCAACTTCTAATATCGTTGATTCTAATATTTTTAATAGCACTGAAAAAATCTGTATCGGCGGTACAGCAATACAGTTCTTGCTGGTCAATTATAGGCGCTATAGTGAAAGACTCTTGCTGATGTAGAAAATCGAGTAGCTGAATCAGAAAACACTGATTGCTCTAAATTTCATACAAATATGGCTACTGGCGTCTTTCTGATACAGCTATATATTATAGCCGCTGGAAGCAACTCAGTTTTGTAAAATGAAAGCAGACTATAGTCTGTATACTAATAGAAGGATTTGTTAACATTTAATAAGATTTATTCATATTTAATAAATGATTTATAAACTCATATACTTCATAAATATTTGTTAATAGTTGATAAATATTTATTCAGACATCTGGAAAACGAAAAGTCAATGCAGAAATTCTATACGATTGACAGTTTTCAAAACCTCGAATATTATATTTATACTTCCATATTACAAAAAAATCAAATAATCATAATAATTAATAATGAAGCACTGTAAAAAACGCATGAAAAAAAAACAAAACAATTTACTCAATTGTATTAGCTGTGTTCGTGTTAGCTACACTTTCTACACTTTTCTTACACTTTTTACGCCCGCCCAATAGGAGGTGTGGATTTCTAGTGAAAAGTGTAAAATCTAGTAAAAGTGTAGAAAGTGTAGCTAACATGAACACAGCTATTATGATTACATCCTGGAATAACACCAGTTTGAAGGTGTACGTCTATTCTAACCTCTTACTGGTGTTTGAGGTTATGGCGTGTATTAATGAGCGATCTTTACGAAACAAATATTTTGTTGGATTCAATAAATATTTGCTAACTGTTAGAAACGTATATTTTTCAAATGTTATAAAATATTCGTTTTATTTAAAAAATTGAAAAATTCTTTCCAAATAAATGTATTTATTAGAAATCCTTCTATCAGTGTAAGCATATGAGTATAGCTGTCACGGCTTCATGCCAAGCTTGCGCCAACTATTACGACTCAGCCATATTTGTATGCATTCTTCAAGTAGGCTGTATTGCTGTCGCCTATTTACTAATACAATATGGCTCGACCAACACGAATTCTGGCTGTAATCGCTGAACGGTTCTTTCAGTGAGCGTGAAAAGCCGCTCGGAAGCATATTTTAAATGTCCATAGCTCATCAAGTCAATGACTTTGTCTCGCACCTGATTTTCTCCTGTATTCGCACATACTGTCTCGATACACCGGTCACATTTTGTAAACTTCGTACATTTGCGTGCAACGTATCCTGCAATATAGGCTTGTGAGAAGTCTGTCGTAGCAGCGACATCATAATTATGGTCACGGTGAATTTCTTTACTATGACAGACACCCTCGATCTCAATGTCTTCGGTGAAGCCTTTTTCTACAACGTCATCAAGTGCTTGTTGCCAAGAGCGCAATTGTTCTGAATTATTGTTAATTTCATTCATGTCAATTAAAGTTGAGAGTATATCTGATCCAGAGACGTTGCATCTTCTCGGCGGTTTTATTAAACAGTAACTTGTCATCAATCTGAATACTTGTGCGAAGAGAATGGAATCCGGATGATCATTGGATCCACAAGCACCCCTCATCATGCCGAAGAATCTCTGTAATAAAAATAGAAGACTAAGGGATTGAGGTAGAAGCGATTCACAATGGATAAAAAAGCATTAAACTACACATCAGATTTTCAAACAGTCGATGCTATATTAGACCTGTCCTTAAGAAGGGTAAAATCGAATTTCGATCGGGCCACCCCTCAAAGTAGTTCGAAATAATTAAAAAAAAATGTCAAATTTTTTTCAATTTTTTTCGTCCATATTTACCCACCCCTCGAAAGCCTTACTTTTTCCCATAAGAAAAGCATTGATTTTTCGAGGTTTTTAATCAAAAATTCGTACTGGGTCTGAAAATAGTCGTAAAAAAATTTCAAAAGAAGCAAAATGGAGGTGTATTCGTCCACTTTAAACCGCCGCTTGGAAAATTGGGCTATCTCTATTTTTGACTCCGCTTTCTAACTTTTAGTGCGGCAAGAAATTTCAACTAATGAATACAAGCTCTTGGGATTGGTCTTGAAGATGAAAGAAATTCTTTTTTGAAAATAACAAATAGAAATTCAAAAATTTCGATCACCTATTATTTGAGAAACCGCTGAAAAAAGATTTCAAAAATGTCGAAAAACCTCATTTGGAGAGAAGAATTAAATCGCAGTAGTCGTAGAAAATAGAAAATTCTTTGTGCAAACTAATAAGTCATGTTAAAAAATGTAACTCCAACCCTTAGCAAAAAAAATTAAAAAAATTAAAAATAAAAATAAAAATAATTAAATTTTAAATTACGTTTTTCGACATTTTCAAAATCTTTTTTCAGCGGTTTCCCAAATATTAAGAAGGAAGATGAGGTGATCAAAATCTTTGAATTTCTATTTGTTATTTTCAACGAAGAATTTTTTTTCTTCAAAACCAATCCCAAAAGCTTGTATTCACTAGTTGAAATTTCTTGCCGCACTAAAAGTTAGATAGCGGAGTCAAAAATAGAGATAGCCTAATTTTCCAAGCGGCGGTTCAGAGTGGACGAATTTACCTCCATTTTGCTTCTTTTGAAATTTTTTTACGACTATTTTCAGACCCAGTACAAATTTTTGATTAAAAACCTCGAAAAATCAATGCTTTTCTTATGGGAAAAAGGAAGGCTTTCGAGGGGTGGGTAAATATGGACGAAAAAAATTGAAAAAAATTTGACATTTTTTTAAAATTATTTCGAACTACTTTGAGGGGTGGCCCGATCGAAATTCGATTTTACCCTTCTTAAGGACAGGTCTAATGCTATATGTATGTATGTACTTCTAAGGCATCCTGATTCAGTCGCGCCGTCATTAAATATTTAAAGTTGAATTCATTCTTCAAAAAATGTATCAATTCAAGAGTAGTTTTCAAGGTGACTTTCAGCCCGTGGCAAGTGCTATCACTCATGAACACGTAATTACGTGCTTTAGCAGTTTCTTCCCAAGATATTAAGAAGTCAAGGAAGTCTGTTATCGCCTTTTACAATGTAAGAAGTTGAGGAAAGACTGTGTTATCATTCAGTATAAAATGTGCAATGACAATTACACTAAAGCAATTACCTTGTATTGCCTAGAATCAGGGTTACATGTTAAAGCAAATTGTCTCGTACGAGACATCATGACTGTAATTAATTCATCTATTTTTTCAATGAATGCCTTTGTCGGCTCACAATCTGCCAAATCAGGCTGACTTGCACCGTATACATCCATCGCAATCTTTACTGGCTTCGAAAAAAGCTTTACAATAATATATTATTTAGTTTTATAAGATACTGGTTTATGGATGGATGTGAATAACAATCAATGAAAAATGTCATACCTGAAAAGCCAAGGGTACACTCATTTTTTGAAAGTACTTCGGCTTTAGATGGTACGCCGTTAATTTATATGCTACTTTCAAGTTATAAGCTTTTTTTAGAGCAGCATGCCTGTGCAATTTATCAAACATCGAAACAAATAAAAACAAATTATTACGGGACAAGTGTTTACAAAAAAAAGATCAGGTATTTAAAATTAAAATAGTACCTGGCGTTTATTCCAGTTCCTTCGCATAATGGTTCTTTTCCTAACAAATACAAACTTTTCGTGAAATCGTCAAAGGATGTCAAGTCTAGAAGATCAGTTCTTGTGGTCACGTCTGCACTTATATCAACCTAGACAGGATAATTGGAAATAATCTTTAAAAAAAACATAGGTTGACTATTAATACAATGAAGAATCAGTTATCTCACCTTAGCCGTCATGTCATTAATAACAAAGACTGTTATTGTTGTGGCACACAGCTTATTCCACTGGTGAAACTGGATCCCTTCGTCAGAAAGCATGTAGGCCCATGTTTCAGGTAAACAAAATATCATTAGATCTCGTCGTAAATTTTTGATGGTATATTCTTCTATACCGTTCATGGCACTTGGATATGCGTTATCATCAGATAATATATCGCATTGAACGATGCTATTGCATGCAGGAATTGTAACGTCACTTAACTCAGTCACTTGGCTGATCGGTATTAGTATGTTCTCGTCATTGAGGTTTATCTGCTTTTTCTGTGACATAATTAGAATTTCACATACCGGTTATTTATTATTTATTTATTATTAATTTATAATGCACTCTTGTGACATAGCCACAGTTCATAGGAGGTTACATAATAGGGTGAGTTGATAACTGGCCCATGGTTTCAAGGAAAATAATAAAAGAAAATATAAATAAGAATTTTAGAGATTGAACAGATCGAACAGTGCAGGTGTTTTTGGTCTCCGAGAGTCCATCAAATGGTTTAATAGCATGCGGAGTAGTGCAGATGTCGATGCGGTGGTGGTTCCATGTTGCAAGCTAGGAGCCTGCGATTTTGAGGCGAAGACACATAAGGTTTTTGAGGTATATGAAGAGAACGTCAGCTTCTCTCGGCGTTCTGACACTCAAAATCTCATGTATTGACGGTCCTAGGCTGTGATATTTGAGCCGAATCATATCCGAAGCGGGACAGGAGGCGAGAAAGTGTTGGAGGTCATCCGGACAGTCCCAGGAACACACTGGGCACGAGTTTTCCGGGTTGAGCTTAATGCGCTTGTTGTTCCAGTAGAAACAAATCCCTCTCTTTGAAGCCACCCTTGCTTGACTTACAAGGGCAAGTTTGCTGAGATTCAGGTTAAAGTGCAGGTAGTTAGGATCCTGTTGCTGTAGATGATGGTACAGTGGGCAGTATGATGAGGCTCGTGCTTGTTCCAGGTCGTTCTCCCTCAAAATGTTTCCTTGTTCTGCCAGGATTAAGTAAATGTGAGACGATATCGTGTGTGGGTTTTGCTCATCGAAGATCGGGCCGGAGCCAAGATCTACCAGCTTCTCACGGAGCGTATTTACCCAGTTTGGGTTCGGAGAGAGTGGGTTCGTAGTGGACATATACAACAGCCTGTTGTAGCACTTACGGGGGAGTCTAGTATCGTCCATTTCCAGCAGCTTGACCATCCATCTCAGTTTCTTCTTCAGGATTTCTATGCTCACGTCAGGCACCTTCGATTCCAGAGGGACGATGTAATGAGGAGTGGAGCGGGGCCAGCCATAAAGCTGTTTGAAAAATTTGGACTGTGCTGTGCAAAGGGTGCTTTCGTGACCGTCCGCCCAGAATTCCGCCGCGTAGAGGAGGGTGGCAGTCACCACTGCATTGAAAAGTTTTTCTGCTGGTAGTGAAGATCTAGGTTGTGCCTTCCTGAGTTTCCCCAGGGTTACGCCGAAGGCCTGATTCGCCTTCGCCGCTCGATCCATGGCTGCATCGTTGAATTTCCCGGATCTGGAGAATATAATTCCGAGATAGCTGTATGATTTTGTGGTTGCTATTGTGTTTCCGTTGTATTTGAATGTCGGCATGCTGAGGTATTTGGGCCCGGGAAAAAAAGTTCCATATATGATCAGATATGGCCATATATGAACTTCCATACATGACCAGGTATGAAATTTGTCCTGATCTGAACATACATGAGCATGTGGGAGCATATATGAGCAAATGGGAGCATATACAGGATGATTTCTTTTAATCGCCCCAGGCTGATATCTCCGAAACCAAGCAAAATACGGGAAACACCTCAGACAAAACTTATAGCATATCGAGGGGGAAAAGATGTGGTGCAATCATATCTTCTGTAGATGGAGGCGCTTAGCTGTGGTGAAGGTCAACTTGGTTTTTTTAAATAGAATGGTAAAGTTTTCTTCACAGAATCTAAAAGAGCACCAGATTCTGCATCAAAAACACTTGACCAGATATTTTCTAAAGTTGATGGTTTATGAGATAAGAGCTGGGCAAGTTGAGTCAAAAGAGGAAGTCCAAATTACCTGAATACTGTTCTTAAGTTTTCTCAAAAATGTCTGAGATACTTTTTTATGGAAGATAAAAATTACGAGTTGGTACAAACTGATTGAATCCAGAAATGACAGTAATGACGATAACATTATTGATAAAATTTATTGACCTCAACTTATTTGACCGTGATATCTAATCTTGACAACTCCAAGTAGAAAAGTATCTCAGACAGTTTCGATAAAACTTAAGAACAGTATTCAGGTAATTTGGACTTCCTCTTTTGACTCAACTTGCCCAGCTCTTATCTCATAAACCATCAACTTTAGAAAATATCTGATCAGGTGTTTTTGATGCAGAATCTGATGCTCTTACAGATTCTGTGAAGAAAACTTTACCATTCCATTTAAAAAAATCAAGTTGACCTTCACCATAGCTCAGTGCCTCTACCTACATAAGATATGATTGCACCATATCCCTTCCCCCTCGATATCTTATAAGTTTTGTCTGAGGTGTTTTCCCGTATCTTGCTTAGTTTCAGAGATATTAGCCTGGGGCGATTAAAAAAAATCACCCTGTATGAGCATGTAGGAGCATATATGAGCATATCAAAGATCACATGAAGATGTATGGGCATGTAAGATCATATATAAGCATGTCTGAACATATCCGAACATATCTGAGCATATCCGAACATGTCTGAGCATTTGTGAATATATCTGAGCACATTATATAAGCTAAATGAGCATTTAAAAGTAAAAGTAATGTGACTTTGTAGGAACGACACTTCTTCAAATTAGGCAAAAAAATCACGGCAGTTTTTGCATGTCATCGAGTTTGATGTTACGTAGTGCTGACATGTGGGTTATGCAATTATTGAATAATTGAATTTTTGCCTAATTTGATCATTTGTTATGTTGCATAAAAAAATAATAACAATAATAAAGCACACGATTCTTATGGGAATTTCCATTTATGATTCTTTTATTTTTCACTGAAAAGAAGATGAATCTCACTGAATAATCGAGAATATGAGTTTATGGCCCAGGATTAACCATGAAAGAAAATTTAGTATGAAATATAGTGAATAATCATGTTTTTGAATCATTTGAAAATTCCTTCTCGAATAGGGTGACTAGGGGAACAAAATAAAAATCTGGAAAAATGAGGGAATTTTTTTAAAATTATTGGGAGCTGATTTGGGGGGATCCAACATGAATTTTTTTTTTTTTTTTTTTACCCCATCTAAGGACCACCCTATATGGAGCGTTTCACGTCAAACCGACCACCCCAATTTTGTGAGTTACTTTGATGAAATCAAAACAATAACAGCATATCAATCGACGATATTTTTGCATGGTCTTGATCGGAAATTGTATAGTCATTATTGTTGAACACACAGGCATACGATGGATAGTTTTTATGTGTTATAATTGGCGACATTCTCAGTCCTGTGAAACGCAGAGAGGAAATTCGAAGACCTAGAATATTTGAATCGTATTTCCGTGAGTTCGATAATTCTATTGGAAGGCTTCATTGCATCATATACACGACAATATATGGGCATATACAATCATACATGATCATATATGATCATATATGATCATATATGATCATAGGTTGTCATGTATAGTTCAGATTGGGCAATTATTAGTATGCTCAGATACGAGTGTATATGCTCATTTATGATCGTTTATAACCATACATGGTCATACATGGACATGTATGAGTACATATGGGCATGTATAAGTCTGATTATTACAGCCAGGTTACTAACTGAAATGACCGCACATGATCATGTATGAGCTCGTAACATCATATATGGCCATGTATGATCATATATGACGCACGTGATTAGACATGATCATGTCAGGTCAAAATTCATATCCGAACAGATATGATCGAGTATGAGCATGTTCTATCATGTATGATCATATATACTTTTATACATGATCATACATGACCATACATGGAACTTTTTTTCCCGGGTTGGTATACTGGCAATTTTATTTTTGCCGATGACCTGAGTTGTACATTTTTTATTCTGGTAGTTTAAGAAAAACCTATCAGTTGAAACATTTTTGGGTCGTAGCTTTTGATACTTCTGTATAATTGTACTCAAAGTAGCATCTATCGTGAACTGTCGAGGTAGTTGGGTTTTGGTTTTAGGGATGGTAATTACCATCAGGGAGCCTTCTTGTTCTATGTCTTGTACCCTAATTTGCGTCAACTCGTCTGCACGGCAGCATCCCATCACACCAATTGTGATGATTATCTGTAATGAATAATTAGTGTTAGTATTGTTAGAGAGTGAAGAGCCGCGGTGGCTCGTGGACAAGAGCCCCGACTACGAACAGATAGATCGCGGGTTCGAATCCCCCCTGGCACCACTGAGATTTTTAAATAGAAAAATACTCATATGCCTCAACCGCGGCTCTGGTGGTTTGTATCCCACCTAAAACAGTAGAGCCAGTCAAGGTGCAAAGTTGGAAGAAGGAGGGAAAACGGAGAAAGAGGGAGAGGGGGAGGAGCACCTTGACTATAGGGAAAAAGATAACGAAAAAAGGTCGAACCCCGAGGGGAGTACCTGGGAGAGCCCAAAGCAAACCAATTTATTGTTAGAGAGTGATTTCTATGTGCTATTATTGTTGTTAATATTGTATACCGCGAAGTTTTGTGGACACGGAACGCTAGGGGTACCAACCCGAAATTTTTGCTATTCCATAGGCGTAGGTCATACAGTAAACTGCAGCAGCAGTTTGGTAACTTACGAGATGTTTCGAGTAAGATCACTAGAGATCACTAGAAATCTAGTGATCATTGGTCACTAGAGATCACTAGAAATCTAGTGATCATTGGTCACTAGAGATCACTAGAAATCTAGTGATCATTGGTCACTAGATTTCTGGACTAGAAATCTAGTGACTAGATTTCCAGTGATTTCTAGTGATCTTACTAGAAACATCTAGTAAGTTACCAAACTGCTGCCGCAGTTTACTGTATGACCTACGCCTATGGAATAGCAAAAATTCGGGTTGGTACCCCTAGCGTTCCGCATCCACGAAACTTCTCGGTATAATGTATATACAGGAAGAATGACTAACGTCTGAACACTCGGAGCAGCGTTGAGGTGACCGAGAATGAAGCACTGGCAATCGCTTCCTATTTCAACGAACAAGAAAACCCGAAACCAATAACAATTGACAATTTTGCCTGGAGGCTACCTCAATGCTGCTCCGAGTGTTTGGACGTTAGACATTCTCTCTGTATCTATTAAAAATATTTCACACCAACCTTGTGTATAAGATACATTTCGTCTAGAGCTTCATTTTAGAATTTCTTCAAATCTTCTCCAGTGAAGACCATTGATTTTTTACTCTCATATCCCTTCGAGTGTTTTTTTAGATTTGCTAATAAAATATGATTTTGACTGATATCAATATTTTTCTTGAGCTTGAGCATACTCTTCAACATCGAGTAACGTGCCCACACAGTAGGTGGCTTGTACTTTTGAAATAATTCGTGGAAATAGGCCAATACACAGTTTTCGGAAGTTATCTCGTTTTTCATTCTTTTCCACTCAAGCCAAGCCACGTATGTCTGTTCGTATTTACTTTTTGATTTTGTAGGCAGTATGTTTTCCGCAGCATTTCGAGCAGCTTGCCGTAACTCCGGGGGTGTACACGTTGGCATCTGTTCATCGCTTTCACTACTCGACATTTTTTTATTAATTAATAAATTTTAATCAATAAATATTCAATTGTGAGGTTAGAATGTTAATTGGAGTAGATCGAAGAAGTTCATCGGGTAAGTAAGTATCTACTTCTGGAGTTTCGTGACCCGTGTGTTTGAATGTGGAAATAATTCGTAGGTATAGGTCAGTAGTTAGTTTAGAAAACCATATTTATTAATTTTCTTTCGAACAACGTTTCGGCCGGGCCCCGGCCGGCCATCTTCAGGCTACAAAAATATAATTTTATGTACAAACTGTTTACTATATATAATAGGAAATATATTCGTTCTTTGGTGCTAGCACAAGTACGACTAGGTTTTACTATGTTATAGTTCTAAAAACTGGATTATACCATGCATTCCTCATTTAGAGTTAAAGTTTTGATTGACACGTGAGGCGTGTTCCTTAAGATTATGTTAGATAAAGTTACAGGAGGTAAACTAAAGAAATATTAAGTTGAACAAATTCGTAATTGAGCGCTGATGGAGTAAAGAACAATAATTAGCTGGATTGTAGTTCTAAATACATGATTATAACGGATGTTACTCACTTAAAAGTTGACTATCCTCTGCTTAAGACATCTGTCTTGTTTGACATTTCGGAAGGAAGTGATTCAACAATCATAGATTGTGATCGACATTTGATGGTAATATCGATCTAAGATGGAGACCCGCCGCGGGCTTATTTCAAAATGTCATAATACACCTGACTAAGGTTGTCTATGTCTGTTCTTTTGTTTACAGCTCTATCTATATTTTTAGTGATGTGAATCATTTCCTTCGTGAGTCTCTTATTTAATAACTTTTCCTTGGTTAGAATACTGGTATTTTCGAAGTCAAATTTATGTCCATTACAGATGGAATGTTGGGCTAAAGCCGATTTTACAATTTCTTTCTTATTCACGTCTTGTTTATGACCATTTATTCTATTTTTCAAATGTTGTTTGGATTGACCTATGTAAAACTTGTTGCAATCAAGACAATCAATCTTGTAGACTGTGTTAGTCCTATTCTTAGTGGGAATTTCAGATTTGAGATTAGTGAAAAGAGCATTGTTGTTATTCGTGATTCTATATGTAGTATTAATCCCTTCTTTCCTAAGGATAGATTTAATTTTTTGGGAAAGTCCATTCACGAATGGAATGGAGTTTGTAATTTTTACTTTTTCATTCTCGAACGGTTTCCAATTAATACTATTGTAGAATTTATGTACTCTTTGCTTTTTTATTTCTTCAATTAGTCTGACTGGATATCCATTAGTCTTCAAAGTTTGATCTACAAGTCTTAGATTGGTCTTCCTAAATTCTGGTTTAGAGATTCTAATACACCTGTCGTAGAGGACTATGGCGACTGACTTCTTGTGTTGTAGTGGGTGAACAGAGTCAAAGTTTAGATATCTTCCTGACCAAGTGTTTCTTCTTTACCAATCTAGTTTTATGGTATTACCGTCGTTGATGACATTAGTGTCTAGAAAACTAAGTTGTTTGTTCTTTTCCAGTTCAGAGATGAATTTGATGCGCGGATGAAAGTTGTTAAACTTAGTCAGGAGGATATCGATGTTATCACGATGTACACAAGTTATGATATCGTCTACATATCTAAAATAGAAGGGTAACGTGAAAGGCAGTTTTTTAATTACTGAAAGTTCTAAATTCTCTAAGACTAAGTTGGCTACTACTGGGCTCAATGGTGCCCTGGTGAAAATAATTTCTACGATAGACTACAAATAACTATGAATAACCATGAACAACTACGAAATTTCTACGATTTTCTCAAGGAATTCGGTCGTTTCTTAAAAATTTCGTAAAAATTTCGTAGAAATTTCGTTCGAAATATAGTCGCTTCTCATAGAATTTCATATTTTTTTGTAGATTGTCGTAAAATAGCGTAATTGTTCTCAATTGGGTCTTTTACGTTTTCGTAGGATTTCGTAGTTTTTCGTAGTTACACTGTTCTACGCTACGACAGTCCACAAAAAAGTACGAAAACGTGGGAGAAGTCTTTAAACGTACAAGATTCATATATTATGTTATACGTTTGGAGACGTCTCCCAGGACAAGCCGTGAAGACGAAACGACACAGGCTAGCCTAATGCTTAGAGAGGAATAAATTTCTATTTCTCTCTGAATATCGCCTCGATATTCACGGGTAGTATTGACGTTGGGAAGTTACTTCACTTGCGAGAGAGATTTTCTGAGCGCTCAGAGGTTTGAGACCGGCAAGAGTGTTGAGTCCGCCGCGAACCTCAGAGATGGCGTTGGCGCGCTTCCGCCTACCATAAAAGCTATATTACATTAATATTAATTCGGGAACGTTACACACGACAACATAATTTCGAGAATATTCATAAGTTTATTTTAATGCAAAGAAACGCACTTCTGCATCCGTAAATTGACTTTCATTTCGACCATCGCACACCGCATAAACCTTCAGGAAATCCTCGTTACAATAATCATAATATGATAGTTTTTGCGGGGATAACTGAAACGTGCTAGTCTTCGGGAGAAGCTGAAACGTGCTATAGTTTTCGTGAAAAATCTGAAACATTAGGGTGGTCCTTATTTGGGGTGTTTTTGAAATTTCCTATGGACAAGGCGGAAAAAGTTTGCAAATAAATTTAAAAAAAAGTACGCAAAAGTTGAAGTCTGTAGGTCAACTCAAAGTACTGCCTATAAGGCAGTGAATTTTCCCATTTGATTTACATAGGAACTCGGGCTCAATGCATTATTTTTTTTTCTCTGCCTCAATAGTGCTTCGAAAAATCTGAAATTTGGCATACGTCCACCCTATAATCATAGGTATTCCATAAAAAATTGGGCAATTTTCAGCAATAAAAGAGAAAAAAAAAATAATGCATTGAGCCCGAGTTCATATGTAAATCAAATGGGAAAATTCACTGCCTTATAGGCAGTACTTTGAGTTGACCTACAGACTACAACTTTTGCGTACTTTTTTTCAAATTTATTTGCAAACTTTTTCCGCCTTGTCCGTAGAAAATTTCAAAAACACCCCAAATAAGGACCACCCTAATATTCATATTGAAACATTTTTTTCATAATTTGATAAAATGTTATAAACTCAAGTCAAATTTTCTTAAATTGTGAAAAACCATATAAACCTATTTGAAATTATATAAAATTAGACGGTATAAAGTTATACAGAGCGATTCTCTGGAATATAACGTGCTTCGCCGGCATATAGACAACCCGACCATCAAGCGATGGTGTTCTATTTTGCATATCGCATGCCCTTTGGCTTCAATCTCTTATTCTCTGCAAATGTACGAAATGTCATTCCATTATTTTAGGAATCCAATTTTTCTTAGTTCTTTTGTAAAAAAACGTGGAAATGCGTAGGAATTCTTACTATTATACGAAAATTCTATGAAATGTTATTCCGCTTCCTTGTGAATTAAGATGTCCTAATTTTTAGTACAAAATCGTGAAACGTCGTAGAGAATCGTAGTAAATTGTAGAAAATTCGTAAAATCTGACGAAAATCTACGAAATTTATGTTCCACTTCTCATGTTTCCGAAATTTCTTACTTCTTCGAAGTTTTTCGTAGAAGATCGTAGATAATTTCAGAAATTCTTATTATTTTACGAAAATTAATGAAATTTATGCTCAACTTCCAATTCACCTGAACTTTCGTACTTTTTCGTAATTTGTTGTAGAGTTTCGTGAAAATTTCGTAGCAATACGTAATTTGCGTAGAAATTCGTAATTTTCCGTAAAATTTGCTAATACAGAATACGAATTTTAAATATACACTACGATTTTTAAAGATTTTCTACACAATTCCACGATTTACTACAAATAACTACGATTTTTTACGCAAAACTACGAAATTCAAATTTTCATCATTTCGTAGAAATTATTAGTTTTGCGTAGAAATTATTTTCACCAGGGTGACCCCATGGCAGTACCAAAGATCTGTTTGTAAAATTTTCCTTGGAATTCAAAACAGGTAGAGTTTAGGCAAATCTTTATCGCATGTATGAAATCCTTTTTTTCTATGTTTGTGAATTTCTTGACATCTTCCCACCTCTTGCCGATTACTGCGAGTGCGAGGTTTACAGGGATGTTAGTGAACAATGAGACGATGTCAAGAGATATCAAAACATGATTGTCAGGAACCTTTCTGCCTTTAATGTTATTTACAAAGGACCAGGGTTGCGATTCTGTAACTTTCCGCTAACTCGCTAACTCGCTAACTCGCTAACTTTTCGCTCTAAGACCGTTGGTTGGCTGAGGAGCGTCCAATCGGAGATCGTTACGGGCCGCAACGATCTCCGATTGGACGAAGTTAGCGAGTTAGCGAGTTAGCGAGTTAGCGGAAAGTTACAGAATCGCAACCCAGGTGTCTTTTACATGAAATTCTGTTTTCCCAACTTCATTAGAAAGAACTTGTGAGCAATATTTTGAAAGTTTGTAAGTCGGTGCATCGATATTGAAGACGATGGGTCTAACAGGTACTCCTTCTTTATGAACTTTAGGTAAAAAATAGATTCTAGGTATCAACGAATTGTGGTTTTTTAAATTTTTCCCAGTTTTAACCATGACGTAGCTTTTCTAAGTCCAGTTAGTTATAATGTTATTAATTTCCTTCTCAATATCTTTTGTCGGGTCTTTTTTAAGAATGCTATAAGTGTCACGATCCTGGAGTAAGAGGTTACATTTTTCAAAATAAGAGTTCCTGTCAATAGCAACCGTAGTATTCCCCTTATCTGCTCTAGTGATTAAAAGTTTTATATCCCTAGACGAGGCATGCCGTTTTTCTTGCTCTCTACGGAGCATGTGGGGTCCGTGTGACCCCACGCGTCTCCTTTGTGTATAATGCTTTCTATAAACAATAATCGGGTTTGAATATAGGTGAATCTTTTCGTTTTTCAATAAGGAATAGAATGGTGTATAATAAAGTCAATTTTCAAACACTAAACTCGTGAAATATGGAGGAATCCAGACCCGAGAATGCCGCCTGCGATTTAAAGTGCGAATTTTTAGATGGTAATGGGGTCCATATGGCCCCCACGTACTCCTTCTAGGGTTATGCTTATTGAGGAATTCTCTGGCTTTCTTGAATTTGCTTATTTCATATGAGGTTTGTTTGTCAGTAGGCTTTCTGTCGTGGTTGGCGATTACCCTGGCTACGTTACACCTGATTTTGTTTTTTGTTTCTTTATCTTTTCCCCCAATTGACCCCTCAACGGAGCATATGATTTCATCCACAGGTAAGTACTTATTATATTGAGGAACACCATGTTTCTGACCTCACCCTATTGAAAATGTCGACGTCGTCACGATGTCGTTCAGACGTCGCGTCTATGTCGTAAATGACGTCAGAAACGACATAGGAAATGACGTAGGAAATGACGTATGAAACGATGTAGAAAACGACGTATGAATTTGGGACCGGAAATGACGTCTCTTACGACGTCCTTTACGACGTCTTTTATGACGTACTGTCGACGTCATCGTAGATAAGTTTATATAGAAAAAAAAAAAATTCCGTGCTGCAGGATTTGAACTTAGAACCTCCAACCCCGTAGGCTCTCACCTTACCACTGCGCCACGACATTGCTTTGAATATGATGATTCTTTCACGTAACTATATTGAGTGACTACGGACATTGACTCAAAATGAAACCATATACGTAAAAGAATTCACAAATCATAAGCAATATCGTAGCGCAATGGCAAGGTAACAGCTTACGATGTTGGAGGTCCCGAGTTCAAGTCCTGCAGCACGGAATTTTTTTTTTTTTCTACATAAATTTGTCTACGATGACGTCGACAATACGTCATAAAAGACGTCGTAAAGGATGTCGTAGAGACGTCATTTCCGGTCCCAAATTCATACGTCGTTTTCTACATCGTTTCATACGTCATTTCCTACGTCATTTCCTACGTCATTTCTGACGTCATTTACGACATAGACGCGACGTCGGAACGACATCGTGACGACGTCGACGTTTTCAATAGGGAATCCTAAACATTTATTCACTTCTTCGGGGATGTGAGTACTAGTGAGGTTAATTACCCATTTTTCAGGGTTTTTCCTTTCATTACGTCTCTATTTAGTGATTAAATTATCCAATTTCTTAATGTTTCTGGTTTTAATTTGAGAGAAAAGTTTCTCGGATCTATTTATATCGCCCTGGAACCTTTTAAGGTCTGTGTCGTTAACATGAAGCGAGTGAAATTCAACTATGCTAGTGTCTAGTTGTGAAGTGAGGGTTTTGAGGTTAGAATAGCTGTCATTAATTTCTAGGTTAAGAATGGATTTAAGGAATTTTTTGCGTGCAAACTTATACGTTCTATTAGTACTTAAACGAGGAAGTCCCTTGGTGGAATGTTGTAAGTAGTTTGGGATGACGAACAGACATAGACAATCTTAGTCAGGTGTATTATGACATTTTGAAATAAGCCCGCGGCGGGTCTCCATCTTAGATCGATATTACCATCAAATATCGATCACAATCTATGATTGTTGAATCACTTCCTTCCGAAAGGTCAATCAAGACAAATGTCTTAAGCAGAGGATAGTCAACTTTTAAGTGAGTAATATCCGTTATAATCATGTATTTAGAACTACAATCCAGCTAATTATTGTTCTTTACTCCATCAGCGCTCAATTACGAATTTGTTCAACTTAATATTTCTTTAGTTTACCTCCTGTAACTTTATCTAACATAATCTTAAAGAACACGCCTCACGTGTCAATCAAAACATTAACTCTAAATGAGGAATGCCTGGTATAATTCAGTTTTTAGAACTATAACATAGTAAAACCTAGTCGTACTTGTGCTAGCACCAAAGAACGAATATATTTCCTATTATATATAGTAAACAGTTTCCACATAAAATTATATTTTTGTAGCCTGAAGATGGCCGGCCGGGGCCCGGCCGAAACGTTGTTCGAACGAAAATTAATAAATATGGTTTTCTAAACTAACTACTGACCTATACCTACGAATTATTTCCACATAATTAAGTATCGTTTAATTTGGTCTGTTCCGCTGGTGTACATTTAGGTACATAAGTGTGAATTTGGCTGCTAGTCACCTATATATATACGCATGCGTGCGTTGATGCGCGCAGATTCAAATTAAATGAAAATGTTGAGTCGTCTGTGAGCGCGTATCGCTGCGTATCACTGACTTATCGACGGAACCTTCCCTTGCGGCGGTGAAGCAAAAGACGGAAGGGGAATTATGGTCGGCCATCTTGAGTAGCCCTATCGATATAGATATACTTCGTAAAATAGTTAAAATAGTAATGAAAAATAGATTTAAAATTGCATTTAAATAAAAAAAATATAAATCTATTCAAAAACAATACATTTTTCATAATTTAATAATTTTGAATTCAAAAAAAAAAAATTGAAAACAAAAAATTTTAGACAAAAATGAAATTGAAAAAGAAAATGAAAAAAAAAAATAAAAATAAAAATAATTTAAAAAAAAAAATGATTAATAATTAATAATAATTTATTTATAAAAAAAGGAAGATCCAAGATTTGCCGATGGAGCGGGAGGGAATGTACAATCCGCTGTTGGATATTCGATACTCACGGTCGAAACACGTGATTTCCCCCCCTCTCGACAAGCATGAAAGAAGGCCCATTTCATGCCCGTGTTATGAAATAGTATATTGTGCAACTAGGGGGGGAAAATGGCTATTTCTAACGAGGGTGAGACGTTTGCACGAGTCGTAGTGGAGGGCGCCGAAGGTGCCCTCATATATCCCGCCCATATATATATATAATATATATATATGGGCGGGAGGAAAAGTACTTTCCCTCCCGCTCTCGTCGTAGTTCGACACAAGCGATTTTCCCCACGCCCGACAAGCATGAAAGAAGGCCCATTTCATGCACGTATTATGAAAAACTTATTAAGTGTTTTAAGAAAGAAGTTTTAAGAAAAGACATTTTAAGTGCCTATAGACGGTGCATAAAACAAGACTTTTGATGTAGGTGTTGCAAAAAATATTTTTCCTAAATTTTCGAAATTAATCCGAAAAAAATAAAAATTTAGAGGTAGTCGTACTTGGCGGGCCTTTTGTAGACAAGTGCGAGAAAGCAGCAATTGAACTATGTCAATAATCTTATATTGATATGAAATATTGGGCCGCCAAGTACGACTACCTTTAAATTTTTATTTTTTTTGGATTAATAAAATTTCGGATATTTTTTTTTTTTTACTAGTTTAATATAATATACAAAAGACATGTAGGAGTTCCGGTAAACACTCTGAAAGTGACAGGCAGAATCTGTGAGCCGAGTTTCAAAGTGGTAAAACCGTGAGAAAAGTGAGAAAAAAGAGACAAACAGCACGAGAAAGCAGAGCAGGAAGACCGAAGCCGCCATAAACATCCAGGCAAGGTCAGTGAGTGGAGTGGAGAGCAGAAAAGCACATATGAAAGAACACTAACAAAGAAATCACGTGACACGAGAGACAGTAATAGAGGAAGAGAGTGCGCAAGGAGCGACGCCGGCACAGAGCAGAGCTTCGCAGCAGCGCCGCTGGTGACGTCAGAAGAAAGGCGCCACAGGCCAGGCAAGTAGTAAGAGTAGTTAGACGGAGAAAGGCAAGAGAGGAATAGAAGAACGCAAACAATGGAAAAGGAGAAAGAAACGGGGGAAAACAAAGAAAGTCCGAAGGAAGAAGAGGAAAGGGAAGATCGAAACGACAGCGAGAACGACGGAGACGCAAAAGAGAACTGGAGCACTCCAAACGGAAGAGCAGACTACGCAGCAAGGAAGCCGGGCAGACCTTCAAACGTAGAAATGCTAAGCAAAATAAAATCCTTCTCCATGGAGACACTAGACGAGCTGTGGAAAAGGAAGAGAGAAGAAAGCGTAGAAAACGAGATGAAAGAAAAAATGAATCAAGAAACGGAGGAAAAGGGATTCAAAAGAAGCAACAAAATGGCCAGATCACCGACGGAAAAGAATGAAGCAACCGGAAATGAGGCATCGGATGGCATGCAGGCACTCAGAAAGGAGATGAGAAACGGCAGAGATGAGATAATGAAAACGTTATCAAATCTGATGTACGAAATGGAATGCGGCAGGAAAGAAGTAAGGGCGGACATAGGGACAATGAAAAGTTCAATAGAATCAGTAAGAGAAGAGGCGAGGAGAGAGAGAGAGAAACTTGAAGAAAGAATAGAAAAGATGGAAAAGGAGAGAACAAGAAGAGAAGAAGAAGAGAAAAACAGATGGGAGACAAGATTGAACGAAGAGAGAGAAAGAATGTCAAGAGAAGTCGCGCAAAAACAAAAAGCAGAAGAACAGAGGGTGAAGGATCAGTTGAAAGAGAAGGAGGAGGAAATGAAAGACAGGCTGATATACATGGAAGAAAGAATGAAAATAGAGATAAAAGAACTGCAGAACAAAGCTGAATGGCGAGAGCGGCAAGATAAGAGGAACAGGATCGCGATAAAAGGGTTAAAGGCAGAAAGAGGAAAAGAAACCGAACAAACAAAGAATCTATGCAAGGAAATTACGGGAGAAGACATAGCCGTGATAAGTGCATGGATGGAAGGGAAAAACGAGAGAAGCACAATAATAGCAGAGGTAGGATCCTGGGAGGAAAAAATGAAAGTAATGAGTAACAAGAAAAAAACTAGGGGACAAAAAGATTTTTATTGACAACGACAGGACGTGGAAAGAGAGAGACATCCAAAGAAGAATTGCAGACAGAGCGAGAAGAGAAAAAGGAGAAGGCAAAAAAGTCAGAATTCTGTACCAAAAGCTGGAAATAAACGGAAAAATAATCAACTGGGACGAAAAAAACGAGTGCTGGGAGGAGAACGATGAAGAAATGGAAGTGGAAACACAGGAAGCAAGAAGGCCTAGAGAGAAAAGCAATAGAGGAAGAGGAAGAGGGAGAGGTAGCAGAAGCTATAGCCATTGAAGAGCAATAGAAGAAACCAGAGAAGCGGATGGTAAAGAAGGAGAAATAAAGATCGGATTCTGGAACATAGCAGGGTTAAAGAACAAATGTCATGAATTCTGGGAAGAAATAGAAAGCTGGGACATAGCAGGCCTAGTAGAGACATGGAGCGAAGAAAGAGATAAAGACAAAACAAAAGAAAAGCTATCAAAAGGTCACAGATGGGAAACGCAGGAAGCCACGAGAAAACACAAGAAAGGGAGAGCTTGCGGAGGAATGGCGACAGGCGTAAGGAGAGAAATAAAGGAAAAAGAATGCTGCGCAGAAAAAGAAAACACAACGGAAGGAGTAATAGAAAGAAAGGTAAAGATAAATGGAACAGAATGGAGAATATTCACGGTGTATTCAAACCAGAAGATAAAGGAAATAACGAGAGCAATAAGCAACAGATTGAGCAGAGGAGGAAGAGACGGTCCGATACTGATAGGAGGAGACTTTAATGCAAGAACAGCGGGAGAAGGAGGATTAGTGTGCATAGGCGAAGAGAAAGAAGACGGACCAGCAGAAAGGAAATCAAAAGACAAAACGATAAACAAAGAAGGAAAAGATCTGATAGAATGGATGGAAGAAGAAGGGCTGGGTATACTGAATGGGGCGTGCGTAGGTGACGAAGAAGGAGAAATGACATATATAGGGGCGGCAGGAGAATCAGTAATAGACTACGTAATAGGCAACGACGACGCATGGGAGCGTATAGAAGAAATAAAGGTAAAGGAAAGAGTAGAATCTGACCACCTTCCAGTAATAATAAAGATAAGGGGAGAGAGAAGGAACAACTCAGCAGAAAGAGAGGAGAAAGTCATAGCAAAGATGGATTGGTCGGAGGACGGAACAAAGCACTACAGGGAAAAGATCAAAAGCAAAGTAATATCGGGGGAGAACACGGAAACGTTAATGGAGAACCTGGCGGCAGCAATAAAAGAAGCAGCAAAATGGAGAAAGATAAGTGGTGGAGAGACGTACAAAAGAAGAAACAGATGGTGGGATGAAGAATGCGCTGAAGAAAAAGAAACAGCAAAGAGAGCACTAAAAGACTGGAAAAAAGGGGAAGAACAAATAGAAACATACAGAGAAAGGAGGAGAAAATACAGAAGCGTGTGCGGAAAGAAAAAAGAAAAGGAAGCAGACAAGATAATAGATGAAATGAGGAAAGCGAGAACGGAAGCTGAAATGTGGAAGCTAATAAACAAAGACAGAAAGAAGAGAAGTAGGATATGCAAAGAAATAACAATGAAACAATGGGAAGAGCACTTCATACAGCTACTGAGAGGCGCAAAGGAAAAGCCAACAACAGAGGTAGAACAGAGAGAGATAAGCGAGGAAGAAAGCGATAAGGAGCAGAGAGAAGAAGAGAAAGAAACAGAAGACAACATAAGAGAAGAGGAACTAGAAGTCATAATAAAAAAGCTAAAAGACGGGAAAGCAACAGGAATAGATGGAATAGCAAACGAGGCGTGGAAACATGGTGGCAGAAACATAATAGAAGCACTACACAAGGTAATAAACAAAATATGGAAAGGAGAAGGAATTCCAGAAACATGGAAAGAAGGAATTGTAATTCCAATACACAAAAAAGGGAAAGAAAGCGAGGTAGGCAACTACAGGGGTGTAACACTGATGACAACGGCTTACAAGATATACGCGGCAGTACTGGCGAACAGATTGAGCAAAGAACAAGAAGAAAAAAGCATAATACCAGACAACCAAGTGGGGTTCAGGAAAGGCAGAGGTACAACGGAGAACATGTACGTGCTGAATCACCTGGTAGGGAGAGAGACAAGGAAGAAGAAAGGCAAAGTGATAGCAGCGTTCATAGATCTGAGAGCGGCGTTCGACTCGCTCAACAGGGAGAAGTTATGGAAGATTATGAAAAAACAACGAGTGAGCGAACCTTCTGGAAAGGATAAGAGAAATATACAGAGACACAAGAAATGTCGTGAAGATAGGTGAAAAGACAGGAGAGAAATTCTGGACAGTGAACGGAGTGAGGCAAGGGTGCCCACTCAGCTCGTACCTGTTCAACGCATACCTAGCCGACTGGGAAGAGGTGCTGAGAAAGGGGCAAGACGGTGGAGTAGTAGTGGCGAAAAAGAAAATATGGACACTAGCTTATGCAGATGACATAGTTCTGCTAGCAAAAGAGGAAAAGGAGCTGAAACAAATGCTGAAGAGGTCAGAAAAGTACCTAGATAGAAAATCACTAGAACTAAACGCAGAAAAGACAAAGATCATAAGATTCAGAAAAGGAGGAGGGAGAGAGAAAGAAGAAAAATGGGAATGGAAAGGGAGGCAAATAGAAGAGGTCAAAAGACTGAAGTATCTAGGCTACACAGTGCAGAAAAACGGAAGCATGGACGAACACGTAAGAGAGAGAGCCAAGAAAGCGGCATCAGCGATGGGACAGGTATGGGGAATAGGGAAAAGAAAGATGCCAGGCGACTGGAGAAAAAGAATGAGATTATTTGAAGCACTAGTCGAGAGCATAGCCATGTATGGGGCAGAAATATGGGGATGGGAAGAGAGGAAACCGATAGAAAGATTACAAGAAAAGTACATAAGATGGACGCTAAGCCTGGACTGGAGAACACCAGGATACATGATAAGAGAAGAAGCCAAGAGAGTCAAGATAAGAACAAAGGCGGGTAGAAGAGCAATGAGATATGAAGAAAAGCTACAAGAAGGAGGAGGAAACGATCTAGCAAGGAGTTGCTGGGAGGAAATAGAAGCAAGCAGGAGAGAAGACAGATCGATATGGGAAGAAAGCAGAAGGAAGTTCTACGAAGAGAGAGGTTTCAGCGCGGAAGAAATAGAAAGAAAGAGGGCGAGAGGAGAAGAGGTGAAGCGAGAGCTAGAGGAAAGAGACAGAGAAGTACAGACACAAGAAAGATACGAGAAGATCAGAAACTCTAAATACAACAAGATATATAAGGAAATAGTAACAGTGGAAACTCCAAGATATATGAAAGTAAAAAGGAACGAAAAAGAAATTATCAGAATAGCAAGATTCAGGCTGGGAAACGAAATGAGGGAAGGGAGATACTGGGAAGAAGAAGAGAAGAAAAGGTGCAGAGTGTGTGAAGCAGAGAAAGAAAGCTGGGAGCACGTACTAGAGAGGTGCACAGGCGGCGGGGGACAAGGAGGCACAGAGAGGATAATAGAAATCCTGAAAGATGACGGGAGCGGGACAGATTGGATGAGAAATTTAGAAGAAATCAGAGAAGAAGCGAGAAGACTAAGAGAAGGAGGATAAAGTGCCGAGAAAAGAAGCACACGCACGACACAGCGGAACAAAGGCTGACGAATCTAAAGTCCCTAACGGGGCCGAGGGGTCGACCCCCCCGGTAGGGATATCGGGAAAATTAGCAGAGAAAGGAGCCAGCCGACAAAAAGGGAGACGGGAGCGCACGAACTCAGACGAACCAGGAGACATGCTGAACGGTAAAGACGTTGAAGGAGGCAGAAAATCAAGAAGAGGAAAAGGAAGGAGAGTAAGAAGAAGAGAAAGGAAGAAGAAAAATGTAATTAAAGTGATAAAGTAATACAAAGCACAATACCTAGTAGTAGCCAATATGTAATAAACAATGTAAATACAAAGAGTAACTATAAGAAAGTAAGGTTAGGTGACAATGATAAAGTGTAAAAGCAGAAGGCAGAGCAGAGGGAAACCGAAACTCATAGTATATAAGAAAAGAAAGAAATGTAAGGAAGAATTGTAAGGCCGAAAGGCAAACAATAAAAACTATATCTATCTATCTACAAAAGACATGTACTTGGCAATTGTATCTGATTTCAATCCTTTTGTAAGTAGACATTTTTATAGTACCACTTTTGTCAAGGAGGAATTTTGATTGGTAGATTTTTTTAGGGGTAGTGATCATTATTGTACTTGGCGAAAGGTTTTTGCACCAGAGGTGCTTTTTGGGTTTGTTTAGTCTACTACTACCGCATTTCACGTTTCCTCGACATTCAATCGATTGTAGCATCTAAACTAGAAATCTCCCCACTTTCCGCAATGTGTCAATATGTTCGTAATTTGACAAAGAATTTGTGATAAAAATTTCATGAAAATCGATTATGTCCATCGCCGACAAAATCTTGATTTTATACTATTTTTGCCAAAAAAATGCATTTCTGGTAGCTGAAAAATTTACCAAAAAATGTTTTCTTCTATTTAAGAATATTTCAAAGATTTTTTGTTCAATTGATTTTTTTGTAGGTGTTGTACCAAACACTTAAAAGAGGGCACCACGAGCTTCAGGCCCCATATACATACCTTTTAACTTTCTCCGCTCACAGCTCCCTCTATATTAGCTACCCCATGTGTGTAAAGTATTATTATAAAGCAACTATGCATTTTTGTATTCTTATGGAATAAATTCATTGTTTTAATAAATTCTGTTTTAATAAAATCTGTACGTAAAACTAAAACCAGACAGTAGGACTTGAATATGTTGAGATATAAATTAGTATAAATATAAGGCAACTTGTAGACCAGTGATCGAAAAAATCTGAAATAATTCGGAAGTTCATTTTTCGACACCCTCATCATTATTCTAATTCTAGAGCAAAATCGAAGATGGTGAGGGTTGGCGGCAGGTCGAGTTGGCATGGAATGCCCCATATACTATGCGACGTTCCAACACTGGATGGTACCATAAAAACTGTTTTAGTCGCAATAACCCCCACGGAAAAATATATATGTGTGGAAAATAGATGTCCAAATAGATGAATCATATATGTCCTATATAATTAATATATGCCACATATAGGGAATATATGACACATATATGAAATTGGCCCATTTTTGTATACAGGGTGATTTTTTTTAATCGCCCCAGGCTAATGTCTCCGAAACTAAGCAAGATACGGGAAAACACCTCAGACAAAACTTATAGGATATCGAGGGGGAAAGGATATGGTGCAATCATATCTTTTGTAGGTAGAGGCACTTAGCTATGGTGAAGGTCAACTTGATTTTTTTAAATGGAATGGTAAAGTTTTCTTCACAGAATCTGTAAGAGCATCAGATTCTGCATCAAAAACACCTGATCAGATATTTTCTAAAGTTGATGGCTTATGAGATAAGAGCTGAGCAAGTTGAGTCAAAAGAGTAAGTCCAAATTACCTGAATACTGTTCTTAAGTTTTATCGAAACTGTCTGAGATACTTTTCTACTTGAAGTTGTCAAGATTAGATATCACGGTCAAATAAGTTGAGGTCAATAAATTTTATCAATAATGTTATCGTCATTACTGTCATTTCTGGATTCAATCAGTTTGTACCAACTCGTAATTTTTATCTTCCATAAAAAAGTATCTCAGACATTTTTGAGAAAACTTAAGAACAGTATTCAGGTAATTTGGACTTCCTCTTTTGACTCAACTTGCCCAGCTCTTATCTCATAAACCATCAACTTTAAAAAATATCTGGTCAAGTGTTTTTGATGCAGAATCTGGTGCTCTTTTAGATTCTGTGAAGAAAACTTTACCATTCTATTTAAAAAAACCAAGTCGACCTTCACCACAGCTCAGCGCCTCCATCTACAAAAGATATGATTGCACCACATCTTTTCCCCCTCGATATGCTATAAGTTTTGTCTGAGGTGTTTTCCCGTATTTTGCTTGGTTTCGGAGATATCAGCCTGGGGCGATTAAAAAAAATCACCCTGTATGATTATACCGTTTAAGGTTGATCATTTTTGGCGAAACGTTTTTTTTTCGATTTTGAAAATTGTAAAAAAAATAATGCGCGGAGCATTTCGCGTGACTAATGCCATGAGGCCGTAAGCGCCAAAGAAAAAAATTTCTGTGGATATGCCCAAAAGATGTTATATTGCACAAAAAGATTTTACCACCAAGAAGACGGAATTTTTTTTTTTTTGGCGATTACGATCTTCTGCCATTGGTCACGCTATTTAAAAATGCTGATGACGTCTTTTTTTCACAATTTCCAAAAATTGCTGATTAGTCAATCAGTGGGACCGACTTCCACAATCGATTGAATATCAAAAGTCCCAGTTCGGGCCCAAAAAAAATTAAGCTTATTATTAGAGCTCCAATACAATTTGAGCAGTAATTTTGGAAAAATAATACAGCTTTCATGTACAGTCAAAACAGAGTAAGGTAAACGGCCCGGCTTCCGACCCCGGACCTGTTTCCGACCCCCCCCCCCCCCCCCCTTCTCGTTCTTCGCTTTATTCTATAATATCTCGCTTTGCTGACGGAGAAGAGGTGTCACCGACGAAAGTTTGGCTAAATTTTCTTCGATGACACCTCTCCTTCGTCAGCAAAGCGAGATATTATAGAATAAAGAGAAGAACGAGTAGGAGGGGTCGGAAACAGGTCCGGGGTCGGAAACCGGGCCGTTTACCTTAATTATTTTCTTTTTTTTTTTAGAATGAAATGGCTCCGATTTTTTTGCTAGTTATACAGAATATTCGGGAACTTGCATGAAAAAATAGCAGCGCTGTAAGACTTACGATCCAAAAGTCACAAATAAAATACACACAAAGTGGATGCATCAGAAAATTCCGTATTTTTACGTTGAATTCACGAATATCGTGACACGGATTATAAGTATGTCTGATGGGTAAGACTCCAGGGAAAATGGCAAACAAGTGCGAAAACTTTTGAATGTAACTATAATTGTTAATTCATATAATTCATAATTCATATAATTGGTCATTCACACAGAGCGATTTCCCACATCATACAAAAAACCCAATCGTCGATGTTTGATCTACTCAATTCTGGCGTTTTCCGTTTGCCTATCTTTTAGGCGCGTTATTTTCCACAGCATCGCTCTGTACATCATTCGTAATTCATGCATGTAATTGCTAATTCATATAACTCGTAATTCATTCAATTGTTAATTCATATAATTTTTAATTTGTATAATTGTTAATCGTGTAAAAACATGTGAAACCGGACACCGAAAGCTCTGAAAACACTGAGGTGCCTACCACCGAGAGAGAACTATACAAGAAAGGACGGCAGCATTATTCTGAGACTTTATGGCTGTCATATTTGGACTTCTAGAAATACCTCATAGCGTGCACCGGTGGGTCTCCAAAAAAGCGCCAAAGTCAGCGCTCCCTCCGGGTAAGAGGATCATCTTGGCTCACCAGCGGGTCGACGAACTACGGGGATGTGTCAACACTCCTCCGGCTACCTTACGAACCTATGGCATTCAATTCTAAATGCCTGAGGGTGCCTTACCAAGCAGCGCAAAAGCGCCTTCCGAGCCTCTTATTCTTTGACGTTTCGGGCTGGATCTGAATCAAACTTTGAGCCATTATCGTCTCATTGACCGTTATTGCAGCTGGTTAATTCCAGAAGACTATCGGCGTAGGCGTTCCATTGACAGAAGCCCTATCGTGGCCGAGGTCCAGTCCAGTCCTGATACACCAATCCCAATGGAAGCTCCGGCAAATTGACTGCAGTCGTTAGGCTGTCACCCTGAAGCCAGACTTTTGCGACGAGCAGAATACAGAGTTGATCTAGCGCCAGGGTGCTACCGGCGAACAGTGGCAAGCAGAGGAGGCCCGAAACAGGGGTTCAGCCAGAGATGATGCTTCAATACTGCGCTCACCATCAAACGTGCAGTAAATCCTATCGTCGATCAGGCGACAGCTAATTATCGGTACGCAGGCATGTCAGAGGTGTTTTCATTTTGGTACACTGTAAAAAAAGTGGTGTTAAAATTTACACCATTTCAACACCGTACGTAGTCCCAGGAAGTCCACTCCGTATACAGTGTTCATAGGTGATGTCAAAATCTTGGTGTGAAAATAGTAATTTTAAATCACACCTATTCTAGCAACACCTACTAAATTTACACCATGATATGAACACTACGAAATCAACACTCTGCAGATAATAACACAAGGAAATTAACTTCATGAGAATGACACTATAGAATTGACACCTTGACAATGACACCATAGAATTAACACCTTGAGAATAACACCATAGAATTGACACCTTGACAATAACGCCATAGAATTGACACCTTGACAATGACACCATAGAATTGACAACTTGACAATGACACCATAGAATTGACACCTTGACAATGACACCATAGAATTGACACCTTGACAATGACACCATAGAATTGGCACCTTGACAATAACGCCATAGAATTGACACCTTGACAATGACACCATAGAATTGACACCTTGACAATGACACCATAGAATTGGCACCTTGACAATAACGCCATAGAATTGACACCTTGACAATAACACCATAGAATTGACACCTTGATGATCACATCAGAGAGTTAACTGCCGGAAAACGACACCATAGATTCAACACCTGGAGAATAACACCGAAAAATAGACTTTTTGAGAATGACAGCATAGAATGGACCCTATAGGTAATTACACCACATCCAACACTAGAAGGGTGTGAGCAGCGCTGGCGACTTTTGTGTGGATGGTGTGGAGCACTCCACACCCTGGATGCCCACCGTGTGGATATTCCACACCCTAAAGGCCTTGTTTCAAAATTGAAATTTTTTAATGTATTTTGAAAATCTCTTGATAAAGAACAAGTATAAAAAATTTTCCAAAAATAACCACATTATATTTCCCTATAGGGAAATCAACACTTGCGAGCCCCCTAGCAGATTCAAATCTCGACCATATTGATGAATACGTTTATCCTGAAAAACAATATTCAGACTATCGCACTTCGGAAAAACTACTTAATTGAACTTTGAGCAAAAATGTTGTGGGTGCCCCCCCCCCCCCCCCCCCCCCCCCCCCGACGCCGGAGTTACTCCACACTCTGAAATTTCGTAAGTCGCCGACCTTGGGTGTGAGTTATTTATTGTTGAACAATCGTGTCATATTCTTCACAGGAGTCACAGTCGCACTTGAGTGTTGAGATTTTGACGTTAAGACCAGTAAATTGAACATTATGATGATAATATATTATATACCATATCTAATACCAGTTGTGAATAATAAATTTGCTTTTCTTAATCTTCATCCCTTGAAATGTTGGGCTGTATTTTTCATACATACACATGTATTAAATAAAATACGATTCATGACTGTAAGGTACTATTCTAAAAATCAATTGAATTTATTTACAAAATAAGTAAAATATTTTTATTCAATACGGATATACAGCATACATGCATTATAATTTATATATTATCTAAAACATCACGTTATTACGTTACAGAATTAAAATACTCTTATGTGCGGTTTCACCAACGACGAATAACTTCATTCACTGATTTCGGAATTGCATTCTTACATTGAATCTGTCCTTTTATTTTACAAATCAAGATATTCTATAGATAAGAATGACGATTTATCAATAGGATAACATAATTCGCTCCATAAAACTACATTGTCAATGTAAAAATGCAATTCCTAGATTAGTGAATAAAGTTACTCAACGAGTAAAAGTAATTCGTCGTTGGTGAAACCAGACATCACTCTTTGTACTCTCTGTATTTATATGAATACTTATATTTGCTTTAACAAAACTCTGATTAGACAATCTATTATGTTTCGTTGTAAAATTAAATAATCAGTCGTATTCTTTGCACTTACAGAAAAAAAAAAAAAAAAACCCTATCGGGGTTATAGATATTTGGAGTATAAAAAATGTAGACGAATCTACTTCAAATATCATGTTACGAAGGAACTAAATAATCAACTAGTATTTAGGTACTCTTTGTGCTTACAGTAGGACCATTGTGGTATATTTATATAGTAATATTAGTCAAATAAAAAATGTAGTCGAATCTACTTCAAATATCACGTTACGATGGAACTAAATAATCAACTAGTATTTAGGTACTCTTTGTGCTTACAGTAGGACCATTGTGGTATATTTATATAGTAATATTAGGCAAATAAAAAATGTAGTCGAATCTACTTCAAATATCACGTTACGATGGAACTAAATAATCAACTAGTATTTAGGTACTCTTTGTGCTTACAGTACGACCATTGTGGTATATTTATATAGTAATATTAGGCAAATAAAAAATGTAGTCGAATCTACTTCAAATATCACGTTACGATGGAACTAAATAATCAACTAGTATTTAGGTACTCTTTGTGCTTACAGTAGGAACATCGTGGTATATTTGTATAGTAATATTTATATAGTAATATTAGGCAAATAGTGATAACTGATAACAGATAAACATAAAATATTGGGTTATGGTGAATAATGATTAAAGTGATTAAAAATATTCAAAAGATATGACATTTCGGAACAACAAATGTCGCCACTTTGCCAAAACTTTGATGCAGCTCGTAGGGATACTTATGATTTAATAAGCTCAGATCGATTAAAGAATAGTTGCTTGTCGTCTTGGGTTCAACTGCAAAAGCATGATAGCTATCACAAAAGTATTTGGTTTCACACTCATCGCAAAGAGCAAAAGGTACATTGTGATGTATAAAAATTTTAGTGATTCTTTGAAAAATCGGCAAATCTGTAGATGCGTCGTTATGGATTGCAATTAAAAATCCCTCTTTATATAAAAAACCAAATGTTACTTTCTTTACCACGTATATTCTATCCTCCGAATTGAATTTGAAATCACTTCTCGTTAAAGGCAGTTCTGATATAAAATTATTATATGTATCAAATTTTCCTGCGTGAGTTTTGAGATCGACGTTTAAATCTTTACTGCACACCTTCCACTGGTGGTATATAAATCGTTGGTGTTGTGTAGCTAATGTCTTGCTGATATTTTTGAAGTTGCGGTATTTGTTTGCCAGATCTTTAAAGTAAGAATGTTTTCCCTCATAACGTAAGGTCCATGAGTGTATAAGAAGCCCCATGCGAGAAATTATCCGAGGGTAGTGGATCATGAAATGATGCTTCGGCCGTAAATGGGTATCAAATTCAGACTGGAATTCAGAATGATGTTCTTCAATCAATAATTTTAGATGTGCTATCATTCCATGGGTGATTTGAGGTGAAAAAATAATACTCATGCAAGACAGAAGCAATGTTAAGACACGCCACTTGGATTTTAGAAGGTGATATTGAGGATGCGAAGAGTGGACAATGTCCCCGATTATTAATGGCAAAAACCTGATTAGACACCACGTTTGCGCAGCTCTCTGACCAATCAATGAGCCTGGCTTATCCAATACGATAGGGCTTGGTTTATCAGCCATGTCAATTACGCTATAATTGAATGTCTTTATTCTGTCGTTTAATTCTGAAATGGTGATTATTTTCAAATCGTTCACAATGAAGCGAATAAATAATTTAATCGTAAGCTGTGCAACGCCTTCCAGCACATCGTGCGCAATATCTGCAGTTATACAATCGAATATCTTGAAGTACTTCAAAAGATTCAATATGCATCTGCGTTTTATTCCTAATATATGGGGCACTGCTGCACTCAATCCCTCACAGATTTGCTCATAATTATCGTCTGATCTCAATAAGGTTTCATCTTCAGTGGCCATGATTCGTGTTTGATCTTTAGTTGCGGTGCACTGTCTACAAAAGTATGTTGCACTGAATGATTCTACTAAACCGAGTAACGTATTGCTCCCCAAATTGTCAAAACTCAGATTAATAATCGAACCTTTTACATGTTTTGTTTAAGTATCAAGACCTTCTGACTCTAATGTTCTTATATCTCTGATAATCGGTTTCCAAATTTCATCAAATCCAAATTCTTTTAAGTCATAAACGTAGAATAAAGCTAGTAAGTGAATGTTTTCCAATCGTGAGTTAACGTGTGGAGGGAGATTTCTCAAGGTGAAGTATATAGCTCCTAATTTGTGAATTCCCGTTTTACTACCGAGCGGATTCGTTGTTTCGAAGTCGTCATAATACAATTGTAATTGCAACGCGTGATTTGACGTATTAAAAAGAGGATGTGTAGTAAAATATGAACCATCAGAGATATCAGACAAAATTTTTTTTTCTTTTTGTTCAAGTCATTTTGATGGATTTTTTTTAGATTTTTGGAATATTATTCTTCGCGCAGATGGGTTTGACAGGATAAACTTCAGAGTGTCTAAAATTGGAACATACATGAAGGTGCACGGTACTGGGATGGTTTTATACGTGTTTATAGAAGCATCAAATAAGGAGCCGCGGTGGCTGGTGGACAAGAGCCCCGACTACGAACACGTAGATCGCGGGTTCGAATCCCCCCTGGCACCACTGAGATTTTTAAATAGAAAAATACTCATATGCCTCAACCGCGGATCTGGTGGTTTGGATCCCACCTAAAACAGTAGAGCCAGTCAAGGTGCAAAGTTGGAAGAAGGAGGCAAAAACGGAGAAAGAGGGAGAGGGGGAGGAGCACCTTGACTATAGGGAAAAAAGATAACGAAAAAAGGTCGAACCCCGAGGGGAGTACCTGGGAGAGCCCAAAGCAAACCAATTTATCAATTTTTTAGAAGCATCAAATATCTGATCGAAACGAGTGCCTATAGCCAACTCCACAGGTGTCACAAAATCATTCAATCCTGCATAGTATTTACTGATTTTGTAACTCGTTTCCATTCCATCAAACAAGTTTTTTTGTTTTTGTAAATATTTCCTCAATGCTGCGTTTCCACCCATGTCAGTTTCATTTAAAAAATTTTGTATATTATCGACGACATTATTAACTAATTCATTAGTACTTTCAATTATACTCTGTAGTGACAATTTTGGAATGCCAGTTGCATCCAATTTTAACACATAATTATTTGCTAATGAAGTGGGAGCAGAGACAGAATCACTTGTATATTCGCCATCTGAACTACTACTGCAAATCTGAACGTGACTATCATCCGCAATTGAACCAGAGTCCCCCGAAACAGTTTTAGCTTCATCATCTTCGAAAACCGAAGTGTCTGTGGATGAGTTGGACGCATTGTCATGTGCTTGAAATGTAACTTTTGGTTCAGAACTTTTAACTATCGCAGGTGACGGTATATCGCATTTATGTGCATTTGTTATATTGTGCTCATGCTTGAGCAAATATTTTCGCAGACCACTGTATGTTTGAAATGAAAGTGAGCAAGGTGGAAAACAGCATTTCAATATTAATTTGAAACCAGGTAACAAGGCATGTTCGATTCGGAGGTGGCTAATCATATTGGAAACCGAAGACAGACTGTTGTCACAAACAAAGCATTGACATTCTATCATGGCGTAATGTATTTTATTTTATTTTATTTTTTTTTTTTTTTTTTTTATTTTATTCTTTTCTTATCACTTTTCTAGTCCCTAGATAAATGAAATATAACCGAAACGTTATCGTTAAACCCAAAACGACAAGTAAGCAATGTTTAATCAAGAGCAGGATGAGCCTCAAAGTAATGTTCAAACTTGTGAAAACCACGTACGCACCTCGCGCATTCGCGCTGTAAAGCAAATGTTAGAATCCATTTTGTAATAAAAGACCTGAATAAATTCATAATACATACTGAGGCTGGTGTGAAACTTTGTGTCCAGAACGAAGTGGCACTTGAACAGTGAATCAAAAGCAGCCGATGAACATATTGCTTCGATAGGAATAATTTTTTTCTCAACGGCTATAAAGTAGGACGAGATAGCGCCTTTATTTGGTCCAACCGCAAGTAGACACGGCTGTGTAGTTTGGACAACAGCTTTTTCTAGCGGCGTCCCAGTCTAGAATTGAACGAATACACGTGTATCAGTCACAAAGTGGAAGCTGATCGTCAAACTAACATCTAACTAAATATATTTGATTTTGATCTGTGCTCTATACCTTATGGAAAACGATAAGCCGGTCTATTGCAGATGTCACTCCAATGCGGTCCGCCTTATTTCTCCCCTTTGCAGTGGGTGGTATTAGTTTTAACAATGTCATATAGGCGCTCGTTGTCTTATCCCAATCTATAAAAAAAAAAATATAATAACGGAAGACTGATTATTTGTATAATCGCGACAATAGCTGCAGAAGATTCAATTTAACCTTTACACAATATGCGATATACGTATTCGAAATATGAATATATGAAAATACTATGACAATACATGTGATAAGCACGTCGAAAATTGAATTCCCGGTAGTCTGAATCGGAATAAAAAAATTGTTGCGTCAAAAAATTGGAGTCGTTAAAGTAAGATTCTACTTTAAATAACGAAAGTTTCGATCAAATTAAACGAGACATCAAGTTTTTCCATCAAGTACTCCGTATCTCAGTAATGCATAAACCACGAATACTATACACTTTTTCGTTTTTGTCTGGTTTTGTTTCAACGAAATCCTTTATTTCTGTCGGTGTATGCATATATACAGTGCGATTCTGTGTAAAATCACGCGCCTAAAAGGTAGTCTAACGGAAAACGCCTAATTGAGCAGATCAAAAATCGACGATTGGGTTTAATTTGTTTCGTGGGAAATAAAAACCAATCGTCGATGCTTGATCTGCTCAATTAAGGCGTTTCTCGTAAGCCTATTCTTAGGCGCATGATTATCCACAAAATCGCACTGTATATATATACTATATAGTGTATTGAAAGCGAACCTGGTTCTTGGTCTGTATCACTTTTCTTGTCGTTGCGAGTTTTGCCAGAATATTTCTGATAAGCGAGCAAGATCTGATCCGCCTGAAAGTTTGTGACTTCCACACCTGGATACATCAACTCGAAATCGGCGTTGATCTGGAATATGAAAATCAATGTAAACATTTTTTAACGCATTATTTTTAACAATATTTTTTATCTTTATTTTGACAGAAGATATTATAGTAATGCTTTACCAAGTATGGTACGTCGAGAAATCTGGGAAAATCCTCTAATATTTTAACCGGCGCCGATCTTCTCAAGTGGAAAGTGTCCTGCAACGCCAGCAGGATCTCATTTTTTTGATTTTTTGGACAAGCATTCCGAAGAAATATTAACTGTGCCTGTGCACGTTCTTCATTATGCAGAGACACATTCGTTCGAGATTTGGTATTTTCTTTATTCTCGATGTTGAGTTTATCTACTGACTCCTTGCTGCTACTCCCGCTGCGCCTATTCAGAGTTCTTAATCTCCAGGCAATGTAACCTGAACGGCCGACAGGATCGTAGAATATTTCCTGAGAATTCATTCCGTTAGATTGCACTGATTGCCTATTGGCTTATTTATAGGGTATCATCAAATATATTTACGTATCGCTCCTCAGTCCCTGGGTCCCTTAATTTCGGAAAGGCAGCCACAATTTGTTTGGCGTAGTGAATTCTGGTTTCTTTGGTCGGATTGCTACCTTCGTTTCTTATCATTAGATTTACCACGATATTGACAAGTTTTTTCCGACCAGGGCCTGTGAGGCCATTGTGGATCTCATATTCAGTCAATATTTCATTTCCACCAGATGATGATTTTATTTGTTCTATCAAATCCTTAGTCAAATAAGAAATAAATATGATAAATTGTCCGAATGATAATTTTGAAGAGTATAATATGTACTGAGTGTAACTTGAATAATAAGGCTCATATGGCCCCCACATTGCAAAGCACGAAAATATTTTGGTATCTTTGGCTGTAGTAAGTGAATACCCGGTACGCACTATATGATATTCGAACTTCTACAATTTAACTTGAATTTCATTTCTGCATAAAGCATTTACCAAATCCTCTGCAAGTTTCCTCTTTTTTGGCGCAGCTTTCTCACAATCTGCAGTTACAGAACTTGTGCTACTCATAAAAGAAGTCAGTGAAATCGATACGGTTTCTCCGGTTTTGTCTAGAAAATTGATGACCAACTATTTATCACTACTTGCATTAGTATTTTGTATACAGGGTGATTTTTTTTAATCGCCCCAGGCTGATAACTCCAAAACCAAGCAAGATACGGGAAAAAACCTCAAACAAAACTTATAGGAAATCGAGGGGGAAAGGACATGGTGCAATCATATATTTTGTAGCTGGAGGCGCTGAGCTGCGGTGAAGATCAACTTGGTTTTTTTAAATGGAATGGTATAGTTTTTTTCACAGAATCTGAAAGAGCATCAGATTCTGCATTAAAAACATCTAAATAGATATTTTTTAGAGTTGGTGGTTTATGAGATGAGAGCTGGGCAAGTTGAGTCAAAAGAGTAAGTCTAAATTACCTGAATACTGTTCTTAAGTTTCCTCGAAAGTGTCTGAGATACTTTTTTGTGGAAGATAAAAATTACAAGTTGGTACAAACTGATTGAAGGCAGAAATGACAGTAATGATGATAGCATTAGTAATAAAATTTATTGACCTCAACTTATTTGACCGTGATATCTAATCTTGACAACTCCAAGTAGAAAAGTATCTCAAACACTTTCGAAAAAACTTAAGAAGAGTATTCAAGTAATTTAAACTTCTTATTTTGACTCAACTTGCCCAGCTCTTATCTCATAAACCATCAACTTTAAAAAATATTTGTTCGGGTGTTTTTAATGCAGAATCTGGTGCTCTTTCAGATTCTGCGAAAAAAACTATACCATTCCATTTAGAAAAACCAAGTTGACCTTCACCGCAGCTCAGCGCCTCCACCTACAAAATATATGATTGCACCATATCCTTTCCCCCTCGATATCCTATAAGTTTTGTCTGAGGTGTTTTCCCGTATCTCGCGTGGTTTCGGAGTTATCAGCCTGGGGCGATTAAAAAAAATCACCCTGTATATGATAGTAAAAAGCGCAGCTAATCATTTATTCATTACTTTTCGGAAAAATTTCATTTCGAAAAAAAAATCCACTGTCTAAAAATAAAATCATATACGTTTTCAAACTGTGGTGTTATAATCTCACCGATGTGGGTACGAGAGACACAATAGGTGTTAATTCAAAAATCGAACTCCAAAATGATTAAAACAACCCCGGACAGTGTATTTTACCAAGAAAATAAGATTAGGTTATATTTAGATCAAAATGTAAGATGCAGATGTTCACAGAGATTTTGTGTATAATAGAACTTATTGAACGGATAAAAATATGTATTAACATTTACTTTGAAACTGGTTATTGAAAGTTTCGTACAAATGAGATAAGTTACCTGACGGGGCAGTCTTAAAATGCATCAGCGTTATTTGAAATGTAGTTTTCGGAAATAGATGGAAAAGGGCCGGCTCAATGATAGCGTTGTCTTCATCGTGCAATTGCACCTCCTCGCTGACATCTAATCCAAATGCGGATTGATCTGTATACAGTAATGAGACCGATTTTTAGTGACTATCGTTGATTGAAATTAAAGTGTATTGGTACAGTCAAATTACGGCATGACACTTCCCTTGAGACTAGACACGTAAATAAGAGTAAAAATTCAAAGGCTACACTGAGCTGAGGTAGCATACAACACCCATATAATGCTTTTAAACACCATCGGAAGTCTGTCCATATCATAAACAATAATTGACGGTGTCGAAAGAACTACATGTACACGGTATGAGTTATGTGTACAGCCAAGCACACCACTTATGTTAGTTTAATTACCACACGCGGATGAAAATTTCAATAAGAATAAATGATTGTAATCCGGAATTCACGCTATTCCGTAATGACACTATTCAGTTTGCTTAACCACCTCTCGGTACCCCCCCCCCCCCCCCCCCCCCCCCCCCCCCGTCATTTTAGATATTTTGTCTTATCATTTGATAAATTTTGTATAATATTATTATTAGTATTATTATGAGTGGTATTATTATTTATAGTATTATTATTATTGATACTCACCGGCCACAAGAAAATCTTCATATTGAAGGGGCTTGTCACTACTTACAGAAATTTTTAACCACTTAGTTTCACCATTCCAGCGGGCTTTCCTCAACTGGAATGTTTCAGGTATCGCTATCAACTTGTTGGGCGTATTATCCATCAGCCCATGAACTATAGTATTGTCCAAGTTAAACAAATTCGAAGCGAATGCTTTGGCAAAATCAGAATCTGCCATATCCGCGTACTTCTTTTACGATAGGCTGGAGGCAACTGACGCTATGTTAGCTGCACATAGACTCGTTTCAACTCGCACGCAGAAACCTGTATTTTCAAGACAGTTCGAGGGGAATTTTGACACCATCGGTGTAACATCAGCACCGAATTGGTGTAAAGTTAACGTCGCGCCGGTGTTAATATAATTCTGACACCACTCCGGGCGTTGAATAAAGCCGCGGTTAGTGTCCATGTAACTTATCAACACCATAAACACGTTAAGTAAAGTAGTTGGATGTGGCGAATCACAGATATTTTTATGCAGTTTTATAAAATAAAAATAAATCAGTGAATATTCACTGTTACACTGGTTACAGGTATACATAAATAGCGAAAAATAATATCAAACCTTTTTTGGAAATCGTTTAATTTCCTACAAGAATATGTATTGATTTTGACAACACGTTGATTCGTTAGAACGAAATAAAATTCAAAAAAAAAAAAAAAAAAATTCCCGTGTTATTTAAATGGGAAATCCAAAATCACGAAGAGCCACCTCTTAATATTAATATTAAGAGCTCAAACTTTCAAATTTTTTTTTCGTCATCCTGAATAATATTTTCATGGTGATTGAGGAAAAAAAAATTAGTCGTTTTTTTTTTTACCCACCCTACTATACATCTTATGATTAACACACATGGGTGTCTGTCTCGTCGGAAACTCCACATTGTGTTAATTCACGTGACATAACACTATTTTTCATTCAACAACATGGCTGGAGTATTTCATACACGATAATAGTGTCGTTATTGACACCGAAATTCTGAACCAACAACTCCGGGCGCATTTACACCGCAAATTTATAATAAAATATAATTTACAATATAAAAACTTATGCGCGCCGAGATCGCGGCCACCTCAACACTTCTCTAAGTGTACGGGCGTTAGGAATTCACCCCGTATACTAACAGTTCCTTTATTATAATTATCTATATCAAAAGTTCATAATTCTCTGATAACTGGAATACTACGTTTTAACTACTGATAGAGATTTGATTCGCCGAATCTAACACCATACTTATTGATATTGAATCAACTTTTTTTCCTCATAATAGTACGAATGAATATTTTGACACCCGAGAACAAATAATAATGACACAGAACGAGGTTCTTGCATCATTGACACTCTGTGGAGTTATAATTTGGGATATCATAATATGGTATCAGTTCGAGAGGTGTTAAATTAACACCTTCTTCCGTATAATCACACCAATAGATGTTTCTTTTTGTCAAAAGCTTCATATAGTGTTAAATCGCGTAAAATAACACTATATTTTATTCAACAACATAGCTGGTGTATTTCAAACACGATAATAGTGTTGTTATTGACACCGAAATTCTCAACCACTAACTCCGAGCTAGATTACACCGCAATTTTTTTACAGTGTACCTGCTTCATACTATCTGTAATTTACTAACGAAGCGACATTCAACCAAGGACGAAGAAGCAGTGTTTGCAGCCGATCGTATGATCTATTTCGACTAATAAGGATGACCAGGATACAATCCAAGGCTCATTACGCATCACAGGCAGTTTCACAAGTCGAGCTTTACACGCAGCTCTTACTCGGTCTACTCTCACCTCCTACAAGCGTCGAGCGTATCGTACAGTAATATTCAATGAGGGGGTCCCTGTGTCTCACTATTATTGCGTGTTTTATTTCGTATCCATTGAGCTATCTCGTGGCTGGCCAAAGTATTAGTCATCGCTTTATGAAATCTATGTAGGTAACTTTATAACGCCCACTCTTATAAAATTACAGATGTTGAGTATTATTTTTGATATAACTTTAAAAAATAGTAGGGTAGACGTACCATTTGTGGCCACTGTACCTTTTGTGGCCATGCTTGACAAATGCTTCCTTCCTTTCTGGAACTATAAATCTATTCAATTATTGAATTAATTACGAAAACATAACCTACAGCAAATATTAGACCTAACTTTTCCAGTACTTGATTGCTTAAAAGTGAAGTTTTTAATAATTAAGGCTGTCAAAATGGTTTTGTACCGGTTGTGGCCAGGCCTTGATTTACATGGTAAAAGTATGGCCACAAATGGAGCAAGTGATGGCCAGAAACGGTACTAAGGTGGCCAGAAACGGTACTTCTACCCTATATATTTCTTTTGAACACGCTGTGCTTGAAGTTTGATTTTGCATGCATAAAATTCAACGTAACTCGCATTGTGTTAAAAAAACCAAGTGTGATACACGTGCAAAAGATGATTCTCCACTCTTGCGATCATCACCCTTGCTTCGCTCGGGCGAAAAACTTCACACTCGTACGAGAATCAAGACTTTCGCACTAGTATCGAAAAGTTCTATTGCCAAACTTTCCCTGGAGTAAACCCCGAGAGAATAGATAGATGCGAAGACCGCGATACTCACCATCAGCGTTATTTGGCAGTGTCATTTAGTGTCATCGTATGATAGGATATTTATTTTCTTTCCGCTGTGAAATGTTTGTTTTTGTTTGTAAGGGAAAACCCTACTGAATTTTCGAATAGAAAAAAAAAAAATTGATTTCGTAGAACTGCAACATTCAGACTGTGGTAGTATGTCTGTTATCATCCTGAGTTAGGGGAACCATTTGCATGAAATTTTTCGCGAACTGGCTATTTCCAAAATTTGTGTGGGGTCTTCCCTTAATCATTTATCAAGTATGGCCTGTCTACCTTTCAATTGCCGAGTACTGGTATCGCTTAGTAATGCTATACAGTTAAAGGGGAGACTTCGGTGAAACTCCGATAAAATAATAATTTTTTGTGCACCGCTGCTGAAAGCTCCTTGCGCATACACTTTCAACTCAGAGGATTGAAATTTTTTTTCAATACACATACTACTATAATCCAAGTTTTGATGCAAGGAATTTTTGATTGGATTTTTTTTACCAATTCAAAAAATAAAAAAATCGTTTTTATCAAAATTTCACCGAAGTCTTTCCTTCATTTATTCATTTAATATCGAAACAGCTCAATGTTCGCTGTCGGTTATGCCTCATGAATATTGATTATGTCTTAACGCGTATACGGGATAAGATTTATCTCAAAATTTTTTGTATACTAGCTTCTATTGGAGTATGCTTACACCTGTGGTAGTATAGTTCAAGTGGCTTGTTTTTATCTTTAAATTATTATTGATAAACCTGAATTTTATCTGAAAAATGTATTGATCAACCTGAGTTAATGAAATAATATCTTTCTCGCTTTTGATTTATATTGTATTCTTGCTATTTCATCTCGCTAATACGCCGAGTATGCCGAGACCTATTGTCTGTTTATTTAATTTTATAGAATATACAGCCGGAAGGCACATACAAAGTTCTTGAGTTCAAATGCTATACCTAGTCCCTCTATCATGAAGTATCGAATCTCAGATAGCTAACTTTTCGATCGCAAGTTTTCTGATCATCGTATTTTACTTTTCGTTGAACAAATTTTCATTCATGAAACAGAATTTTTGAGAATTTTTTTCAGATTTTTCGATCACGGCCGTCGAGGTGTTGAAAAAAAACTGTAAAAATTGCCAAAAAAAAAAAATTCTGATCGCTATTCAGAGTCAGGAAAACGATACAAAAAATCGCGGGCCAGATCTGAAAGGTCGAGGGTCAGGACCAGGTCGATTTGGCATAGAATGCCCCATATGTATTATTTTTAGGATGATTGCATATGCCGCAGCTCAGCTCTTAGCTATTATTTAGCTCATACTATGCTAAAATCATAATATTTTACGTTGGTAAGGTAGCACTGGATAATGCGCAAATATTAAAAATCTATCGATAAAATTAGATATCTATATTATCGATCAATATGTGCAAATATTTTACCAGAACGCATTTCTGTTGATAAAATAGGGTGCTGAAGCGAAATACACGAAAAAGATCTTTTCGACTACCGCTCCGCCTACATTCGTATCGCGACACTGTTTCTACTGGCGAACTTGACCAATCTACTAACCTTATATCTATGTGTTAACTAACAACTAGAACAGTTGAAGGCTAAGTTGGCGGTAAGTTTTTTAAGGCATTATTATTTTAAATTAATTCTTAAACCTTCATAAACCTTTAATGAAAATGATTAAATAGACCTAGCAATTGGAATTGTCTTTCATCAAAAAGACTGTCATTTGAATTGGAACTATAAATTTTTATCATGCGCTACATTAGCGTGCTTCAATCCCCGTTAATAAGAAATCAATGATCAGTTTCCGATATTATCAACACTAAAAAACTTGACACTTATTGTAGATTTAAAATTCAAATCTTTCAATTAAAAACTTTTTCTATTCATTACTATAGCATTTGAAAAAAAAAAAAATTAAAGTTATAGGCTAGCACTGAAATTTAATGTTATTTTTGGAATTAAAAGTAAAGTATTCGATAATATAATTCTTACGAACTTATTTTCTTATTTTTTCTTTTCTTTCAATTGATTTTTACGTGACTTGAAAGAGATGAGTAATTGGAATAACTTTTTTATACTTGTTTATCGTTTATTATGTATGTATTATCATTAGTTATAATTAGCCGTATACTATTATATTTTAAGGAAATAACATATTATTATTCCGTTTGTAATATACTCATAAATGGATATTTTGAACTATAGTTTAGCGATTCAATATATTTCAATAGTATTATCGTATGAATCTATAAAATTAAAAAATGTATTTTTTAATTTTGGAACTTCTGAATTAACTCACCGATAGTAAAGCTTCTTTTGAAAATTACCGTTTTCCTACTGTCTCCAATTTTTTAAATCTAATTATTCAAGATTTTACATCCATTCAATTTTTATAAATGCAGTTCGATTCTTAATTATCGATAGAGATGAAACTGCAAAAGAGCCGACGGATGAATAAACAATATTTATTTAAAGATTATAATCCTTATAAAGTTAGTAGAGCAACTCGATCCCGACATAAAAAGAAAATAAAACAGCTGTACGAAAAAAAATTCCACTCAGGAGGTAACGTACACCGAGAGAAAGGATTTGTTGGAGCAAATGATATTCATTTGACTGAGCAAAATGCGGCGATCAAATATGGGGAAGTGAATGTTGTGTTAATTGAAACAAACTATTTAGTTGTATAAAATAGTTGCCGGAACTCAATATCCAGTTGAACCAAGTAATGGAAGCATCATTTTGGCGACATAAATGCTTGATTTAACAGAGTGTTCAGTCAGTAACACAACGTATCCATTCCTTGTGATAATTCGTGCTGTTATATTAACAAAATATTGAATTGGAATGACTAATAGCAATGTAAAAAATGTCAGATAGGGATCTAGGTCGAACGTTATAAAATAAATTCAGATTGTTATAATGAATTTATTACAATGTATGATGCGTTGAACAACACCTACTAATTGTAATCAACCGCATATTAATACAAAGTAAGGATTTTTAGATTAGAAAAACATCGCATTATTTCGGCCGGGATTCGATCCGGGACGCACGCATTCGCTCGCATTACTAGTCGCACGCTCTACCGACTACGCCAAACTATTTACTGAAATAAGTAATCACTTTGTTCTATTTTTTTCGAACTTGGCATCTGTCTCAATATTATCAGCGTTTTAATGCAGCTAAGATATCTAGACTGAACATCCGAGTTCCAAATATCTTCTCAATTCAATTTCTTTCCTAGCGTTCCAAGAGTTCTGACTCACTGTAATGCTTAAAATGAATATGTAATAATATCTATGAAAACTATCCGATACATTCAGAGCAATACAAAATTTTGTATTATGAATCCAACATTTGTTTGGAACAACATCACGTTGAGTTCGTATTACTCGTTGACATAATTTGTACAAATCAAGCATTCGATTACGTCAATCAATACCTATAATTTGATCAACAAAATATGTGGTTCATGTCGAAACATGAGATTGTCAGTTGAATTCATACTTTTATTTAGTTTGAATGAATATTATATTCCAGTCAACAGAAATTGACTTATGAGAACTAAATATACGTTGTAATAAAATGCGTAATCAGTCAACTCAATCCCCTGAAATTGACTGAAACTTCAATTGAAACAAGCGAAGGTTCAGTCCGAACAATTTTATTTGACTGAATTATTTGGTCAAACCAACTGCACCGAAAAGGTTGGAATAAACACGGGATGTTCAAGTCAAATGAGGAATACTCAATCGAAACAAATATGCCTCAACTAAATATATTTGCTTGGTTCAAAAAATCCTTTCTCTCGGTGTATACATGCATTCTGGGGAAAAATAAAAATATATATTCATTAATTTTTTAAAATTGGAAAACCTAAGTTGTCCTTGATCAATTTACAGTAAACAATCCTCAAAACATCTTCACGGCTAACACAGATTTTCCAATAACTGAGCCATTAGTTTCCAATACGACAAAATTGCTTCAGTCATCCATTAACTCTACTTCTGTAGTGTCATTAGAACAACACCAACATCCCGTGGAAGAAAGTTCCACCATGGACTTCAGTATTAGCTCAGTAGACTTGGTTTGTATTTCTAAGGAAACTCTGATAGTTTGTTCGGATTCTCATCAACAACAATCGACTAACAATCAATGTCAAGTATCATCAGGATATTTAGAAAACGGCAATACTTTAGATGATGAACTAAGTTCCGATAGCGACGTCTCAAATGATAAGCTGTATTCTGATAGCGACAGCATCTCAGATAATGAAGTAACCTCTGATAGTGACAGTGAAGTACATTCAGAGCAAGATTCAGAATATGGGCAAACTACCGAGTCGGATTCGGACAATTCATCGACCGATGATAAATCATTTCGTTTTAACTGTGATAAAATGAATGGTTCCACAATCATGTTTCCACTGTCAAATAGTACGGTCTCAGATGTATTACTAATGGTTACGGCATTCTCAGTATCTAAACATCTGACAAGAAATGACCAAGATGATTTAATAAATTTAATCAAAGTTTTAGCTGGTCCAACATTTGAATTTTGGAATGCTTCCCATTATTCACGGTCGAAAGCATATAATCCTCCGAGAAATAAAATTCAATCAAATTTTTATTGCCAGACAGAAAAATGTCAACGCATTTTACATACAAGGAAAATATCGGATAAGGATAAAAAAATAAAAGTTCAATGTTCTCACTGTCAAGCAAAATATGAACTTTCATCGTCGAGTAAAAATCAATTTATCATTATTGATTTAAAATATCAATTGAAATTATTATTCAGAGATACGGAAGTAAAGAATGATTTATTGAATACAATTGAAAAATTAAGACAACCGCGAAATGATGGAGTTATACATGATATATATGACGGCCAACTGTATAAAGCTGTACAAAAACTTTCACCATGCGCATTGACTTACAACGTCAATACAGATGGCGCACCGCTTACAAAAAGCTCCAAGCGAAGTATGTGGCCGATTCAACTTCATATAAATGAATTATCACCAATATTGCGATTTCGTAACGTTATTCTTTGTGGTTTATACATTACATCGGCTGAGCCATTTCCCGAATTTATGCAGACTTATATGTCAAAATTTCTTGAAATGGCAAATAATATGATGGAAACTGGTATATACATTCGTCGGATGCGCACATGTTATTGAATTTATGAGTTAGTGTGTGAGCACACGGGCTCACATACACTTGTTAGGTAAGACTTACGTCTTTACGTACCTATTATTTTTATTGGTTAAAATTTGAAGGCGGCCAGGTGGTCTAGTGGGTATAAGCCCCCGGATTGGCAGCCAGTAGGCTCGGGTTCGATTCCCTGGACGCCGGATAAATTTTTCTCTTAAAAAAAATTTTTAAGTCTTCTATCTTAAAATCATTTCTTCGACGAATTTACACCACCTTCGGTGGTATTGGTTATATTTAATTAAAATATAACCAATAAAAATAATAGGTACGTAAAGACGTAAGTCTTACCTAACAAGTGTATGTGAGCCCGTGTGCTCACACACTAACTCATAAATTCAATAACATGTGCGCATCCGACGAATGTAACTACTACAAACCGTGCACACTAACTAGACTTGAAATTGACGAGAGAAAATTTAAAGGCGGCCAGGTGGTCTAGTAGGTATAAGCCCCCGGATGGGCAGCCAGTAGGCTCGGGTTCGATTCCCGGGACCCCGGATAAATTTTTCTCGTCAAAATAATTTTAAGTCTTCTATCTTTAAACTGGTATAAATATAACTGATAATGAGAATCGAATAAAAAATTAAAAATTTTTCTGTCTTTTAGTATGCGTGGATTCAGTTGCCAGACCAGTTATCCAAAACCGTTTCCAGTTCAACGGATATTCAGGTTGTAGTTGGTGTTATGCGACTGGAGTTTACGATAGTTCTGCTGTTAGATAACGTATCACCTAACAAGTTCCATTATTGCGAACAAAACAAAGTCATACCAAAGATGTAGAACAAGTCGAAAAATTGGGAAAGCCGATAAACGGCGTTAAAGGCAATTGTGCAATGCTAGAATTGAAACATTTCGACTGCGTGTGGAGTTTTCCTTTAGATAACATGCACGGCATTTTATTAGGTGCATCCCGACATTTATGGACCTTGTGGACTAAACCACGAACTATATATTATTTAACCCTTTGAGGGGCACATTTTTCTATCGAACAAATTTTCAAAGTCATAGCTCCATATAAAGAGCAGAAAAATTGATTAGAAAAGGTAAATAAACTCAAATGAAACAGGTGGGACATATGTCGTCCCACTGCCCCTCAAAGGGTTAAATCCTCAACAACGAAAAAACATCGTGGCTCGTCAATTATACATTAAACGGCCTCCAGAAATTCATAGACTTGTGAGAACAGTAGATCAGACAGTAAAATGGAAAGCTTCAGAATGGAAATCGTGGCTATTATTTGATAGCGTACCGTGTCTAGCGGGTATTCTCGATGAAAAATGTTTTCAGTCATACCTCCTATTAGTTTCAAGTATATATTAGGGTGGTTTTTTTTTTTTTTTGGGACTACCCTACTGAAAATATTGACATGAGATATGATGTGAGATATTATATGAGGTTTCATGTGAGCTCTTGAAAGAGCTCATATCAGCTCAAGCGAGAGATGATAAGCACTCAGCTGAGATTGTCGTAAAGAAATTGAACAGACATCTCATGTAAAATCTCGTAAAAAATATCATGTAAAAGCTCATCAAAGATCTATCCGAGATCTCATACAACATCTCATCCGAGATCTCATAAAACATCCCATCCAAGATCTCATGTGGTATCTCGTGATTTTAAATTAATTTTTTTGCGGAAATTTTAATACAATTACAGGTAAGTTATATAATATATATGCGGCATTGTTATTTGTTGTAAGCACAAAAACACGGAAAGACGAAATTTGTGGAAACTTTTTTCATGTATTCTTTATTTTTCATGAGTCGGACATTATATTTTGTAAATCGAACTTATTTTAGAAGGTGATACATTTTTATTGTTTTTGCGGAAACAGCTGCTTCCGTACAAGATGTTTGTACGGTTTGCGGGTATCTTGAATATAGCGCGCTATCGTCGGGTTCAGATTTCTCTTGATACGCAGCTGATCTCTTTCAGAATATCGGTGGTGGTTCAGATAGTGCTCCAATAACTCTGAAAAACAAGCGCGAGCAGTCAGTAGTTTGAATAAGACAGCAAAGAGAGAAATCATGTACGGTATCATGAAATAAATATTGTGGTACCCCTCAACAACTGAAGCTTGTTCGCCTCAAACTCCTTTCGCGGTGATCTTCCTCTAAACGACACAGATACTTTGTCGATACGAAAACATCGATTGAGGACTCCTTCCGCTCCCCAAATAATGGCGGCTGCGTCTCTTATAAACGTCGTTGGTCTTTGTGCCATTGTGTTCATCCAGCTCTCCTTACCAACGAAAACGTCTAAGCCGAGATATATCTGAGAATACGGAAAATGAATTTACGAATTTTTTCATCATAATTTTAAAGTGCATTCAATGATCTCTGAAAATTAATTGTGTACGCTTTTCGGCTTGTCAGGTGGTTAATGAAAAGGTGGTTACCTTTCCATTAACTATGTCGAATCGTCGTAGGCCATGGCATTCTGTGTTTATTTTCTCTTTCGTCCCTGAAATTTATTAATAAACACCCGTGAGCATAAGAAATCATCATGATACGTAAGTAGTATGCAAGAAGGGAGCAGTAGTTAATGTATACATGAAAAAAATCGTATTTTGTTATCGAAGTCCTTGCGTAATTGTCGAGGTAAATTTTGGAGTGCTCCAAATTCGTATGAATCCAAGTTATAAAACATCATGAAAAATGGATGATCGATATTTCACTATATTGTATGAAGTTAAAGAGGTTCATCTGGTTGACAAATTAACAAACAGGTATCGTTAAAAAAAATTGTATACTGTTATCAGTATCTACAAAGGCACCTTTTAAAATTTCAAGCCCTCAGGGTACCTTTTTTTTTTCATTTGTTTTTACTTAGATATTTCTTCTTCAATTGTGGAAGTTTCTTTCGAAACTGTTTGTTAATGCTTGCGAATTTCCTGAAGATGGAAAAAACACTGAAACCCATAGGGGGACCATGTTGATTTAGATAATCTGTTTTTATTTATTTCTCACGAACAAGGTATCCTGAGGGCTTGAAATTTCAAGACGTGCCTTTATAGATACTGATAACTGTATACAATTTTTTTCAACGATATCTGTTTGTTAAGGGGGTATCCCCACCTTTAAATAGGTCAACATTCTGAGAAAGAGATTGATATTTTACAGCGAATTTGAGAGTCTGATCAAATCCAAAAAAATCATGAAGTTGAGGGAGGGTTTGACCCTCATTATCCATACTTAACATTGGATATTACTTTGAGTCTAATAGTAGTTACGCTGAATATAGATAAATACAAAATTACTCGGTTGTCGCAAAGAATCAGTAGTACCGTTGGATCGATTCTGGAATTTTTGGTCCTCAATTGTTGAGAAGAGATGCCTCTATCATATGAACATAGAACTTTTTGATATCGCGAAAATTGCCTGACTCGCTTAGTTTTTACTGAGATTTTTCTAATTCTTCAATTTTTTTTCTCTATTTTTTCCATTATCTCAACCAAAAATAGTCATATCAAAAAGTTCTATGTTCATATGATAGAGGCATCTCTTCTGAACAATTGAAGACCAAAAATTCCAAAATCGATCCAACGGTACTACTGATTCTTTGCGACAACCGAGTAATTTTGTATTTTTCTATATTCAGCGTAACTACTAATAGACTCAAAATAATATTCAATGTTAAGTATGGATAATGAGGGTCAAACTCTCCCTAAACTTCTTGATTTTTTTGGATTTGATCAGACTCTCAAATTCGCTGTAAAATATCAATCTCTTTCTTAGAATGTTAACTCATTTGAAGGTGGGGATACCCCCTTAATTCGTTGACGAGATGAACCTCCTTAAATATCGAATGGAAACTAACTACCACTCCCTTAGATTTTCAATGAATATCTGTACCTTGCCGGTTCTTTATTCGTTCCGGCGTTCTCACATTCGTCAGGTGTGCTGCAACACAAGTGGAAATGTAATAATCAAGATTATCGGCAACACAAGGGTACAAAGATATATACTACCGTGCTAAGCACAGAAGTGGTAACGTGTATTTTGGCCATCTTGAGATATTAACAGCTTTCAATTTTCAATTTTCAATTTCCAAAGTCACTAAGAATTATATTGATAGTTGAAAAAATTTCAAATTTGATTTGAATCAAAAAGATACAAGGAATACAATTCGAGATTGCACGTTCTTTGTTACTGTTGTCGACATATGGCCACATGTACGCATAAACATATCTATAGGATATATGTTAGACTGTTTCAAATGAAACAAGGTTTTTTTTTAACTTCCCACCGATGAAACAGTTCAGGTCAGATATAGCAAAGAATTTGCACGAAAGCAGGTGCAGAAATGATTTTTGTTTGAGCTGGCGCCGATCATTTTTCTTTTTTCCATTGATTTAACATAGGAATTTCCCAATTTTTTTCTTTCAATGTCGACTTTCATCATCGAAAATCATGTTCATTCTTTGACGACCATTCAAGAGAGATGTTAACCCATTGAGCGACCAACGTCGTGGAACCGTATCGGTGTGAGAGGAGTGGGGGGCAGCCAATGAGCGCGCCGTCTTTCGCTGTATTGGTAGTATGCGCATGTGTTGTACGTTGGTGAAGCTGAGAGGTAGGGCCGTCTCAATGTGTACCGAGTCGCCCAGCGCGAACAATTTTCTTTTTCAATAAAAAAAACTCCGATCTGATAATAAGTTGTTGCTGTTTTTTTTAGTGTGAATAACAGTTCGGAAAGTTTTAGAAATAAATAAATATTACTGTGCGAGATGTGAGGGCTTCTTTTCAATTTTCAAATCGCGCTTCCAGATACGTTCCTGAGCGCGCTATCCTCACTACCGCCTGCAGTCGCTTGGCCGCAGAGTGGGGGGAGCGCTTGGTCGCTCAATGGGTTAAATACCAGCTATAGATGTTATTGACGATCGTTGCATGTAAACAAACAAAATTGTAGCCATTCTTTTACATGGAATACTCAACATGAAAGAATAATAGGTATTTGGATCTTATAATGTTTGTCTCCATGCAACGATCGTCAATAACATCTATAGCTGGTATTTAACATCTCTCTCGAATTGTCGCCAAAGAATGAAGATGATTTTCGATCTTCAAATCCGCTATTGAATCAAAATTAGGGAAATTCTTATGTCAAATCAATGGAAAGAAGAAAAATGCTAAAAAAAAATTATTTCTGCACCTGCTTCGGTGCAAATTCTTTCTTATATCTACCCCAAACTGCTTCATCGGTGGAAAGTGAAAAAAAAAAAATTTGTTTCATTAGAAACAGTCTAATATATGTATTACTTAGATGAACTGCTCGAATGTTGCTTCGGTCTGCAGATCCTTCTCTCGACACTGATGATGATGATGCAATATACGCTTTCGAATTTCGGTCGGCACGTTTAGCAGATACTCCCTGCGCTATTGAATCATCATCATAAGTTATCTCCTGATGTTGTTCATCAGAATCGTGCGCATCTATGTTATGTCGCATGCTTTTGTGGTTTGGTCTGTCTCGTGAGTCATCGACCCTATTCGCCATAGTTTCCTTGTTTCTTGACTCTATGTCCAGGCACAAATGAAATAAAAGTATTACAAATCCATGATAACACAAAGGTACAAGAATATCCAAAGGGGTTTCGCATAAACGTTTACGCATAAACATATGGGCATATCTCACAAACCTTTAACTTTCGCAGCTCAAAAAAAAAAAAATCTAATTTGAGGAACACAGTGTCGCCAATTTTTTTCTCGCATCACAAGACCTCCATAAAGCAATATCTATTCATGTACAATTCATATTATACTGGGTGCGCGCATAAAAAATAATACTGCCATTTTATATTCACAATTATTCATTTTCTGTAGGTTTGATGTCAGAACTATCCGAATCTTTGTTCTGCAGTACTAGAGTACTATTTTCAAACTAGAAAAAAAAAAAAAAATTATTTTATATGTATTATTTAAATTAAAAAAATTTATTAATTTTTATTATTTTTATTATTATTCAAATTAATTCACTTTAATCGTATACAGAAAAGTTAAACGGTAACTGCTACAAAGGTTACTGACTCAGAAAATAATTTAGATCACTTGAAAAAATGAATAGTTGCAAATTTATGTTACGAATTTATGAATCTGACATTCCCGAATCTGACATTTCAATACGTTTTAACCCAGAGAAAAGTCATTTTTGATAAAATAATCGCGCACATCTTTGAAGATATAATTCGTGATATGAGCAATATACTCGTATCAAATATAAGCATCTTACTTGACCAGATTATCAGGGTAACGACGAGACATTCCTGACATTTATTCTCCACGCGTCAATATGTATCCATTGATCAGAACACTGCGAGAAAAGAAATTGACTCTCCGACGTAAATTTTAGTTCCTTCGATCCGTGATAGTTCTACTTTCATGTGCATGTAGATAAATACATCCAATTAGCTTGTGCTGATGTTTTTTAATCGTGAAACATTGGGTGTCAGGCGCGATGTCGAAACCGAGTGACAGCACTTCGTACTGTGTCCCTAGTGTCGCAGACGAATTTTGGTGACTACAATTACGTACATTATGTTCATACTACCTTGTTCGTAGCCAATTATTTTTTTCAAATTTTTCTAAAGTTTCGTATCAATGCAAATCCCGTACGAAGTTTTGTTAAAGTCATAGTTACACAATGCAACGTTGCTTATTCCTGCATTTCAATTAGGGACAAGAAGTTTGTAGATACAGTAAATAATTTCTTTTACATTGATTATGCTTCGTGTATCTCAAAAATAATTCGCTACATGCATAAATACCCAATTCTTTGCCTGCAAGTTAACTTTCGCAATCCGTAAGTCAAGTTACATGAAAGTTAAAGGTTTGTGAGATATGCCCATATCTGTAGGATATATGTATTACCTAGATGAACTGGTCGAATGTTGCTTCGGTCTGCAGATCTTTTTCTCAACACTGATGATGATGATGCAATATACGCTTTCGAATTTCGGTCGGCACGTTTAGCAGATACTCCCTGCGCTATTGAATCATCATCATAAGTTATCTCCTGATGTTGTTCATCAGAATCGTGCGCATCTATATTATGTCGCATGCTTTTGTGGTTTGGTCTGTCTCGTGAGTCATCGACCCTATTCGCCATAGTTTCCTTGTTTCTTGACTCTATGTCCAGGCACAAATGAAATAAAAGTATTACAAATCCATGATAACACAAAGGTACAAGAATATCTAAAGGGGTTTCGCATAAACGTTTACGCATAAACATATCTGTAGGATATATGTATTACCTAGATGAACTGGTCAAATGTTGCTTCGGTCTGCAGATCCTTTTCTCAACACTGATGATGATGATGCAATATACGCTTTCGAATTTCGGTCGGCACGTTTAGCAGATACTCTCTGCGCTATTGAATCATCATCATAAGTTATCTCCTGATGTTGTTCGTCAGAATCGTGCGCGTCTATGTTATGTCGCATGCTTTTGTGGTTTGGTCTGTGTCGTGAGTCATCGACCCTATTATCATCATCATAAGTTATCTCCTGATGTTGCTCATCGAGATCATGCGCGTCTATGTTATGTCGCATGCTTTTGTGGTTTGGTCTGTCTCGTGAGTCATCGACCCTATTATCATCATCATCATAAGTTATCTCCTGATGTTGCTCATCGAGATCGTGCGCGTCTATGTTATGTCGCATGCTTTTGTGGTTTGGTCTGTCTCGTGAGTCATCGATCCCATTTGCCATAGTTTCCTTGCTTATCGAATCTATGTCCAGACACAAATGAAATAGAAGTATTACAAATCAATGATAACACAAAGGTACAAGAATATCTAAAGGGGTTTCAGTTACTCGGAGTCGACCATAACTGCGGGTCATGAATCTTGACCAAACTTATAGGGGTGTTCTCTTCTACCAAAATATGAAGCAAAATATGCTATATAACTCTCCCGAATCCCTGGGCCTTCACTCCATCAATATACCCAAGTATGTAATAAAAATCAGCGTTGATGGGTTTTTCAAATTGCCCTGAAATAATCTGTTTTTGCTTAGCGTAATGAGTTTCTATATTGCGGTGAGTATTTGTACGTTGAATTCAGTGGTTATTGTACATCGAATCCCTGGAATTTATCATCCTAGTTATGAAGAATCACTTTATTATGCGTCTATTAACCCTTTCAGTCACGCAATTCGATTTTATTTGGCATTATGTGTGATATTTACTCTTCCGTCGAAAAAAAAATTGAATTGTGAGACTGAAAATAAAATGACGCCACCATAGTGGCGTCTGTGACTGGAAGGGTTATCACATCGCTTCTTGTTTTTCATCACCCGTACAGCATTCGTTTGGTGAATTTGAAGACTTTTTCCCACTCGAAAGATGTTGAATATATGGTCAGTTTCAATACTTTTTCAATACAGTTACAATAACCACTGGATTCAATGTACAAATATTCACCGCAATATAGAAACTCATTACGCTAAGCAAAAACAGATTATTTCAGGGTAATTTGAAAAACCCATCAACGCTGAATTTTATTATATATTTCGGTGTATTGATGGAGTGACGGCCCATTCGGGAGAGTTATATAGCATATTTTGCTTCATATTTTGGTAGAAGAGAACACCCCTATAAGTTTGGTCAAGATCCATGACCCGCAATTATGGTCGACTCCGAGTAAGAGTATCTTATCTTTTGTTTTTCGTTAACAGAGTTTTTTTTTTCTACTGACAACCACTAACAATTAACCCCTTAAGCGGCATTGACGCCATATGGCGCATATTTTGCCCGTGCCCGAAGCGGTGTAAGATTTTTCTTGCCGCTTAAGGGGTTAATACAGCAATGAGTACTATTCTATATGAAGTATATGAAAAAAATAAAAAATTTGCATGAAAAGTACTCCATTTACTTCGTAATTTCTGATAGTTATAGAATTTTTGGTGGAATGATAGTGGGAGAAAAAAGAAACTTCTAAATTTTTTATCAAAACCCGTGTCATTATTCTGGGAAAAAATAAAGCCCTCGGGGGGCGCTTCCAGATTGACATAGAGAGCTGAGATTTTGAGGGTATTCTTTTATATTTATTCTCAGTGTATTCAGGGGGCGGAGGGTCAAAAAGTCGTAAACAGGTGGCCCATTGACCACCCTAATATAATATAGAAATACATCTACATAAGTATTACTTGGATGAAGATGAAGGTTCCTTGAGTCAGATTTTTCTAGCGATGATGATGAAACGTTCTTTGTTTGCAAATTTCTGTCCAAATCCTTGAGAGATATTATCGGTGGTATCAAATCCTCATAATCGATCATTTCTTCACCACCCTCATGCACATCGTTGGCGTTCTTGTCATATCGCACCTTTCGGGGGTTTGGTTGCGTCCGTGGATTGCCAGCACTACTTTTCGCCATTTTCTCACTTTTGGAATCTATGCCAATAAAATGAGAGGACAATCATAATTGTACAGTAAACCAAAAATAAAGCATTATGCAAATCTTGAAATGAAATTTTCATCATTTTTCGATATCTTCTTTCCTCCTAAGCACGACATGATTCAATACTTCAATCAATGGAACGTGAGTGTTAATCTTAAGGTTATTAGAGAATCAAATTTGTACGTCCTACATCATTGGGGCTATTGTACTTGATTCCTGGGGTTTGAGTGCTTTATCATGATTATACTACTTAGTTCCTGTAAGGCGATTCCTAAATATCGCATGGGTTTTGGAGTTAATGAGCTTTTCGCATCGGTGGACCGGAAACTCTCTTTATGACAAACCACTCATCGGATTAACATACAATTTTATATGCCCATCTCTTCAAATCTATAATCGTCAAACTTAACAAGGGGATTTAAAATATAATTCTTCCAATTCTAAAAAGTCTTGACATTTACGGAATTTTAATTCAGCGTCTTCAATTTTCTGTAACTTTTCAGTTCTCTATTCGAAACAGACATGATATTTTGTTCTTCTTCATCAGATTGTGTTTTCTTTGCTAGCATCTAGTATGACACGACAGTAATATGAGTGAGCATGCTGAAAATATTATTATTAGACAGGTACAGCGAGTTCAAAATACATTATTTGTAGGTACACACTGGTAAAATGAATAAAATTGTATGAGAATGATAAAACAGCAAATCGGAGCACCTAATGGAGCCTCAATAGAAACTTCCTGTTCTCATAATCATGATCATTGTACTAGTACGAGCTAGCTCAAGCAGCTTTAGGACCTTCAAAGAATCTGGGAACAGTCTTCCACCACAATGACATTGCGCTCTGCATGCCTTGGGCTTTGAAAGAATTCTTACATGGACCATAAGAGGCTTACTCAGACTCATAGAACTCGTTCAAAATTAGATAACAATAGTATTGGGGAAGTAAAATTGGAATATTCATTCTCTGAATTTTTTCTAAATATACATCCATTTTTCGAATATAGAGAAGCAACTGAATAATCATGTGAGAAAAAAAATCACCTCCTGAAGTTCAAAGCCATTCTCCAAATTTCACTTCCTTATTACTCTTGTCAGTTAATTTTCAATCAGCCTTGCCAGTTCAATGTAGGGATTCTTTCAGAGCCAATGACATGAGTACCGAAGGCTATTTGACTGTGGCGGAGGACCATTTGCAGACTCGTCGGAGGTTTAAAAGCTAGTTAAACTGCTTCCGAACTAGTTCAATGATCATGATTTTACAGTGAGATTCGATCCAGGCTTCAATAGGATTACTTCAATTGGCTTTTTTCATTATTCTCATAGAATTTCAGTAATTTTTTCACTAGCACGTAACCAAAAATATAATGTATTTACAGCTCGCTGTACCTGTGTAATATATTTATGTTTTTCAGCATGCTAACTCATATCTCTGTCGTGTCATACCAGATTCTAGCAAAGAAGACTCATTCCGATGAAGAAGAACAAAATATTATCACCCACGTCAAATATTGTGTGGGGCTTGCCAAGAGAACGAGGGCCTATGTGAGATGGAATAAAACATCATCTTTTGGGCCCAAGTAAACAGCTCTAGTAGTTTGATCTGTATCTGTGACCTGGAGGTCTGGTCCTCTCCTTGTCAATTTATGGTAGTCCTAATATATGGCAAGTCAAGTAGTATACATATCGATTACAATAATGTTACCTGGTATTGTTTGCGCACCCTCGTCATCGTTGGTGTCTGAATCCACTACTCTTGCCCGCGTCTCTAATTGTTTTCTGCCATAAAATCTCTGCAATTCATCACCTGCCTTCTCCTTCTTCCGCTCGTGAACAAGTCCTTGAACCTTCTAAAATAATATTGATGTTGAATATAGATAACCGCACGCAGTTAGGAGGGACTTTGGCGAACTTTTGATGGAAATTTTTTTTGCGTCCTTAGCGTTACTAAAAAGACAGTAAATAATTTCATTATACAAGATTTAAATAATGTTATCATGTGTACTGAAAACAAATTATATATCTTCTTCGATGAAACTGTTAACGCAAGGAACCTTTCGCAGAAGATTTTCAGCATATCGCTGCCAAAAATTTTTTGCCCTTGCACTTTTCTTATAGACATTGAAATTTAGTTTCAGCAGACATAAATAATATCATCTCAATTTTGTAGGAAGTTGTTTTTGGTTGGATTTTCTAAGTAATTTGAAGAACTAAAAAATGGCTCGTCTAAAAATTTCACTAAAGTGCCCCCTTAATACCTCGCTGAAGATTTCTGAAAATCTTATCCGAGTCTGGTATGAGATCCCAAGATCTTATAATCTTAACCTGGGATCTCGTACGAGGTTTTATGTCAAATTTTCACTAATGAATAGTTAATAACGGTAAACATAATTTATACCTTTTTATCAATATGTGAACGTCGATATGATAATTTTGACGTATAGTCAATCATATCTGTCGAGCTGGATGTGTTGCAGTATTTCTTATTGGGAAATCTGACACGTTTTGTCATAATTTTAGTCTTGAGGTCATCTTCCGATTCTAAAAGTTACAGAAACATTAGTATGAATTGTATATGCGAGGTATATCATGTACGACTTCGTACACCAATGGATCAAGAGTTCCTAGGCGCGCTCACTGGTACTCGGACCCAATGCACGCTACGAAGGCTGTCCGAGGCCAATCAACCTGATTTACTGCATGATCTTTCTACTTCTAGAAACTCTTTCGAAGGACATTGGTTTTTTTTTTTTTTTTTAATGAATTCTAAATTTTATTACAGTGCTCCCTCACTAATTTTAACCTCTCTAACATTTTACCTCTCCGCCGTCGGAGGGAATAGGCTCCCCCACTATGGCCTGGTCGTTTGGTTCGACGCATAACGATGCGCAGTAACCACATCACATAATCTCTACAAACCTGTGGTTTTCTGGTAAGTCAGCTGTCAGCTATTTCCCCTCAGCTCCCCGTGCCTACATCATAAACTCCGCCCATGGACATAGTGAGGGACCTCGCTAATATTTTCTATACCTCGGATCCGTGAAAATTAGTGAGGGAGCACTGTATTACAGTGAATACTTGTTTCGCGATTACGTGTGTTGCTTTTGCCGTTTTATTGAGGCTTCGAGCAAGGACTCACCTCGATCGGAGGGTGTATATACCACAGACACGCAGCATGGACTGCACATTCGGACTGAAAATCGCTCGGTTCATAGAAAGAGATAGAACCGTACGCGGCTAGATAGCTGTCTCTTTCTAACCAACAATGTCAAATGCTTAGAAAGAGACAGATTAGGTGGCGTGCGTTTCCTTCTCTCTCACTTTTGGCGTTACCACAGGCAATACTGGACAATACAGGGAACGCGCAGTCCATGTCCATGCTCTATGTCTGGTGTGAGACAATGCAGAGGAGTCAAAGTTAGGAGCTATACCACTCAAACGTTATTTGTGTCTAAAATTAATTGAACTATATTTCCTATAATACGAAAATGAGTCGAAAGTATTCTTCGTACAAGGAACATTTAGAATCGAAAAGTGATGAATATTTGAGTAGTTATTCTAGGAGAAAAATACGAAAAGCGAACATCCTAGAACCTCCTATTCCGCAAGTGACCGGTGAAACACGTGTGAGTGATATTATTTATCACAGTAATTTTTTAAGTAGTTCAACTTAGCATGCCTCATTAAGGTCTGAGAAAAATTATCGAAAAAAAAAAAAAAAAAACAATGTAAACTCAAGATTTTTCTGCTTTTCTCAAGGAAGAAACTTTTTTAACTTTTTTTTTTTTAAACTTTTTTTTTTTTACACCCCTAAAATAATTTTTTTCAAATTACTGCTACTCTGAGAAAACATTCTAGTGACTTAGTTTTTTTACAGTTGATTAGTGCTATTTTGATACATAGTTCATGATTTTTCCAGATTTTAAGGCCTCCGCTGAACCTAGATTCAGTCCATCGAAGAAAAAGCAGTTGTCGCAGGGTACAGGCTGCTGCGTTGAATGAAATTTCTTCAACTTTTAAGGAAATATTCTGTATGAATGTAATTTTGGACCAAACCAATGATATTTGATGAATTTAATTTTTAGACATAGAAATTTTTGGTTTCAAAACATTTTTTCCAGAAAGATGGGAAAAAATTCTTACAATCAAAAATTTCTGTGTCTAGAACTTAAGGGGTTAGGCCACTCTAGAGGCCGAAAAAAATAGGCTTTTTGAGGATTTTTTTTCAGAAATACTACAAAATAAATCGAGTCCACAAGAATGGGTGTTTATTATACATATCACTGACTGTATACAGTAATTTTTTTAGAGCGATTTATTTCAAAATGGCGGCTGTGCAGCGTTTTTGCGATGACGTCTCCGGTTTTCTAGGGTCCACGGCCGGACGAACGGCTCCGGTAATTTTTGAATTATGATAAGCCAATGAATTTTTCTCGATTATACATAATAACTGCTATAGAAGTACGTAGGATTTTTTCGATATATTGATTTTTGGCGAAATGGTGCACTTCTAAAGTGGAAAGTGAAAAATTTGCCTAAAAAATCGTCAGATAAGTGTTAATAACAAATTAACTGTGCAATATAAAAAAAAAAATCCTACGTACTTCCATAGACAATGTATTTTTCAAGATATATTCGAAGTTTCAAGTGAATCGGTTGAAAATTGTCTGAGTTATGTTTCCGGCCAACTTAAAAAATGCGGTTTTGAGATAAACGCGTTTGAAGTTTTGAGTAGTAGAAAATCATGAAAATTTACCAAAAGTTGAAAAACTCGGTGAAAAAAAATCGTGCGACAAATTTCTAGGAACCATTTGGAAGAGTAAATTTCAGGCTACAAAATGGCTGCTTCGAAAGTTCTCTGCGATGTTTTTAACGCCCCGTAGAGAACTTTGAAAAACTTTGAAAAACTTTTTTTTTCTGGCGTTTCGCAATCCGGCACTCAAACCTACGCCATGGCGTCAAAAATGGCCGTAGGAAAAATTTTCAAAAACCGTCTTGAAGATGAAGTTTCAACCTTCAAAATGCTTTCCCGAATGATTTTTTTTTACAATTTTTCATTGAGTTACAGCATTTTGAAAGTCGGCATTATTTCGCCGATTGCCGGGTGCGCCGTTAATTTTGTTGCTGAGTGTACTAAAATTCGAAAACCGAGTACTTGAAGATTTTTCCTGGCCATAATCTTTTAGGACATTATTTTTGAGGTCCTAGGGGACCATAAAAAAAAATAAAAAAATAAAGGTTTTTCAAAAATTCTAGAGTGGCCTAACCCCTTAAATTCATCAAATATTATTGGTTTGGTCCGAAATTAAGTATATTCATACAGAATATTTCCTTGAAAGTTGAAGAAATTTCATCCAACGCAGCAGCGTGTACCCTACGACAACTGCTTTTTCTTCGATAGACTGAATTTATGTTTAGCGGAGGTCATAAAATCTGGAAAAATCATGAACTATGTATCAAAATAGCACTAATCAACTGTAAAAAAACTAAGTCACTAGAATGTTTTCTCAGAGTAGCAGTAATTTGAAAAAAATTATTCTAAAGGTGTATGTACCCTAGACGTTAAAAAAAAAATCGATAATTTTGTATTTTGTAATTTTGTAATTTTGATTGTAAAAGCTATTCCATGAAGTTTCAGGGCAATTTTAAAGTAAGATTTTTTTGAGATGTTACAATGTAGTTTCAGGGGTACAAATTTTCAATAACATGAAATATTCTCGTTTAAGGGGGTATCCCCACCTTTAAATAGGTCAACATTCTGAGAAAGAGATTGATATTTTACAGCGAATTTGAGAGTCTGATCAAATCCAAAAAAATCATGAAGTTGAGGGAGGGGTTGACCCTCATTATCCATACTTAACATTGGATATTACTTTGAGTCTAATAGTAGTTACGCTGAATATAGATAAATACAAAATTACTCGGTTGTCGCAAAGAATCAGTAGTACCGTTGGATCGATTCTGGAATTTTTGGTCCTCAATTGTTCAGAAGAGATGCCTCTATCGTATGAACATAGAACTTTTTGATATCGCGAAAATTGCCTGACTCGCTTAGTTTTTACTGAGATTTTTCTAATTCTTCAATTTTTTTTCTCTATTTTTTCTATTATCTCAACCAAAAATAGTCATATCAAAAAGTTCTATGTTCATATGATAGAAGCATCTCTTCTGAACAATTGAAGACCAAAAATTCCAAAATCGATCCAACGGTACTACTGATTCTTTGCGACAACCGAGTAATTTTGTATTTTTCTATATTCAGCGTAACTACTAATAGACTCAAAATAATATTCAATGTTAAGTATGGATAATGAGGGTCAAACTCTCCCTAAACTTCTTGATTTTTTTGGATTTGATCAGACTCTCAAATTCGCTGTAAAATATCAATCTCTTTCTTAGAATGTTAACTCATTTAAAGGTGGGGATACCCCCTTAAAATAATGGGTCATGCTCCAAAATATATAACACATATTGTAATGTGTCCAATTGACAGACCCTCGGCCTGCCAGGATTGGTTACGTTATATCATCGAAATATTGGACACCTTGCTGTCCTCGCCTGTGACGTCACAAGCAGGTGAATAATAGTATATAAACCGGCGTCGACAGAGCTCGACAGTGTATTCCAGGTAGAGCACCGGTGCGACTCACAGATAGCATAACTTGGAGCGTGACCTGGTATAGCACCGGCACTACTCATAAAATTTGTTAAAGTCTAATATCACTAAACTAGGGAATAGCATATCAAGATTCAAGGGTCATTGATTATAGCAGTATTGATACCTCACACTCACATTTAATCGAAAGATAGGAAATTAGGAGAATAGCGTAAAAGCATAAGTATTGTTACACTGGGTGAAACACCCTTTAGCTTTTCGATCACTTATAGAAATCCGCATAATATCTAGTAGTAATGAAATAGATGAAGTATCTTTAGAAACATCAAAATAGGTTGCTGCGTCAACTTCTGTTTTATAAACAGTCTCGTTCTACACCTTAACTTGAACACTTGTATTTCAAATATAAACATTTTGCTTGAACCAATTTATTTGTGCCTTTTGAGTCACTTATTTCGCTCGTGAACTTGCTGCTTTATCTCTTAGGTAACTCCTCAAGTTACAGTATCATTGTATTATATTTTTGTTAGAACTTATTTGGTTGAGTAATAGTAGAAGAATCTACTATTGGCAAAGTACCTGACATTTTCTTATTTAACTCCGTTTGATAGAAAGCCAACACAAGCCAAGTTAGATACAGCTTTGAAGAACAACAAAAGAAGCGTACGACATTAGTCTAACCGACTTGTGTTCGAGGGCCAATTGTTGTGATTCCGAGTCTGATACGCAGTCTTGAATATAGCATCCTGGATCTGCAGTTAAATATGAAATTCGCAATCGCAGGGATCATAGGCTTGGTAAAATACCCTGGCTCTATGGAGGTAGCCTAAACCTTTGGTTTAGAAGATATACGGCTATGGAGGTCATACGATCACCCGAGTCCGTTGATTAGCGTAGGATATTATAATAAATAAAAATCTGAGTTAGGTGGCTTTTTGCATGGCATTGCCATCCTTTTCCCCACCTTTGAATACCGAGGACTCCAAATTTAGTCTAGTAGTTTAAATTATAGCAATTTAAATAACTCTCGAAACCGTAGCACCGGTCTGTTGTCACAACCTTCAGGTTCACAACGTCCCGGAACGTTACAATATATGACTTTGGAGTATCATCCATCATTTACAACGTAACGTAGGCTTTTCTTATTTGTACCTTTTCTACACCTTTAAAAAATTAAAAACTATTTTTTTCCAAACTTCAGTATAGGTCCCCCTTAACCCGGTATAGGCTAGCTGTGTATCATACAAGTATACTACCAGTATGTGTGCTTTCTATGCAGATATATGTATGCCCGTCTGCGTCCTTTCATTTGGAGCCGAGGTGCAACTGGAGTACAATTTATGTGAACGTATACGACACAAGCTTGATTCTATACATGTAGAAGTACGTAGCTAGCCTACATCTCAGAAGGCCGCAACTTTTACGACTTTGTTACTACGTATGGGTGGTTCTTTGAATACCCGACAAACCCTTGGGTTTAATATTTCCATTGGATTTGTTGACGTTCTTTTTCATGTAGGATGAGATTTTCCGAGTGGGTCTTTTCACTCACTAGTCAAAAATGCATTTCCAAAGTTTTAAATCCCAATGGAACATGTATTTGAGAGAGATTTCAATGTTGTGCGATAAAAGTGTAGATGCAAAGAATCTATCGGAGGACCTCGCCTACGCCAAGTTTTCAAAGGTTCCCTGCATCTAGAGTTTTGTCAGAGAAAATTGGATTTTTTTCAATACGGATTCTACCATTATCTCAAGCTTTACAGATGCATTTTTGGTTAGACCTTTCTCACTTAATAATATTAAAAACACAAAAATGGTTTTTATCTAGATTATATTAGAGTCTTTTATTGAGACAGTAAAGGAGCAGTGTTGGGCGAATTTGTAATTAATTAATTGCAAATTACAAATTACAATTTGTAATTTGTAATTAAACCGAAATCCATTACCCATTACAATTGTAATTTGTAATTGAACCGAAATCAATTAACCATTACAATTGTAATTTGTAATTAAATCGAAATCCATTAACCATTACAATTGTAATTTGTAATTAAATCGAAATCCATTAACCATTACAATTGTAATTTGTAATTGAACCGAAATCAATTAACCATTACAATTGTAATCAGTAATTAAACCGAAATCCATTGACCATTACAATTGTAATTTGTAATTGAACCGAAATCCATTGACCATTACAATTGTAATTTGTAATTGAACCGAAATCAATTAACCATTACAATTGTAATTTGTAATTAAACCGAAATCCATTGACCATTACAATTGTAATTTGTAATTAAACCGAAATCCATTAACCATTACAATTGTAATTTGTAATTGAACTGAAATTCATTAACCATTACAATTGTAATTGGTAATTGATTCGAAATCCATCAACCATTACAATTGTAATTTGTAATTAAACCGAAATCCATTACCCATTACAATTGTAATTTGTAAATCAACCGAAATCCATTAACCATTACAATTGTAATTTGTAATTAAACCGAAATCCATCAACCATTACAATTGTAATTTGTAATTAAACCGAAATCCATTACCCATTACAATTGTAATTTGTAAATCAACCGAAATCCATTAACCATTACAATTGTAATTTGTAATTAAACCGAAATCCATCAACCATTACAATTGTAATTTGTAATTAAATCGAAATCCATTAACCATTACAATTGTAATTTGTAATTGAACCGAAATCCATTATTCATTACAATTGTAATTTGTAATTAAACCGAAATCCATCAACCATTACAATTGTAATTTGAAATTGAACTGAAATCCATTAACCATTACAATTGTAATTTGTAATTGAACTGAAATCCATTAACCATTACAATTGTAATTTGTAATTGAACTGAAATCCATTAACCATTACAATTGTAACTGGTAATTAAACCGAAATCCATCAACCATTACAATCGTAATTTGTAATTAAACCGAAATCCATTAACCATTACAATTGTAATTTGTAATTAAACCGAAATCTAGTAACCGTCACAATTGTAATTTGTAATTGAATCGAAATCCACCAACCATTACAATTGTGATTTGTAAACAAACCGTAGTCCATCAACCATTACAATTGTGATTTGTAAACAAACCGTAATCCATCAACCATTACAATTTTTAATTGTAATTAAACCGAAATCCATCAACTATAACAACTATTAATTGTCATTTTGAAAGATCCGATCAGCATTTTTAGGTATACTTGAACTCTCTTTTTGCAGTAATTAGAATTTCTAAATATAATTTAGGTGTTTTTTGAATCAAAAACAGATTCATATACATCTGCTGAGTTTAATTCTGTGGCATTGGATTTTCTGGACAAATTAGTTACGTTGGTACATCGTTGGTGTCCACTGAAGACGAAGAAGAAGTTCGTGAACTCTTGGAACGCGGTCTGGCCTATGATTCGTGTAATGACCTGCGGAAGGCAGAAATGAGAAATTTCACCTCAAATCGGCCAATTTTGGGTGTTTTTTGACCTCGTATTTTTTGAATCGATTTAAACTTTTTTTACGTGAAATCTACGTGAATCAAGTACAAACATAAAAATTGTCAACTTTTCGAAAAATATAGTTTTGTCGTTTTCATGAGCGATCAAAATGTTTATCGATTTTTTTCGAAAACTAAGACCATTTTAAAAATTATAAAAAAAATATGATCACGTTCCTTATTCAATTTTAAAGAGGGCAAAATTTTGAAATTGATGGAGTGATTTTTCTAAATATTTTTTTTACAATTATTAGTCCGGCACTGCGTCAGGTTGCCGCGCCGCGCACCGCACCCCGCGCTACTACCGCGTCATTCCATGTACGAAAAGCCGCGCGCCACGCCATTGGCCGAGCCCCGTACGACGATGACGTCAGATGCAGTGATCAGATGCGATATAATCAAAGTGGGTGAGTGTACATTATACTGTGAGTTCATGGCGAAGCGATCCAGAGTCTCTCTACCACGTCTCTCTCACTCTAGTGCGCGAATCTGTTACGTCAGGCGGGAGAGCGAGGAAATGGTCACATTCGTCTTGAATGGGCATATAATAATAAGAAAGCGATAACGTCGATTTTTAAATGAGTGACTGTATTTTGATAACGTAGGTATAATCATTTATGGTGGGAGATGAAATAATATGGAATACACTATAAGGTAAGTGTGCAAACATCTTCAATTTATCAATAAATAATTATGTAAAAAAAAAAAAACTAGAGATAATTTCTCTTGGCATTCGCCTTTGACAGGACACGCTGTTCGAAGTGCGGATCTGTCAGCCGGTTATAGCGTGGCAGGTTCAACATTGTTGCAAAACTAAATAGGCGTTCCACAGGAGCTGACGATGGAAGAGGTGTATTATATTTCATAAAGAGTGACCTCATGATTGGGAACTCTCTCAACATCGCCAAGTCTATATTTGGTTTGTTTATGTAGCGCATAAATTCTATTTCGGCCTCTCCATGACCAAAAATAGCAATCTCTTCTTGAGAACCAGCTGGTTGGCCGAAATCAAAATAATCGTCATCTTCTTCCATAGGTTGGGCGGGCTGTTGCCGAGCTACTACCTCCCTCGCAGCTCTCAAAACTAGCTCGCGCACCTTCCCCTGGTCTGCTGCATTGAGGCAAGAGAGCCACCGCATTTTGAACCTGGGATGTGACACTGCAGCAATGGCTGCACTTTGGCAAGTTTCGTCAATTGTAAAGAAGGACTGAAATCTCGTCTCAAGGGCAGTTATAGTTCCTTCTATCAGCGGACGACACACCTGGATGCCCTGATTTGCCTGTAGCTGCAGCAATTTCCTACGAGTAGCTACTAAGGTTGGCAGCAAGTAACCGTAGTAACAATAGGTTTCGCCTTGCAGCCTGTCTATTGCTTCAGCAATTGGTCCTGTACATAGCAGATACTCTTGCAGGTAGGCAAAATCAGTTTCCGTCAATGGATTTCGAATCATCAGAACCGCACCAAGGTTGGCTATTCTAATCTTCAACGAGACGATTTGGCTGATCGCATCGTAAAGCGAATTCCATCGTGTAACCACGGGGCGGAGTAGGGCTGCTTCTAAATGTTCTCGCATTATTTCAGAATTCCTGGGAGACCGTATGATTTTCCAAAGTGATGAGCATCGATCGATGGCCTCTGAATGGATAGCAGCGAGCTGTGCAGTATTTGAAATGATTTTCATGCAGTCCGTTGTGGCAATTAAATTCAGAGTATGGCTTGCGCAGCGCAAATGTGATGGTAGCCCAGCTCTAAATTCCTCATCTGCAGGTGCCAACAATGCCCGATTTTCCAGTGCCGCAGCGCTCTGATTTTCATCTGGTGAGTCTTCGTCGTCACCACTATCAGCAATTTCAGGAATCGTTTCTGCCATGAATCAAGATCAGACGATTAGAAATGGTGTTGAAGATACAGTATAAGAAAATCTGATCATATTTTATACATTTCAAACGATTGTGATAATATATTTGATTTTTTTTTTTGCAGGAATCGTACATGGAAGCACAGTAAATTATTTGTCGGAATAAGCTGTACTGTATACGTATTATAAAATATATATTTGAATTTTTATCTCCTTAAATTTCATTACCATAAAAGAAGAGGTCGGGAAGGTCAACTCCAAATTCTCTGAACGCTTTAACAAAATTAGCGCCATTGTCTGTGACGGTAGCACATAATTTTGGAGCACTCAGGCCAAACGACTCGTGGATTCCAGTTAGACACCTCGCAATGTTTGCGTAGGAATGAACCCCAGGAAATCTCCGACAAGCAATCGCTGCAGATTTTCGCAGGAGAGTCTCTTCGTCGATCTGAACCATCAAAACACTCGATTATTAGGTATTAGAATTATCATGCAGCAATGATAATGCATTAGTATTTAAGCATCATGAGAGCGTGACAATTTCTTAGTAATTTGCAATAAGCAGCGTGAAAATTTTGAGCACCTACCCAATGAGCCGTTACACCCAAAAATCTTCGGTTCCTGGATGTCCAAATATCTGCCGTCGTACAAACGAATTTGGCATTTTCACGAATAGCCGTTCGCATTTCCTCCATATTTGCGATATGAATATTCTCAATGCGTCTACACAAAGTACGTCGAGACAGATGCTTCAGGGGTTCGTTGTCTCTTTGGATGTCCAAATCTGTAACATTCCTTACATTATAATTGCGCCCATGGTAAGACAATTATTGTTCACAGAGAAATTCAAAGTTAGTTTAATATTAAATATTTATGGAGGCTTTTTAATCTAGAAAAAGTATTAAGGGGGTCCATGCATAAAGGGTACAATTGAAATTTTTTTTTTTTTTTTTTTCTTAACTGCTTGCGACTCACATGTTCAACTGCTCATTCCATTAGTACTTTTATGGTATTTTTTTTTTTTTTTTTTCAATTACACCCTTTTTGCAGTGACCCCCTGAATTTCCTTCAGTATTTGGAAAATTTTATAAATTTATGAATTATATTTACAATTATTGAAATATATTTAATTCAAGTGTGCTACTGAACAGCTTACCATCGAAGATTTTTCGGAAAGCCGGCATCTCTACCGTGCTTAGCGGAGCCATGCTCTCCATAATATAATTCGAAACATTAGTTTCAAAGTTCTCCTGCGAAAAAGAACAAGCCACTCTCACCCTTCTCCTTCGTTGAGGGTCTTCGTTCTGTAGCCCCAAACGTTTCACCTGCTTGTAGACTATATAATTTTCATAAAGAATGGGATGTGCCCGCTGTAAAACGATTAAAATTATGGTTGTAAATGATACAATACAATTTATTCCAATTCAAGTTGAGCTCATAGTTTAAAGTTATAATTAAGAACGTATAAGCTGATTTTTAGTTTTCAATGCTCTTGTTACTAGTCTATTTATAGATGTACGGTGATAAGTTATTTTACCCTTAAGTGTGTGGTGAAATTAGATGAAATAGTCAATGACCCCTTAATTTTTTTTCTATCCGGGCAGTTTATACATTCTGCGACAATGTAATTGCCTTCGAGCGAAGAATTTTGTAGATCTACTATAAAAAATCGACCGTCTAAGTATGGACGCCGGTCACATTTTTCTTGTAGTGTTCTACGCGGTGCATCCCCTTGTTCATTTTCGTCTTCATCATCACTGTTTTCGATATCACCATAGTCTTGCTGACCACCGATCTCGCCCTGGATGATGCCATTATCATTGTCTCCACAATTACCTATCTCGGCATTTTCATTATTTTCCCGATCACCATTATTCTCAGCAGGCAAATTCACCATCAGAACATCTTCGTTCTCGTTCATCTAAATAATAGTTTATTGCCAAATGATTCCAGAGCTCATCTGTATTTGGTTCGAGTACAACATTTCACAGGGTCAATCATCTTTACGAAGCAGAATAGATGTATGAATGCTGCGGTTACGCCGAGTTGTGATGAGTAAAAACAAATTGCATTGTTTGATATTCAGAAGCTATATAGCCGTTGTGCACGCACATTAGGACAGACTACATATTGTTGTTATTATTATTATTATTATTATTATTATTATTATTATTATTATTATTATTATTATTATTATTATTATTATTATTATTATTATTATTTCAGCTGTGAAAACCAAGGGGGAAATAACCCGTAGATTTGAGTGATACAGTAATTCTTGGGGTTGAAGTACCTCAAACTAATTTAACTAATTCAGCTAGTTCAACTCAAGTCTCAAGTTGATGGATTTGTTATCACTTCCCGATAATTCACCTCAATTCCAGTAAATATCTGATTATTTCGATTCATTTTTTTTTTTCTCTTAACTCAAATTAATTCTTTCTTCTAATTAATTCAAGTAGTTAAAATTATTTTCAGGTTATTATCATTAATTGTTAATTCAGGTGCTTCTCATTCATTCAGGTCGATTACCAATCAATTTATGTACTATTGACAAGTCAATTTAAGGAGTTATTTACCCCGTGGTGAAAAGTAACTTTGGCTCTTGAAAAAAATTTTGTGGGTCAAACTCCACTATAAAAAATGAATACACGGTCAAAAACTTAGTTAATATATTAACTAAGTTTTTGACCGTGTATTCATTTTTTAATTTTTTGAAGTAATAATAAAAACCAGCTCCATTCAAGCGACGCAGTGGGTCCAAATAGTACTCCAGAACAATAGAAAAAATCAGAATTATATACAATACGTGTTGTTCATTCCATCATCAGACCAATAAAATCTTGGACAGAGTATCTACAGTAGGGTGGTCGTTAATTTCTAACATATACTTGCCACCCCCTGAATCGACAGATAATGACCCAAAAACATCGTATAATTTTTTAAAGATTTTTTACTTGATGGGAAAACGTGCCGAAATCAAATTGAAGTTGGAAGATTTGAACAAATTTAAAAAAAAATGAATTTTTTTTTTAATTTTTAGTATAAAAGCAGGAAATAATAATGTAGAATGACGAAAAACGAAAACTTTCCAACAAAAAAATGTATTTTATGGTAATCTTGTAATATTACAACGTTATAAAGACTATATTAAAAAAATAATGAAAAAAAAAGAAAAATAAAAAAAAAATAAAAAAAAAATATAGTCTAACATGAAGATGATATGACAATGATGATATTACAAATATGATAAGTTTACAATAAAATACATTTTTTGTCAAAAAGTTTTTTGTCATTCTACATTTATTTACCGCATTTTTAATAAAATAAAATGTATTCATTTTTTTCATTTTTTTTCATTTTTTTCAACTTCAAATTGATTTCGGCACGCTTTCCCATCAAACTAAAAATCTGAAAAAAATTACACGATGTTTTTGGGTAATTATCTGTCGATTCAGGGTGTGGCAAGTATATGTTAGAAATTAACGACCACCCTAATCTACAGTTTTTTTTTCTCTCATTTCCTCAAAATCTTTGCTTTGCTCACATTAAAAAGAAATAAAAATAAAAAAATCCTGTATGCTAGCGACAGATACAGGCTGATTCAAAATTCGTAACGAATCTTTCACAGGGTAATTCCTAGTCGAAAATGGGATCGAAGGTTCCTCAGCCATTTTTTCGAAAAACGATTTCTTATTTCAATTTTTAAAATATTTGATTTTCCCTTTTTTTTTTTAATTCAGACCAAACTTCTTTCCTCAATTTCTGGTCAACAATGTGATCGAAAATTGTTGAGTCATTTTATTTTTAAAACGATTTTTTTCGATTTCTCGAAAATTAGGACTAAAAATTCATTAAATATTGAAAAAAAGAGAAACTTGAAAAATTGAAATGAACAATCGTTTTTAGAAAAAATGGCTGAGGAACTTTCGATCTCATTTATGACCAGAAATTACCCTGTGAAAGATTCGTCACGAATTCTTAATCACCCCGTATAGAAAAAAGAATCGTATTAAGTAATGTATCTTGAAGATATATTTCTTGAAAATGTTTTCTATGAATTCGATTAATGGTCACGTAAAAATCCGTCTGTTATAGGTGTGACTAGTTTTTTCTAAGCTAAGATATCCAAACTGAGCGAGCAAAGGGTCAAAGCCAAAAGAATTGAATGAGCGCGTGAGTGAGTCAGTGAGAACGTTTTTTGGTGTCTCACTCTCACTGCAGCGCTGCTCTATATAATATAGATTGCGTTATGCTGCGTGAGAGAAAGTCTAATAGCGCGAGTGACGAAGGGTTGACATCGACGAGGGCACTGTCTAATTTCTTCTTGGTCTGATAATAAATGGCTACACAAATTTTCAAAGTGTATATATCCTACTGGAAAACTGCTGAATATTTCTGTATTATTTTTCTAATAGTTATCAGAGTCGTATCATACTATACAACTGTTTTTATTCTCGAGGACCTGGCATGAATGATCTAGTAGAATAAAAAAACGTAGACATACCTTTATTCACCTTCGCTGTAAAATTCGTTTTTCAATATATGGAAATTTAGAACCATATAAACTTTTCACGGACACTAAGAATTACGCGCAGCTCTCACGTTTTGGAGTAACTGAATCGACGAATAAATCTTTCGCTCGTGACAATGCTGTAAGTTGGGGTGTGAACCAATTAAATTCATAGAATCAGCGAGTTTCGAAAGAATTACCAATGCTGGCTAAGGTAGTTGGGTGGGGGGGCTAAAGGTATCGAAATCGCAGCGTGGAGCAGTCGGCCTGTATCCCACGCGTCCCTCATATGCCACTGTTGCCACGCCCCGCTTGGGGGAATCGAGAAAGAGTGCACGACGTACCCTATTCCTATGCATGAGAGTGAAAAGGATAGACAAGCGCTAACAAAACCAGTTTCTTTTGTATTATTTTTTTGGAATAAGCGGGCTCGCTTGGGGGGAAGGAGAATGGAACTTCAGTTCCTGGAGAATAGAAAAAGTGACTACTATTCGGTGTATTATTTCAAATTGGCATAAAATATCGGGGCTATTAAGCATTTAAAAATATTCCACTGAAGGAAATGACGTCTGTCTTATTTCTCATTGTAGTTCATGTTCAACAGTCATAGTCCAGGCGCGCTAGATATTCCCTTCGGAATACGCGGATCCTGCATGGATTTTGATGAAACCTTGGGAATCCCTTCGAAATCGAATTAGAATCAATGTTTACCACCTGAGAACACTTGCTTTATTTTTTGTGCATATTTTAGAATCTAAAAATCTGAAATAATTCACAGCTATAGAATAGCTTAAAACTGATGAAAAACTCTAATAACTTTCCATTTTGTCACGAACCCTTCGCGAGATAAATGCCGATATACAAAATACGAATAAAATAATAAAATAATTTTTTTGGAATCCTAAAATCTGAGATAATTCAGGGCTGTAGAGTAAATTAAGTCGAATGAAAAACTATAATAACTTTTCTCTCCGCCACGTTCCCTTGGAGAGATAAGCGCCGATACACAGAACACGTTATATCGGCTAGCGCGCCCGGACACTCATCTTTCGAAGGGAACACGGCAGAGAGAAAAATTACCATAGTTTTTAATTCGTCTCAATTTACTCTACAGCCCTGAATGATCGCAGATTTTAAGATTCCAAAAAAATTATTTCATTATTTTATTCGTATTTTGTATATCATTTATCTCGCGAAGGGTTCGTGACAGAATGAAAAGTTATAAAAGTTTTTCATCAGTTTCAATCTTTTCTACAGCTGTAAATTATTTCAGATTTTTAGATTCGAAAATACGCACATTTTTCTACGTGAAATGAAAAAAAAAAGCAAGTATTCTCAGGTGGTAAACTTTGATTCTAATTCGATTTCGCGCCTTTCCCGTATTCAGAAAAGCTTTAACTTTGTGGAGATTTTTGTTACTTTCATTCCAGTTACAATTTTGATCAATTTTGACAAATTCAAGGCTCGAACGTTTCAAATGGATCAAAAACGGTGCATAATTCCTCAAATTGTGTGAAACATGTTCACCTCGCATATTTTACAATTCTAACAACATTTGAATCACGAAATATTGCATTTCTTGAACGAATATTCTGTTACGTTAACGTTACGAACTCCAACCTCATAATTTCACACACATCTGCCGTCTCCGGCCAGATAACCCTTTAAAAATTTTCTAAAAAATGTATTTAGGCGACGGGTTGGATCGGGTGCAAATCTTCTGAATCGAATTTATAACCCGATGCTACGATACGTTTTTTTTGTTTTTTTTTTTAATACGTGCCGTCCCCGGCCAGACGACCCTTTGAAAATTTTGGAAAAACATGTATCTAGGCGACTGGCTAGATTGGGTACAAATCTTCTGAATCGAATTTATAACTTGACGCAACGATAAGTTTTTTTTTTTTTTTTTGTTTTTACATGGATCGCTGGGATTCGACTAGGCGCAGAAACAACGGTACTTGAGGGGCTTAGGGGTTTATCGGGGTGACTGGGGCCCATTATGTAATATGCGCCGTCACTATGATATAAATTGTCTCTGGACGGTTTAATTACAATTAGTAATTGTAATTGTTGATGAATTTCGGTTTAACTACATTGTCAAATTGTAATGGCTGATGAATTTCAGTTTAATTACAGTTTGAAATTGTAATAGTTGATGGATTTCGGTTCAATTACAAATTACAATTGTAATGGTTAATGGATTTCGGTTTAATTACAAATTACAATTGTAATGGTTAATGGATTTCGGTTTAATTACAAATTACAATTGTAATGGGTAATGGATTTCGGTTTAATTACAAATTACAATTGTAATGGGTAATGGATTTCGGTTTAATTACAAATTACAATTGTAATGGGTAATGGATTTCGGTTTAATTACAAATTACAATTGTAATGGTTAATGGATTTCGGTTCAATTACAAATTACAATTGTAATGGTTGATGGATTTCGGTTCAATTACAAATTACAATTGTAATGGTTAATGGATTTCGGTTTAATTACAAATTACAATTGTAATGGTTACTAGATTTCGGTTTAATTACAAATTACAATTGTAATGGTTAATGGATTTCGGTTTAATTACAAATTACAATTGTAATGGTTGATGGATTTCGGTTCAATTACCAATTAAAATTGTAATGGTTAATGGATTTCGGTTTAATTACAAATTACAATTGTAATGGTTAATGGATTTAAGATTAATTACAAATTACAATGGTAATGGGTAATGGATTTCGGTTCAATTACAAATTACAATTGTAATGGTTAATGGATTTCGGTTTAATTACAAATTACAATTGTAATGGTTAATGGATTTCGGTTTAATTACAAATTACAATTGTACTGGTTAATGGATTTCGGTTTAATTACAAATGACAATTGTAATGGGTAATGGATTTCGGTTTAATTACAAATTACAATTGTAATGGGTAATGGATTTCAGTTCAATTACAAATTACAATTGTAATGGGTAATGGATTTCGGTTTAATTACAAATTACAATTGTAATTAGTAATTGACTTTTTTTTAATTACAAATTACAGCTGTAATTTGTAATGGAAATGTAATTAATTACACCATGTAATTTACTGCTGCCCAACACTGTAAAGGAGTACACCTTCGAATTTTAAGACACTCCATTTTTTCTGCATCACATTTTTTTAACAATATGACTTTAAACTACTTGTAAACCAATCCGCCAATGTCAAAATTGAGAAAATTGAAATTGAGATATGAAGTCAATCTAACTTCATTTACTCTTTTGCTTGTTGGGTAGTCTCACATCAAAAATAGTTGCCATTGCTGTAAGGATGTTCATATTTTCATGGCTTTCAGGAGACACAAAAACAAAGCCATCTTGAAGAAGCTGGAGCATCCAGTGCTGATACAGTTGGTAAAAATGTCGAAACTAGAGCAGTCAGTGCCGATGCAGCGAATGAAAATACTGCAGAAATTGTAAATGAATTTCCCACGATAACAGAGGTGTGTACGTTTTCTCTTCCAATTGGTCCACTGTGACGATTGCTAAACTATAGAGTATCTTATGCCATTACTCAATTATTCTTGAAAGCTAATTCTAAAAACTTGCAAATGAGATCTTGTATGTCACGTTTTATTAGCAAGTATTGATCAAACATATGAAGATCAGGATAATGTGTTTTTATTAATTCATTTGTGACAGAATGAAGTCTATGCTTTGAATGATTCCTTGCAATCACTGGATGCAATAAGGCCAGAAATCGCAGAGGAAGTCTTCGGTAATGAAGACCCAGAGGAAGACGCTCTTCAAAGTCACATGAAGCATCACAAGAAACCAGAAAATCTTGACGATCTTATGAGGATGCCCGGTTTCTTCGATATTGTTTCAACGCCGCTCAGTAGAAGCCCGGGCGAGATACTTTTAATGACATTGAAATTCGGTATATCTAATATGTTAACGCAAACTGCGATGTCCAACCTACTTCGATTGATCAACACTTTATTCGTTGAACCAATATTTCCCCATTCTAGATATTTTATCGATAAGCTTTTTAATCCTAAGAGTGACGTAGAATTTCATGCAGTTTGTCCATCTTGCTCCGAATATGTTGGAAAAGTCGAAAATTTAAATTCTGCTGTTGAATGCCTTGTTTGTCGCAATAATGTAGATTTGTCGAATCCGTCATGTGCGCACTTCTTTGTGATGATGAATCCATCGACTGCGATAGCGGAGCATCTACATTCATTCGGAGATTATTACGATTATGTATTACGGGAGAGACGGCATGAAAAAAACCATCTAAAAGATATTTATGATGGTAAATGTTACCGCACGTTTGTGTCATCTTTGCCCGATGAAGCAAAACAAAACTACGCAACTGTTACTTTCAACACAGACGGGATACCGGCGTTTGAATGCTCACAAAATTCGATCTGGCCTATTCAGTTAATGATCAACGAGTTACCGATTGAAGAAAGATTTCGAAATCTTGTTACTTGTGGCTTATGGTTTGGTAAGAATAAACCCAACATGGACATTTTTATGAAACCATTCCGAGACATGATTAACAAGCTTTCCGATTCGGGAATCGAATGCCAAGTTAAAGACGAAAGCCGCCTAATTAAAGTTTACGCTATATCTTGTTGTGTGGATGCAGTTGCGAGAGCCCCGATGCAAGGCATTAAGCAGTTTAATGGCAGTTATGGATGTGGTTGGTGTCTACACCCAAGAGTGTACATGAATGAGGCAAAGTCTTTAAAATATCCTATTCTCAGTTACACTCCAGAAGCGAGAGACGTACAAAACACAATAGCATGTATGGACGAATTTACAAGGACGATGAAACCTGTTCGCGGAGTGCAAGGCGTACCACCACTCATAAATTTGATTGCTTTCAATATTATATTGGGGTTTACGCCTGACTACATGCATTGCATTTTAATAGGAGTCGCTAAGCAAGTCACAGAGCTCATGTTAAATCTACTACCTTCTGCAGATGTAGATTTTCTCAGTGTTGAATTATTGTGCATAAAAGCTCCCAATCAGCTTGCTCGGTTGACCAGACCGCTGACCGAGCGTAAATTCTGGAAGGCTCGTGAATGGGAGAATTGGGTGCTCTATTATAGTTTACCCATTCTCTCTATAAAATTGGAACCGAAATTTATAAACCATTGGAGCTTATTGGTTGAAAGCCTGTATATTCTACTGCAAACGGACGTTACATACGAACAATTGGAACAATCTGACATTTTGTTAAACAAATTCGTTGTACAAACGGAGCAGCTGTACTCCAAAAAAGCCATGACCTTTAATATACATCAACTTTTGCACGTTGCAAAAAGTGTATACAATTGGGGCCCACTTTGGGCTCATTCAACTTTCGCATTCGAAGCAGGAAACGCTCAGATATTAAAAGCAATCAAATGTGCAAAAGGCGTGAATTTGCAGATTCTACGGTACATGAATCTCACCTTCAATATAGGATTACTGGAAAAAAAAGTTTTTCCTAATACATGCCAAATAATAAAGGAATATTGCAGGCAACTCATTGCGCCAAAAATAAAGAAATTCGTTAAAATGTCAGGTATCACATACTGTGTGAAAGGTGAAAAAATTGGAAATGAATTACACGGGTTCACAGATGTAAATATATGCTTGCACAACACCACAGTCTATACGCGAATGGTTAAAGATGGATGTCTCTATTTATCTCATTTGAAAAATAATAAGCGATCGAATAATTGCACTGCCCAACTTACAGATGGTAGATTTATCCGGATTATAAAATTCCTCATAGACAAATCAAGAAATGAACAATTTACACTGTGTAACATCATTCAAACAAGTGGACACAATTTTAGTAAAAATTATGTCACATTGAAAAAAATCAGGTATATAGATAATGAAGTATCATTAGTTCCGACAGCAGACATATATCGAATTTGTATTTATATTGAAGTAGCATGTGAATGTTATATATGTCCGCTGCCAAATCTGTGTTTTTATTAAGGGATTTTAAACCACTTGAGAATATTTTCAAAAACTGGATCTCTTCAACCTGACGTGACCTTACATCCTGACGCAAACTTCATCATCGAAGTAATTCATTTTCATTAAAAAGACCTTAAATATTTTTTTGTAACAATTTCCAGCAGGGTCGGTATACTTGTAAAAAAGTCATAAAATTTAATAAGCCTTTCATTTCATGGAGCTGAAGTTCGTAAAGTTGATCCAACAAAATAATTTAAAAAAAATCAAAATCACGGACTAGAATGTTTCAGAATCGCAAAATACGGTGAAAAATTTCCTAAACTGAGGAAAACGTGTGTATCATGTATGTTTTGCAATTCTCACAAAGTTCGAGTCATGAAATGAATTATTTTCTTCCTAACATTGTGTTGCATTGATGCTACCAATTTCAACTTCATTTCATTTCGAAAATGAGTTCGTACGAATGCATGGGTATAAACTTGTCAACAACATTGATGATAAGAAAAAATTCGTAACTGATCAATTGTCCAGGGTATCCAAGAAATTATATATCAATATTTCGCAACTCTTATATTAATAATTGATGATACGAAGAATTTTGTAATCAAATAATTCTCGGAGTTACCGAAGAAATGTCATGAATAAAAAAGAAAAAATTTTTAATTTGTCTTCCAATATTCTTGTACTCACCACAAATAACAATGCCGCATATATATTATATAACTTACCTGTAATTGTATTAAAATTTCCGCAAAAAAATTAATTTAAAATCACGAGATACCACATGAGATCTTGGATGGGATGTTTTATGAGATCTCGGATGAGATGTTGTATGAGATCTCGGATAGATCTTTGATGAGCTTTTACATGATATTTTTTACGAGATTTTACATGAGATGTCTGTTCAATTTCTTTACGACAATCTCAGCTGAGTGCTTATCAGCTCTCGCTTGAGCTGATATGAGCTCTTTCAAGAGCTCACATGAAACCTCATATAATATCTCACATCATATCTCATGTCAATATTTTCAGTAGGGTATTTTTTTTTTCTTTGCTCCCGGCCTGAAATTTTGTTGGAAATGCCAAAAAAGAAATTCCCTCCAAATATTAGCCCTTAATATTAATGTTAAGTACTCGCCCAGAACGTGAGAAGATTTCCCATTTAAATAACATGTAAGTTTAGATTTTTTTTTTTCAAATTTCTATAACTCAGCGGCATTTTGTGTTATCATATCGCCCAAACTCGGAAATTACTCAGGAAAAAAAAACCACCCTAGTATATATAGGGTAGAGTGGTCCCAAACCGACCGGTGCTCCAACGGTGGTCCCATCCCGACCTCTCCATGCTATTTTAATGGAGAGGTCGGGATGGGACCACCGTTGGAGCACCGGTCGGTTTGGGACCACTCTACCCTACTAGGGTGGTTCGAAAAAGACCTAATTTCTCTGATGTTGCTGCTCATCCGTGAATATGTTGTTTGTGATTTTTAAAAATTATTCCATTTTTTTTAGCTCTATTGGACAATATTTACTACTGCCTCAGTGCAGTTGAAATTTCGAAATTTTGCCATTTTTGGCAATTTCAAACTTCACAGATCGAAGCGCTCATCTGGCTACCTCTAGATTCTCATTCAATGAGCATGTTGGTTCAAGATGAGACTCGTACGATAATATTTAGTACTGCTTACAAAAAAAATTTTACCGCTCCAAAACTCAACATTCTTCTATTCATTTAAAAATATGTCCATCCAAAGAGGTCAGAAAAGTAGTAGAATCAACAATATTTGATAAGGTAATGAAAGTAGTCAGCGAAAAAAAAAAAAAAAAATTAAAGTTTAATGCCTGATTTACGCAGCGCTGTAACTTAACTTAATTTAAGGATTGACCAATCAGCAGGCTGCTTTAGCCACACGCCATCTGAATCGAGCCTCCTGATTGGTCAATCCTTGAATTAAGTTCACAGATCGAAGCGCTCATCTGGCTACCTCTAGATTCTCATTCAATGAGCATGTTGGTTCAAGATGAGACTCGTACGATAATATTTAGTACTGCTTAGGAGACATTGGAGTTTTTTCAATATTTTGCGTTTTTTCGGAGATTCGATCGCCAGGTACTGCTCATGAGACAGTTTCATCTTACCAATATAAGGAAGAAATCCAAGCAGTTTGCAGTCTGCGGCACCATTTTTACTACTGCCTCATTGAGGGCGACTTTCCTTCAAGTAAAATTAGCAACATGAGGCAGTAGTAAAAATGGTCCCACAGACTGCAAACTTCGTGTACTTCTTCCTTAAAATAGTAAGAAAAGACTGTCTCATGAGCAACACCTGGCGATCCAATCTCTAAGAAAACCCCTAAATAGTGAAAAAACTTCAATGTCTCTGAGGCAGTACTAAATATTATCGTACGAGTCTCATCTTGAACCAACATGCTTATTGAATGAGAACCTAGATGTAGCCAGATGAGGTCTTTGATCTGAGAACTTGGAAATTGCCAAAAATGGCAAAATTTTGAAATTTCAACTTCACTGAGGCAGTAGTAAATATTGTCCTATAGAGCTCAAAAAAATGGAATAATTTTTCAAAATCACAAACAACATATTCACGAATGAGCAGCAACATCCGAAAAATTAGGTCTTTTTTGAGCCACCCTAATATATGGGGAATTCCAGAATATTTCGAACGGTCGCGAACCCTCACCCCTCTCGATTTTCGAATCAATTTTTTCTCTTGTAGTCCTAGACTCAAGAGAGATTGGTGATTTATTTTAGATTAACCTAATATATGGGGACCACCCTAATATATGGGGAATTCCAGAATATTTCGAACGGTCGCGAACCCTCACCCCTCTCGATTTTCGAATCAATTTTTTCTCTTGTAGTCCTAGACTCAAGAGAGATTGGTGATTTATTTTAGATTTTTCAAAGCTACGGTTTGGAAGATAGGATTTTTCGAAAATCTCGAATTACTAAAATCACCACTTTTTCATGGAGTTTCGATTCAGTACCAAGATGTCATACGAAAAAATGTTTCCCACAAAATCTGTCAGTATCAGTGCGTACTTTCGAACAAAAATATTTGCTGATTTTTCCGGATGTTGGAAACATGGAATATGCGCTTGAAAAAGTTTAAATCTTGATTTACAAAAATACGCCGGTCTCGATTTTGTTCAATTTTGGACACAAAATTCTGCATCGAAAGACGAAAGTTTTGAGACCATGCGGAAGTTGGGACGAGACCTGGTTCAGAAGTTACAGCCATTTCAATTTCGTGAAAATTCCCAATTCAGCACACACGGGCAGTAGGGTGTCTGTTATTTCCCGAATTGAGTTTTTCTACTTGGGTATGGGCCAAATCATTAGTTTATAGCCTAAAAACAATTATGCAATTTTTTTTTTTTTTTTTTCAAGTGCCATTAACCCCTGCCCGTAGGACGATACTATTGTCCTTGTGTAGTGACTCTATCGTTCGAAACCTATTAATTCATACCATTTGTGAATTTATCGGACCAGTCGAACCAAATTTTTAAGTCTTCTAACTGAAACTCACCTCTATATAGTCGCAGTACAAATGCGGAGGTCCCAGTTCAAACCCGGGCTGAAGGAATTTTTACTTGAAAAAATAATTATGATGCACTTCCGTTTTTTTCGGTCTATCTGGAGATTGCACGCTCTATATGGAGGTGAGCTTCAGTTAGAAGACTTAAAAATTTGGTTCGACTGGTTCGATAAATTCACATATGGTATGGATACTATTGTCCCATTTGATTAACATGGGACTTTTGCCCTTTTTATGCCTGGTTTACGCAGCGCCGTAACTTGACTTAATTCAAGGATTGACCAATCAGGAGGCTCGATTCAGATGGCGTGTGGCTAAAGCAGCCTGCTGATTGGTCAATCCTTAAATTAAGTTAAGTTACAGCGCTGCGTAAATCAGGCATTAAACTTTAATTTTTTTTTTTTTTTTTTTCGCTGACTTTTTTCATTACCTTATCAAATATTGTTGATTCTACTACTGTTCTGACCTCTTTGGATGGACATATTTTTAAATGAATAGAAGAATGTTGAGTTTTGGAGCGGTAAAATTTTTTTTGTAGCACATGCACGATTTTCACGTTTTTTTGACCCATTAAGCGGGTCTAAAGTGGCAGTTTTTAAATGAGCGAACGAAAAAAAAAATAAAAACGCCCGCTACGTGAAGGTTCCAATATGGCGGACAAAAGTACAAAAAGTTGCTTGATGGAAGTGAAAACGGGAACTCGGGTGGTTTTTGGGGTCGCTGATGACCAAGGCCAAAGAGTTCGTGTTGGCGGTGTTACGTCTTGAGTTGAAAGTTAATTAGAAGAACGAATCAGTAGTTAATTTATATGATGTTGAGTTGGTAGAGTTCTGTATTTCTTACCGAGTCTTAAATTACTAGTTCTTCTGGACGTCGCTGAGCTCGTATCTGTTGAGATATCTGTTGAGGTATGGGTATTATCAGCCACCACTATGCGTGGGTGAAATAAATGTTTATAGTTTCACCTTTTAATTATAACAATATTTATTAAACAATTTAATAATAACAATCTGCACTACAGTTTTGGTAATTAATCTTCACGCAAGTGGAGATTAAATTAGGTTTGTAGTTTCTATTATTTTATTTAGTAATTCACTTATTAATTAACTGTTACACCAAACACTTTGAGTTGATAATTCTGAGATCTAAGATTCTATAAGTTCGATCTTTACTGATTGAGGTTTCGTGACTAACTGCTAATACTGCAGTAGAAAAGATCTCTCCTCGCGGATACGCGAAGGGGAGGTTTTGGAAAACTCGCGGGAAGGCGAGGTTTTTTCTATTGGTAAAAAGAACATTAAAACAAAAGCGGGAAAAAATATGGTTGGCTAGAAGAGCATTTGCGCAAGGCGATTGGGTCAGAGGCCCAAGCGTCGAGGCGCTAAGAAGGGATGCTGTAAGCATCTATATCTCTCTTCTTTTAAAACAGAGCTGTCTTTGTCTTTAGACTTTTCCGCTTTGGGTCGTAAAAATCTGAAGGATCTGAAGATTTATGTTTCCTCAATAAGGATTTTCAAAGTTTACTTAAAGTTTAGGCTTTCAGTTTTATGGTGTTTCAAGTGTTCCAGAGCATATTCGTTTCGTGAGAAAATGGGATGAAATTGTCTATATTGTTACAAAGGTAGATTTGAGGGATTAACCCATAGTTTCAGCAAGGTCTAGAAGCCATGAAAGATAAAAGTTTATAACAAAAGTATGAAGTTTAGGGTTGCTGTAGACAACAACATTATTGTCAAAACAGTTTTGTCCCAGACTTAATTGGGCACAGACGTATTTTCAATAAATCTATAGATTTTACCAGATATTGATCTATTATTCCTCAATTATACGTCTATAAATATTACAATATTATAGTTAAGATTGTTCCTTTCAAAAGTATTGACTAATATCTATGAGTGAAATAATATATAAAAGAATAAAGGAAAAAATTATAAATGGAATTACATCAGTAGATGCATTATTAAGACTCTGATGATAATTGCACGTCGGTATTCTTATACCTGAGATAATAACTATGGTAACTGTTGTACCTATAGATTAAATATTCGGCTTCCAGCCTAGGACGTAACAGCGGGAAATTTTAAGATCGATAATATTACCTCAGAAATATGTTCAGATCGTACACAATTTCAGATATGACTTGGTATACTAGACTGAAGTTGCTGACTAAATGTGGAACACGGAATTGGACCGTAAATATTTGAAATTGAGTCCTCAAAAGTGTGAGATAGAGTGCGCCACCGACAAAATAAAATATTTGCTATTAACAAGCGTGTTTTGCACAACTAGTAATCCAATCGGCGAAAAATGTTGAAATCTGAACCACTAACTTCAGCGCTTATCGTTAAGGACAACATTTATTGCTACATAAATCTATCCAGCTTTAATAACTAGGATTAGCAAGCCCATGAAAAACTGAATAGAATTGAATAAAGCGTCTAATTAAATTATTCCAATTTAACTAAAATTAATACGAAAATCAAGACTAAAATCAAGACGGAAAATAAGACTAAAATCAAGACAAAAAATAAGATAAAAATCAAGACAAAAAATACGATAAAAATCAAGACAAAAATCAAGACAAAAATCAAGACAAAAATCAAGACAAAAGTGAAGACAAAAATCAAGACAAAAATCAAGACAAAAAATAAGACAAAAAATAAGACAAAAAATAAGATAAAAATCAAGACAAAAAATACGATAAAAACCAAGACGAAAAATAAGATAAAAATCAAGACTAAAATCAAGACGGAAAATAAGACAAAAATCAATACAAAAATCAAGACAAAAAATAAGACAAAGAATAGGATAAAAATCAAGACAAAAATCAAGACGGAAAATAAGACAAAGAATAAGATAAAAATGAAGACAAAAAATAAGATACCAATTAAGATAAAAATCAAGACAAAAATGAAGACGAAAAATAATACAATAAATAAAATAAAAATCAATCAAGAGATAAGATAAAAATCAAGACAAAAAATAAGATACCAATCAAGATAAAAATCAATACGAAAATCAATGGATACTTCCAATAGATAACGTAAATGGATCCTTCTTATTCACAACAAACAGAATGACGGCAAGGAAAACAGGAATACAATTATTGAGATTGCTATTTCTATACTGTCATTGACGATTTGATAACCTTACTGTATTTCTTCAAAATAAAGATAACAAATCTGTAGTAATAAAACGAATTTTTTATTTTCATTTATTTCTGTACAGCTTCAATTATATAAAAATGAATAAAAAATGTGAGACAAAAATGAAACCAAATGCCTATACAAAAAATTTGATGACAGCCAAGACTAAAATCAAGACACAATGTGAAATTAAAATAAAACCAAAAGTCGATACGAAAAATAATATTATTACAGGTTCGACGTAATTGTGGTGTCTATAGACCCCCGGCGCGTCGACTGATAAAATTGGCTCCGTCCTGCTGTAAGTAAAAAGATAGAATTCTGATAACTAGATCCTTTTCTTTCTGCGGGCTATCCGATGGAATCTTTTTCGATACAGTTTCCAATCCGACATCGAGCGTATCGACATCAAACGATTCCTATCCGCATGCCGAACGCATCTGTAGACTGCGGTAGACTGTATCGTTCGGCCTATCAGTTTCAATACGTATCTTTTGACCAAAAAATTAAACATTAAATATCAGATTGGGAAGATGGATGCGAATAACGAATATTGTTACGAACAGAGTTAATCATGCAAGGAATAGGTCAGTTCAGTGAAATAAATGTAAACACGAATTCATCTGTACCAATATAATTTTTTTTTTAAATTTATTCACATATGTATAATAGGGTGGTTCAAAAAAATACATAAGTTCTCAGATGCTGCTGCTCATCCGTGAATATATTGTCTGTGATTTTCTGAAAATATTCAATTTTTTGAGCTCTATAGGACAATATTTAGTACTGCCTCATTGAAGTTGAAATTTCGGAATTTCGCCATTTTTGGCAATTTCAAAGTTCTAAGATCAAAGTGCTCATCCGGTTACCTCTAGATTCTTATTCAACGAGCATTTTGGTTCAAGACGAGACTCGTACGATAATATTTAGTACTGCCTCAGAGAAATTGAAGTTTTTTTCACTATCTAGCGTTTTCAATGTCTCTGAGGCAGTACTAAATATTGTCCTATAGAGCCCAAGAAAATGAAATATTAAACCGAGCACTTGGGTCATTTTTGAACCACCCTAATGTATAATCAGGGAAATCATCAATATCAACAATAGTTACTCAAAAATCTCGCATATAAATTTATAGGAACGCTAATTGCTAAATGAGCTAATAATTGTTAAATTATTCTTTACGTATAATCTGTACCCGACAACTGCTCACACAGAATATGTGGGTGGGGGTCGAAAAACCGAAAAATCAAAATACCGTTACTGCCGAACAGCCATCAATCCTGATAGCAACGTAGCGAAATGCAGATTGTAGTAAGACAGAAATTGTTTTTTTTTTTAATATTCAGTATTTTAGTCATTCAGGTTTTAGGCTGATCGAAAGTTCACCTATTCTGAATTGTACTTATCTAATCGTTTTACCTTCCCACATTTTCTAATTCTCCATATTTCATTACTGCTTTATGAAGCTTTTTTATGAGGCTTAGTTGGATTGTTCGTTTTCTGAACTTTGAGATTTCTGAATTTCTGTCATTATGAATGTTGGTCAATCGGTTTTTCGACCACCACCCGAATATGTATAACCTTTTATGTATAATAAAATATAGCAAATACATAAATAACTTATAGGTGAACATGAGTATCATTGTGATGGCACATATTTTTTCAAAATTAACTGGTTATAGGTTCCCTCAATGTGGTCTAGATAATCTCTGTCAGATAATACGTAGGCATTTTTATTGAAAATTCGGATAATGCTGTAGGGCCACTAACATAAATGTATAAATGTGTGCATCTTTTTGAAGATCGCACATGACGGGTGAGGTATTTTTAATAACATGTGCTTTGAAACGTTGATTGCGAAATAGATTTCTACAAAAAAAAAAAAATAAATAATCAAGCCGGATAAGATGATGTGGTGAATCCTTGAATTTCGTCATGAAAAGGCGGAGGCAACGAATATGTAATTCGAAAATGGAAATTCTTCACGTACAAGAATTGAGTCCACCGAAATCTGACTATCAGCAAAGATTTCATAATCATTCGGCATTACCGATGTTGGCGGGAAGATGGCCAAACTTGATAATTCAGAGGAAGTAAAACTCGTAACAAAGTTAAGGGTAAGAGTGCAGTGGTAGTCGCATCACGTCAACCGACCAAGTTACAGAAGAGCCGAAAAATTCGAAGCTAACAGAAATGCTAGCCGAACTACTCGGAAAAGTAGATCAATATGTAAAACGGTATATCGATTAATCATCAATTGATTATCTCACAGATCTCTCGACGATCGTGACGCAGCCAATGAACTAATACAAATTTTTAACTCACTGAATAAAGAACAGATATGAATATTAAAAAAAAAAAAACGGAAGATTACTGACAGCGCTTCAAGTTAATATCGGAACGCAACCTGAATCTGAATGCACTCGCATTTAACATTCATCGTCTGATCGTGTTACCTGCGCAGTTATGGTTATTTAGTCGGCAACATTCGATTTGGAGATTAAGCAGGATTAAAGAAGAAAATATAATGGTTATTTACTGGGTTACAATAATGCATTAAGTTTTTAAGTAATTGTTAAAAATTATTAATGAATGATAGTTGGAAGACCCGGTGGAATTTTAAAAATTTATACCTCCAAGTTCGCAAGAATCTCTCAGAATTTTATACAAGTATTTCATGACTACGGCAGACCTGAACGCAAGATTAGAAATTCTGAGGAAGCTTCTTATCAAGTGCATTCATTTCCATGATACGAACGCGATTGTGAACTTTTTTTCGAAAATAATAAAGGAATTATTATCCATTCGAAAACGGATCTTCCTTGAATAATTTACTTGTATCCAAGGTTGGCAAAGATTTTATAATTATTCAACGTGAACGAGCGATTCCCTGCAGTAAGCCCATGAAAAGGCGAAGGCAACGAATTTGTAATTCTAAATTGGAAATTCTTCACGTACAAGAACTGAGTACACCGAAATCTAACTATAAGCAAAGATTTTATAATCATTCGCCATGAACGAGGAATTCCCAGTGAGTGCGATAATAATAATACCGCGGCATTACCGATGTTGGCGGGAAGATGGCCAAACTTGATAATTCAGAGGAAGTAAAAGTCGTAACAAGGTTAAGGGTAAGAGTGCAGTGGTAGTCAACCGACCGAATGACAGAAGAGCCGGAAAATTCGAAACTAACAGGAATGCTAGCCGAACTACTCGGAAAAGTAGATCAATATGTAAAACGGTCTATCGATTAATCAACAAATAATTATCTCACAGATCTCTCGACGATCGTGACGCAGACAATAAATTAATACAAATTTTTAACTCAGTGAATAAAGAACAGATATGAATAGTTGGAAAACCCGGTGGAATTTTAAAAATTTCTACCTCCAAGTTCGCAAGAATCTCTCCGAATTTTATACAAGTATTTCATGACTACGTGATACGAACGCGATTGTGAATTTTTTTTCAAATATAATAAAGGAATTAATATCCATTCGAAAACGGATCTTCCTTGAATAATTTACTTGTGTTCAAGGTTTGCAAAGATATTATAATTATTCTACGTGAACGAGCGATTCCGTTTTACATATTGATCTACTTTTTACTTTTACTTTTAATTTGTCAACGTATTTTCAGAAATTTTCATTCATAAAAATGTGCTAGATTTTTGGACAGAGGATGGAAATATCAATGAAAAGTCTATCGAAATAATATTGGAGATTCTCGAAGATTGGGGAAAAAAAAATTTAATTCATAGACGATACAGCGAAAATGATTAACACAACAAAAGATCAGACCATTTGGAAAATGTGTATCCCAAAAGAGTAAGTAGTCACGAACAGACGCTGCTAGGCACTCATCCTGATCCTTCCCTTGATGCAGACATAACACTAGAGAAAATATCCTCAGCGTACAAGAACAAGAACAAGAAGAGTACACATAAATCTGACTATCAGCAAAGATTTTAAAATTATTCTACATGAACGAGTAATTCCCTGCAGTAAGCGCGATAATAATAATACCCGGGCATTACAGATGTTGCCGGGAAGATGACCAAACTTGATCATTCAGTGGAAGTAAAATTCGTAACAAGGTTTAAATAATTATCGAAACCAACCCATCTCTGCATTTCTGACTTGTCGCATAACGCACAAAAACTAGAACGATGTCAGGTAAAATTCATGATGAGAAAATTAAAAAATTTTAAACAGACACATACTGTTGTTGCGTCTACTAGATACAAACGAGACTTTGCAAAATGAATTGCTAGATTTTTGGACAGAGGATGGAAATATCAATGAAAAGTCTATCGAAATGATATTTGAGATTCTCGATATGTACGATACCGATCTGTAATCAAATTATCTACCAACATTATCATTGATGATGCTGCATCTGGTCATAAAGGATCCTGACCAACAAAAAAGTCAACTATTAGTACAGGTAACGGAGAGATCGTTGATCGGAATCTAGCGCACGAAGCCCTCAGCACCACGTAGATAAAAAAAAAAAAAAAAAAAAAATAAGAATCCGAAAGCGAGCGAGTGAAGAACGAAGCAGAAATAAACTCAGAGCACTTGAACTCGCACAGATCGCAGAGGAATCGCATAAGATATACATAAGTAAGATATACGAGTCACCTTAGTCATTTTTAATATCAACATTTTTCTATATGTCTGATGAAAATACTGTACGATTATCCGAATTTCCATATTTAAATTGTGGGATTCTGATATCAATGTCATTTGTGTGCCATCGCAAAGATCACTCACCTCCACTCAAAGTTTGCATCGACTGTGTAGTAGGCCTAGCTGTGTTGATTTGTTCGGATATAATTATTCTCAAGTCGTCTGCAGCTTGTGCTTTGAGACTAAGGATTCGGCTCTGATCCGAACGTTGTGAATCATTCTGGCTTGACAAATCACTCGATGAAGAGTATAACGATGAATCTTCGTCGTGTTGATCTATCGTAGTCAATGAATCTAAGTATAAAAACGAAAATATGGATCGTGACAATTAGAGATATTCTTTAATTTTATAATAAAGTAGGACGAGCAATTCAATACCTTCAGATACATGTGGCGACAGTGCTGTCAGTGATTAGTCAGCGCGTACGATATTTCCCACTACTTTGAGTATTGAAGTCGCTGCTTTGTTTTTGACTTTAGAATTATCTTATATGAAAAAGATAAAAAGGATTGCTATAAATCAATTTCAAACAGCTCTACATCCTAAAGACAAAAGTGTTCATCCAAATTTCACTTGATTACAGTAAAAAGAAATGATGATTATTTACCTTGTTTATTATTCACCTTGTTTATTAGTCACCTAATCGTTACTTATTTTCAGAGCAGATTTAGATGATTCATTTGATGATCCGGCAGTGGCAATAACGTAATTGTTATTTAGATCGTCTCGTTACAGGCTCACTCAGCTTTTTTCCAATCCTTTTACCTGTTTTTTGTCACAGATCTTTTACGTTTTTTTTTTTTTGAACTGAGAGAATCTGAAGATTCTGTTGCATTAACGTTATGAACTGCAACCTTACAAAAAAAAATGTGATTTTGTGAATCAGAACTTGAAGCAATGAAGAAAGGGATGGCGACCAGATGCATATGCCGACAAAAACAATATACATACCTCTCATTAGTATTTCTGTGTGAACGTTGACCGCTACGTGATTTATTTATTTATTTACGTGTGTTTTTCTTATGACAAAACCATTTGTATAAGCCTTGCCTTGCTCGATTGCTGAAGACTCTGTAGAAGTGCGGCGAGTTTTCGTATCATTTCCTTGCTGTTCTTGAAGACGAGCCTGCTGTGCGCAGATGTTCTCTTTATTTATTTTTTTTTTTTCTCCAGCTTCTCGGCGATTCAAAATTTTACATTTTTCCGACATTGAGATCATCTGACCATCTGACCTTATCGTGGCCTTTTAGACATTCTTTCCTGAGTATTGAAGATGTATCGAACGTCACTACATTCAAAGTTTCAATGCACCGTATATCAATTCTCAACACGTTGTTCACCTTTATAACACGAGGCATATAGTAACAGTTATGGCGGCGCATACCCCGCGCCGGAATAGTACCATGCGAAGATTGATAGGTTAGGGTTAAGGTTGTAATCTATTATGTATCACAGACAGTCGAAGAAATAGTTTCGTTATACATTTACTGACAACGGTTGTAAATTAATCTGCTATTAAAAATTATCAGCCAAGCAAACAATCTGACAATGGTTATTCGTGGTTCACGATATGGGTTAGGATGGACTACGACTATGGAGGCTTTTGCTTTTGCGACGTTGCCGTAGAGGTTCGTTCTCGCGTGGCTGCGCGCCAACACCGGCGCGGCCGAACCCCACAACCAGTGATGCCAGACAGGGGTTTAGTTTCTCTCTTACTCCGCCGCGATCGCCATACGCTCTATCTCTATTTCTGGGGGTTTCTGGCCACAGATAAACTCGCAGGTTCTGAGCCAGGATATTGACAGGTAAAATAATTTCTATATAATCGTGTGTGAAAAAGTTAAATACGCCCGGATCAGAATCCATTACGTTTAGTGTACGTACTGCAAACATACGTAAGAAATATGTATAAATATTCATAGATATTTAAATCTGAATAAATTTTTCAAAAAATTCCATCCCAACAACGTGTACAAATTATTACAGAATTTTCTTAGACCTCAAGTTAAATGGGTGGCTGAGTTAACAGACTTCTTCATATATAAGATTGATTTAGAGTATTTCATTGTAATTTCAATTTAAAGAACTTTTCACCCGAACTATTCGAAATTTAATTAAAAAAAAAAAAAAAAAAAAAAAGAAATGTTCAGTTACAATATAAAATAAGAAATCTACTTCCATTTCGGCTACCAAATGCCTTTTTTATTATTGGAATTTAATTCTCTTTGAAATTAGTACATAAAACTTTTTTTTTAATTTAAAAAATTGAATATATTACATATTTACTACTTTTAATTGACGTATCATATCACACTAAATTTCAAAAATCATTAATAATAATATGTTACAGAAGGCTAGAAGGCCTCGTTATGAATTCATGAAATAGCTCACCGTGTCCCGTTAAGAAAATTCGAAACTTTCTAAAAACGGGAACACTGATAAAAAATTTAACTTGATTCAAGAGAAGAAATCTTGAATCAAGAATACCATTTTGAAGAAAATGATTGAAAGGGGATAAGTGCTTAAAATTGATTGTAATTTATAATAACGTATTTAGCAAAATTTTCAAAAATAAACCCATGTCTGTTTGATCGATATTGTGTCTTGAAGAGACTGAATGATCTCTCTACATCAGCTGATTGTAAAGGTGCAAGAATCATTCTCCTTGCATCATTTGGAGTCCAATTTGCAGGAAGATTATTAAAAACACCGGATTCCAGGCAATTCATGATATTTTCAATTGACACTGAAAAACCTTGATTGCCTTCAATGACGCGCTCCATGTAATTTCTTATTTCATATGGAATTTCATCGTCATTGACGATGTCTTCCACGAGATCATCAATAAGATCACAGATGTCAATGATATTATTGTTCCGGGACTGTAGTATCTTCAAAATTTCAATAATACATGAATATTTCTCCGTGATTTCTTGAAACTCGTCATGAACTTCATCAGTCATATTTTCTTGGAGCCTATCGATGGCAGCACTTTCCGTTGGAAGACGAATCACGAAGTCACACACAATGTCATAGTACCTGCAGTAGTACTGAGCAGCCTCTAACCATGTTCCCCATCGTGTTATTACGGGCTTGGGTGGTAACGGAATTCTGGGATTTCTTCTTTGAAAATCTATCACGCGTTGTCGAGCTCTTACAAAGATTTCTTCGCCGTCAGAAATTACATCATTGGCATCTGGATATGCTTGTCTTACCCTCTCGGCAACGTTGTGGCAAGCATGTGCTAAGCACGTTACGTGTACCATTTTCTGGTATCTATTTGCCAACAACCTACCGGATAATTTCATATACGGCGCAGCATCGGTGATGTATAATAAAACTCTATCGTAATGTATTCCTCCTGGCCACAAGATGTTTAACCGGTTCACTGGTGGACCCGAAATCAATGTTTTGTGCCAAAACTGGTGAAATGAAATAATTTCGTGTTCAACATGAAACCCAAAAAACTTAGGAACATCAAGTTTGATGCAAATCCGTTCAAAACTGACAGAGATATCCACGTTGCACATACATATATGTGCCATTACCAGTTTGTGGCACTTTTTCTTTTTGCACATATATGTGCCCTTACCAGTGAACCGGTTAAAGACCTGTCAACGAAATCGTTAATCGACGCTCCGCACGGGTTCAGCATTTCTTCGCAGTTCAATAAACGTGGGGTAGACGGTCTGTCGCTGTATAAGACCCCAATTATAAAATTTACAACGCAACGTCCACTGCTATCAACAGTTTCATCGACCGAGATGTAAATCGGGTTATCGACGATTTCTGCTTTAATTTGATTCATTGTATCATCAAAAACTAGGTCCACATATTCATCACGTAACGTCGTAGCAACAGGCATAGCAAACCCTGTCAGCCTTTCCAAGGATGCTTTCAAAGCTGGATGATTTATTTTTTCTAATGCAATATCCGATTTTATGAACGTTTCAGTAAGACACTTACAAAGCGCAGACTGCCGACTTGACAAGCCTCGAAAGTCATTTTCAGTCGGAAAAATAGCTAAATTTCGAGTTTGAACAGCATCACGATGTTTTTGAGTTACCAAATGCCGATAAATACTATTTTGACTCAAAGTCATAATGGACGTGCAACATCTCAAACACCGAACACATCCATTCGTCAAGCGAAAAGTTCTTGCAGGTACTTGTAGAGCGTTCATGATTCGACGTAAACGATGATCTCGGCCAACCACAGCTCCAGGTTGTGCACGATTCATAGCTAAATTTAATAGAAGCAGGATATAATTTTCATTTTTTTATAGTAATAATGAAAGCTACTAGCAGTTGTACAAACTTATTAGCAATACGTACAATTACTAAAAAAGCGCAGATTTAAAAAGCGTGGATTTATATTTTACTAAAATTGTGTGTTGATCATACATCATAATCGTTGTATTTATTTTACACAATATACTTTTCTGTGTGTTTTATGATAAGCAATTAAATATTCGAACTTACCAATAACGTTGTTTATAATAATTGGAGTGGAATAATGAATAAAATTGGTTAATTTTTTATAAACTGTCAGAGTAAATCAATTTTGGTGATTCATTTTTGTTTGAAGTATGGTATGAAGTTGTACCATATAATTGATATTATCATTAGCTCGCGGCGACTGTTAACTTGTCACTATTAAAAAGTCGATTACATATA